>CM070770.1:15977525-16440025 GCA_036346955.1 Dipus sagitta
GTATATCTCACAAAGCTTTATGCACAAGGAAGTACCCATAGGAGAGTTAGGGAAGTGGGACAGGCAGGTGAGGAAGCTGGTCAGGTCAGTTAGCAGCGTGCTCAGTCTATGACTCAGTGGCCTCACCCACAGCGCAGGGAGTTCTTTGGATCCTTGAACCCTACTGGTGGTCATTTGTAGGCAGCTTTGGGGATGTCCGAACATTGAGAAGTCAGAAGTGCCACAGGTGTTATGCACAAGGGAATTGAGTGGTCACCAGCAGTGGCAGCCACATCCAAGTGAGTTGTCCTTTCTCCCCAGTCTCATCTTAGAAAGCAGTACACCCAGAACTCTGGAGTCACCTTTGACCTTCTCTCATGCAGCCCACCAGCCTGTCATGTTGGTGGTACCTAAAAACATGGTTAGAATCTGATCACTCTTCACTGTCACCAAGGCCCTAACCTCCTCCTCCTTGGCAGTTTTCTAAATTAGTTTACTTTGAACACAGTCACCTGGAGAGATCCGTGTGAAACACAAGGGACTCTCAGCTGTCCTGTGCTTCAGATCCTCCAGAGCCCTGGCTTACAGTGGGAGTCAGGCCCCGGATGATCTGCCTCTTTTACTGTGTATGTATATATATGTCTTCTTTACTTTTTTTTTTTTTATTTTTGAGGCAAGGTCTCACACTACCCCAAATTGGCCTTGAACTCATGGTAATCCTCCTATCTCAGCCTCCTGAGTGCTGGGATTCAAGGCATGTGCCACCACACCTGGCTTCTTTTCAGTTTTTTGAGATGGTCTCATGTAGCCCAGGGTGGCTTTGAACTTGCTGTACATAGCCAAGAATGACTCTAAACTGATCTTTCTGCCTCCATCTCCTGAGTGCTGAGATTACAAGTGCTCACTATCACACTGGGCTATGAGAGACTCCATTATCATCTTTACTATAATCATCATCATCATAGGGATTGAACCCAGGAGGCTTGCATGTGCTAGGTAAGTGTTCTGTCTCCAAGCTTTATTCCCTAAATAGAGGGTTAGAACATGAAGACTCTACCTTGACTTGTCCCCATTCTGTCCCCAAGCCTGGGGATCAAACTCAGGGCCTCTTGTGTGCTAAGCAGACACTCTTCCTGCCCATTCCTTCAGTATGTTCCCATGATTCATTTGTAAGCTGCACTCCCTTGTCACATTTCATCTTTACCTCTGAAGCCTTTTAATTCTTTTTATCCATCATGTACCTTCTGTTTGTTTTGACAAGTGCAGAGTTGTGATGTTATCACAGTTCCATACAAAATGTCTTACTGTCCTAAGACTCCCTCCCTCCATATTAGCCCTTTATAGGTAACCCATTACCTTTTTCTGACTATCCATCCTGTGTAACCACTCATGTTTTCTACCTTAGAGTTTTGCCTATATTCATGTCATAAATGGAACTGTTACAAAATCTGGAGCCCTTTAGCTTTGGTTCTGTCATTTAGCACTTTTCTTTTTGCTGATACTGGAACCCAGGCTAGAAGTTAGGAATGTCATGATGAAGTTTTCCTTCACCTGGTGCCTCTGCCAGGACAGCCTCTCTGGCTCCCTAGTTCCAGGTAAAATGAGCAGATAATACTTGATCTGGAAGTTGTTGGCTCTTACCTCTCAGGGTTTCTAGGGGTTCTTTGAGTACCTTAACACACACACACACACACACGATTGTTTTTTCAAGGTGGGGTCTCACTCTAGCCCAGGCTGACCTGGAATTCACTCTGTAGCCCCAGGCTGACCTCAAACTCATGGCCACTCTCCAACTTCTCTGCCTCTCCACTGCTGTGGGATTAAGAGTGTGTGCCTCCATGCTCAGCCAGAAAAATATTTTTTTAACCTTGGCATCTCACTGTTATGAAGCCAGCATCTCTTGGTCTCACCTGGACTTCACGACCAGTAAGATGACCCTGTTCAGCATGTTTTAGAGGACCCATAGTGAAGGTTGCATCTATCAGATGGAGGTGAGCCTTATTGCAAGGCTTTGGGCCGTTCACTTCTGGGGAGCTTGTCAGGCTCCAGGTAGTTGGAGCCCAAGTTAGAACTGTAATATGTCTGAGTGGTGCTGGTGATCTCACCAGTCTCAGTGTATTTTCTGGAAGCCTTTTGGAGACTTCAGCATTTAAACCTCAGTCCTTACAGTCCAGTCATTAGGTAGATTTTCCCAGAGATGTCAATAGGTTTCATTATGGGAGGTCACAGTTTCTTATTGCTTTCTTTGCTCAACTAATATGCCATTTTGTCACTTATTTGACAATACGTATTTGAGGGTCAGAGGATGTTTCAGTGCTGACATAAGCTTTTAGAAAACTCAGAAGAAGCCAGGTGTGGTGGTGCCTGCCTTTAACCCCAGCATTTGGGAGGCAGAGGTAGGAGGATTGCCTTGAGTTGGAGGCCACCCTGAGACTACATAGTGACCTGTACTAGAGCAAGACCCTACCTATCTCGAGAAACCAAAATAAAATAAAATAAAGTAAAATAAAATAAAATAAAGAAAAATAGAAGAAATTTCAGAAGAAAACCAATGAGATCAGTTATTTTTAAATTTATAAGTAATATATGCTCAACATCCTTGACTAGGTTTTTTCCTTTCTGCATGTGTATGCTTGTGTGTGGGCTGTGTGTGCCTATTTTGTAGGGCTGCACATGCATGTGAAGGACAGAGGTCAACATTGGTTGTCTTCTTCTGTCCTGCTTTTTAGATCAGGTCTCTCAGAGAACTCAGAGTTCACTGATTTGGCTACACTAGCTAGCTCATAAGCCCTTGGGGATCCCCCGTCTCTTGCTTCCCAGTGCTGGGATTGTAGTTGCTCACCATTACTCAGCTTTTACCTGGGTACTGTAATTCAAATTCAGTGTCTCACGTTTGCCCAGCAAGCACTTACCCACTGCGCTATCTTCTCATCCCCTTGTTCTCTTCATTAATTGATGTGGGATGAGTAGGTAATAGAAGGATGAATTTGAGAGTATATAGTTGTTAATGTTTGTAATTACTTTACATGTGATGCATAGTAATATTTCTTTTACTTTTATTTGTAGTAATGAATGTTATAACTATTGAAGATTATAAGAGCACATATTGGCCAAAATTGGACGGTGCCATTGATCAACTTTTAACCCAGAGTCCTGGTGACTATATCCCCATATCCTATGAGCAGATTTACAGGTAAGTTAATATTTAATCTGCCTGTACTTGAAAGGGTATAATGGGATTTAGGGCAACTTGAGTGACAGTAGCATGCATACATGTAATATGTATGTATTCCACACTTGTGTGGGGGGAGTGGTTCTGAAGTCAAGATGGAGCAAACCATATTGTGCTATACTACATCTCTGTTTCAGCTCCACCATGCAGGGTGCAGGATTGGAGGTCCGTGGATAAAGGAAGGATGACTGAAGTAGCTGGTGTAGTGATGTGTATTCTTATTGCCCCAGGGAGACGAATCTGTAGAGGTTCACTGACTCACTTCTAACTTATTATTTCGTTTCCCGGATCCTGGGAAATGGAAGCAGCAAATCAGGAACTGGGGTGAGACATGAGATCAGTAAGAGGGGCAGGAAGAAGTGAGAACTATGTTGTCCCACACATGTACTGTACAAAGAGGTTGTACTGCAAACATTTTTGTGAGTTAGAGTCTCTACTATCACTCTACTGTATTTTGACATTTATTACTTATTTTTATTTTTAAAATTTTGTTTTAAAAGGCTACATATCCTTTTGTCAGTATTTTCCACTTTCAGAAAAATAGTTTAAGAAGCAGAAAAATGTAAATATACTTGAGTAACTGTTATTAAACAGTTCTGAACTGGCAGAAAATGCAGATTTAATAGCAGCAGCTTATATATATAAAGCTGGCTTTGAAAACCTAGGTTTTTGTATACACAAAATATCTTTCTTTCCCCTCCTTTCAAGTTCACACTGGGAAGCAGTTTCTTTATTACAGTACTTCCCATGGCGCTCAGCCAGCAGCTTGTGTCATCAGCTGGCCCTGAGCTCAAGCCTCTCTGCACAGCCTTAGTCCTGTACCCGTGGGCCTCCAGGATCTGGTCAATCTTGGTCTCTGCTCTGAGTCTTCAGCCCTTTGTGTTAGTGTGGGCAGGCTTTGTTGCACACTGGGAAAGGGTAGCCAGGGTTGGGAAGTGGGGCTGCTGAGGAAACTAGGGGCTTAGAGGGGCTCCTTGAATCTGGGGTGGAGACTGGTGGCTGGTGCTGGGCCTGCTGAATTCAGGACCAAATGTGCCCATGTTTGCCATATTGAGCATCGATTGCATGTTTCTAAGGAAGACCTCCTTCCAAAGAAATTCTTCTAACCAAGGCCCGCTTCTTCCCAGAGGGTATTAGGAACCATGAATATGCCCCCCACGAATGTATACTGAAGCAATCTTTGTAATAAGTTCTTGCCATAAATTCTCTAAAGTCACCATTTGTTACAGTAATACCAGTTTTGTCCACTAAATGTAGTAGAAACCTTGGTGCCATTGCGCAGTGGAGCTGCAGCCAGATGCTATGGGCAGCAGCTCCTCAGAGACCTCCTGGGTCTCTGTGGTGGGTGATGCCCCCTCAGTGTCTTGTCTCTTCATGCAAATGGGTCAGGAGCTGGTCAGGGGCCATCTACCTTGTGTGCCACCTTATGCCCAGCCTCCCGCCCACTTGCTGGTCAGGCTGTGCCATCACAGGAAGAGACTCCCTGATGCCCCTTCACCTCCATGCCCAGCCTGCCATCATGCTGGTATTCATTATTTTTCAAAGAGAACAAGAGAGGCCTGGCTTACGAGGAGTTTTGTGCTAATCATCATCAATGTTAGAATTTGTTGTGTACCCTGAGGACTCCCTGTTAGCCGTCACGTCCTCTCCCTCGGGACACTGGCTGAGGGCGGGCAGGCTTCTGTTACCAGCCGTGGTTAGTCACTGATCCCCTTTTAGCTGTGTATCGCCAGCATGCTTCAGCCTTAGGCTGATTTAAGTGCCGCTTCATTAACCTGGCCTCTGTGGCTCTGTTTCCCTCTGCAGTTGCGTGTACAAGTGTGTATGCCAGCAGCACTCGGAGCAGATGTACAGTGATCTGATCAAAAAGATAACTAATCACTTAGAAAGAGTGTCAAAGGAGCTACAGGTAAAAGCGGAGTGTATTGACTTTGGCTTTTCTGGATGTTTCCTGGTTGGCTAATATATATTTGGAATCTTGTTAATTTGATTATGATACAAATTTATAAATAATTTCTACTTGACTACTGACCAAATTAATCTTTAAGAATAGTTTGAAAGTTTGAGGTAAATTTTGGAAGTGTGTTTCAACCTTATTCCACTAATTACCATGTCAACATTTCTTTCACTTAGCACATTATTTTCCTTTGTTAATGTTAGTTTATAGTACTTGTTATTTTATAACTAGAACATATAAACTGCTTTCTTGAACGTGTGCTGTCTTTGAAGAGTGCTTTGCTCACTTTTTAGCATGTGTCACATGAACGATGAAAGTCAACTGTTGGCAAACTTTTGGAGCACCAGAGCCTCACCTCAGCTCTTAAAATCCTCTGTTTACGGGCTCTCTGCTTCCTGGTTCCAGTCCCCTACCCCAGCCCACCATAAGAAAGCTTCCAGGGCCTTAAGGCCAGACACAAGTCTGTATTCCAGGGAAGATCTCACTAGATATTACAGGGTATGTAGGAAACTCACTCAGCAGTAGATTACTGGAGCCTGGGCTTGGGTAGAGTCCCTCCCTGACCTTGATTTTAGTCTTGATCACCTCAGACAGCTGTTGCACTGAGTATTCTGGTTTATTTATTTATTTTTATTTTTTTGGTAGTTGTAGCCAGAGCTGAATTTTATCTAATATGACTCAAGAAATCTTTAAAAAAGAACTGTTGTTCATGTAAACTGTTGTCTTTGTCTTTTGCCACTAAATACAAAATATTCACTTAACAGATACCTACATATCAAATGCTTAGGCATTGTGTGTCAATTTTAAATGAAATCAGGGACTGTTCACTGTAGCTCTCATTGAGTCTGGAGCTGCATTTTTGGTCCAACTGACTGAGCAACAATTCTCCTGTCTCGGCTCCCCTCAGCATTGGGGTCAGTGCTCCATGCCTAGCTTTTAACATACGTCCTGTGGATCAAACTCAGGTCCTGGTGTTTGCATAGCAAGCACTTTTACCCAATGAGCCATCTCCCCAGCCCTATGCTTCCTTTGACCTTAGCATCTTAAAAACTGTATCAGTAAATGTAAAGGCACATATGATGTAAAGCAGAGAATTAAGTTTAGTTTATGTTTAGAGTCAACATATGTCTCACTTTGAGTTTAGCAGTATGGTCCTATAAAAAAGAAAAACTTGTTCTAAAATATTCTTTGTGTGTGTGTGTGATATGATGGGAATCATACCTGGGGTTGTACATGTTAGGCCAGTTTGAGCTATATCAACCCACAGCATATATATATAAAATATATTTTTAAGAAGAAAAGAAACAAGAACTGTAGCTTGTTGCCTCACACATAGCTTTCCAGGTAAACTGCTTACAGCAAGCATGTTTTGCTTACAAGATTTTTTCGTGCATTTTCTTTTTTTTTAATTTATTTTTTTATTGAGAACTTCCATAATTATGTACAATAACCCATGGTAATTCCCTCCCTCCCCCCCACTTTCCCCTTTGAAACTCTACTCTCCATCATACCCCTTCCTCGTCAGTCTGTCTGTTATTTTGATGTCATCATCTTTTCCTCTTGTTATTATGGTTTTGTGTAGGTAGTGTCAGGCACTGTGAGGTCATGGATATCCAGGCCATTTAGTGTCTGGAAGAGTGTGTTGTAAGGAGTCCTACCCTTCCTTTTGCTCTTACATTCTTTCCACCACCTCTTCCACAGTGGACACTGAGCCTTGGAAGGTGTGATAGAGATGTTTCAGTGCTGAACACTCCTCTGTCACTTCTCAGCACCTTGGTGCCTTCTGAGTCATCCCAAGGTCACCACCATCTGAAAAGAGAAGCTTCTCTAACCAAAAGTGAGAGTAGCATTAATATATGGGTATGAACATTAAGAGAAGTGCTTACCGGGCAGTTTGCTGAGTATAGTATGTACATTTAGCCAGACAGCAGCAGACTTTACACCCCTAGGGGTCATGACTACCCCTGTCATAGGTTTTCAGTATCAGGCATGTATTCCCTCCTGTGGAATGGGCCTCCAGTCCAATTAGAGAGCGGTTGGTTTCACCCATAACAGACATGACACTATTGCACCTAATGGTGCATTTGGCCTGACTGGCTTAATTTTAAGACTTGCAGTGTCTATTATTATCTCCACTGGTGATCTTTCTCTCTCTCCCATTGAACTGTATACAGCATAGCTTTTTCCAGCTTTCGGTCAGCTGGTCTACATGGAGGATGTTTTCAGCTCAGCTCTGGCGGGATTTCTCAGTGACCTTGCAGCCCAAGTACGTGGAGTCTTCAGCAATAGGGTCTTACTGTCTATTCCTGGTGGGAAACCAAGAACCTCGGCAATGGCCTGTAATGTTTTGGGGCCATCAGGGACCTCCCTGGCCAACAACTCACTGGAAGGTATCTCCATCACTGGCACCAAAATTTTTCTAGTAACAATCTATGGTTTCTGGGTGTTCCATTGTCCCAAAAAGTAGGTGTCCATATGACTTACTCATTCTCTCTTAGATTTTGATTAGCCTTCCCCTATCTTTCTTTTACTTAATCTCTTCCCCTGATCTTACTTAGGACTTTCCACCCCCATTAATCTGTTCTTCTACTTACATATATATAATACCATCCACCCTATTAAGACCTCCCTCCTTCCCTTTCTATTCCCTTTAATCCTCTTTCTAGCGTACTGGCCTCTGCTACTGAGTTTTATTCCAACTCACATAGAAATCTGAACATTTGTAGCTAGGATCTACATATGAGACAGAACATGTAACATTTGGCTTTCTGGGCCTGGGTTACCTCAGTAAGAGTAACTCCCATTCACAATTGCATAAAGAAAAAAAAAATGAAAGTACCTTGGAATAAGCCTAACCAAGGAAGTAGGGTCTCACTCTAGCCCAGGCTGACCTGGAATTCACTATTGTAGTCTCAGGGTGGCCTCAAACTCACAGTGATACTCCTACCTCTGCCTTCCAGGTGCTGGGATTAAACGTGTGGCCCACCACGCCCAACTAACAGTGAAAACTGAAACACTCAAGACAGAAATCTGGATATCCAGATCCATCCATTTTCCTGCAAATTTCATTTTTCTTTACTAATGAGTAGGACTCCATTGTATAAATGTGCCACATCTTTATTATCCACTCATCAGTTGAGGGACATCTAGGCTGGTTCCATTTCCTAGGTATTGTGAGTAGAGCAGCAATAAACATGAACCTGCACACTGATTTCCATAATGGCTGTACCAGAGGTTCATGATACAGCTAAAAATAGATTGACCATATGATCCAACTATACCACTCCTAGCCATATATACTAAGGATTCATCCCACTACCTTAAAGACACTTGCTCAACCATGTTTATTACTGTTAGTTGGGCGTGGTGGGCCACGTCTTTAATCCCAGCACAAATAAGTCCACCCCCAACAATAGTGGTTAAAAAACACGGGACCTAAGGCTCCATTCTCAGCTCTGTCACTCAGCTGGTGTGTGTCTCTAGGTTAAACATCATCTTGCAAACTTTTTCAGTACATTAAAATATCTGTGGCTCTTTTACACTGTTGTTTTTCTTCTGCTTCCTGTCCGACGCAACCTTCTTCCTTCTTTCCTCAGTATTACATTGATCTCAGTCCTCCTGTGGACAGCCTTCGTGGAATTCTTGCCCTCCCTCCCCTCAGTACAGCACAGCACAGCACAGAACAGACCAGACTGTTGGCATTTCTTTGTTTAGAGACCTGTAGCCTCTTAGCATTAACAGCTAGAATAGGGCAGTATGATATTAGTGTTTTTACATTCATGCCTGACTGTGAGGCAGGGACTCTGTCTTATTTCTCTCGTATCCCTCGTGTTTGGTGCAGCTGTAATTCAGCAAACACTTGAGTGATGACTTAGCCAAGTCTGACTTGTGCAAATGGACAGAGAAGCGTAATTGGTCTTGGGATCACTAATTTTAATATATTTTCGGATGGTTAGGCATTAGGCCTCTGAAGCCTTAGGACCCAGGTTCGATTCCTCAGTATCCATGTAATCCAGATGCACAAGGTGGCTGGTGCTGGGTGGAGGGTCAGTGGGGCTCCAGGATATCCCCCTCTGAGCAGAGACCGGTGCTGGGTGGAGGGTCAGTGGGGCTCCAGGACATCCTCCTCTAAGCAGAGACCGGTGCTGGGTGGAGGGTCAGTGGGGCTCCAGGACATCCGCCTCTGAGCAGAGACCGGTGCTGGGTGGAGGGTCAGTGGGGCTCCAGGACATCCCCCTCTGAGCAGAGACCGGTGCTGGGTGGAGGGTCAGTGGGGCTCCAGGACATCCGCCTCTGAGCAGAGACCGGTGCTGGGTGGAGGGTCAGTGGGGCTCCAGGACATCCCCCTCTGAGCAGAGACCGGTGCTGGGTGGAGGGTCAGTGGGGCTCCAGGACATCCCCCTCTAAGCAGAGACCGGTGCTGGGTGGAGGGTCAGTGGGGCTCCAGGACATCCCCCTCTAAGCAGAGACCAGTGCTGGGTGGAGGGTCAGTGGGGCTCCAGGACATCCCCCTCTAAGCAGAGACCGGTGCTGGGTGGAGGGTCAGTGGGGCTCCAGGACATCCCCCTCTAAGCAGAGACCGGTGCTGGGTGGAGGGTCAGTGGGGCTCCAGGACATCCTCCTCTAAGCAGAGACCAGTGCTGGGTGGAGGGTCAGTGGGGCTCCAGGACATCCCCCTCTAAGCAGAGACCGGTGCTGGGTGGAGGGTCAGTGGGGCTCCAGGGTGTCCGCCTCTTCAAGGGTGTCTTAAAATAGCTGCTGCAGGTTCAAATAGTGTATTCATCACAATGGTTTATTCTTCCATGTCCAAAGGCAAGTGTTGTTGGGGACACTGAGAAATACTATGTGAATGACATTCCATACTCTCCAGTTACTTTTGGTGTTGACCTAAAAGCTACAGAATATTCTTCTCACAGTCTTTGAGTATTTTAACTTGTTGAACCCAAATATTTTTATATGGTAGTATAATTGGCCCTTGTGCCTTAAACAAACAAATTTATTTTGGAAACAGTAACTTGAAAAAATTTCTTTTGTTGTTGAATCAATAAAAACCAGTGGACAAATAGCTGAACCCACTTAGCATGCCTCTATAATATTTCACTGCATGCAAGCTGTACTATTAAATATGAATTTGTTTATCTTGCCTTTATATATATACTTCATTTTTAATTTTTTTTTACTATTAACAACTTCCATGATTATAAAAAAATATCCTATGGTGATACCCTCCCTCCCCCCACTTACCCCTTTGAAACTCCACTCTCCATCATACCCCCTCCCCATCTCAATCAGTCTCTTTTACTTTTGATGTCTTGATCTTTTCCTCCTCTTATGATGGTCTTATGCAGGTAGTACTCTGAGGCCATGGATATCCAGGCCATTTTGTGTCTGGAGGGAGCATGTTGTATGGAGTCCTGCCCTTCCTTTGGCTCTTACATTCTTTTCGCCACCTATTCCGCATTAGACCCTGAGCCTTGGAAGGTGTGATACAGATATTGCAGTACTGAGCACTGTGGTCATTTCTTTCCATCACCATGATACCATCTGAGTCATCCCAAGGTCACTGCCATCTGAAAAGAGAAGATTCTCAACCAAAAGTGAGAGTAGCATTAATATAAGGGTGTGAACATTAACAGAAGTGCTTACTGGGCAGTTTGATAAGCATAGTATATACATTTGGCCAGACAACAGCAGATGTTATACCCCTCGGGCTTATGACTACCCCTGTTTTAAGTTTTCAGTATCAGGGATGTATTCCCTTCCCATGGTGCGGGCCTCCAGTCAAATTAGAGGGCAGTTCGTTTCCCCCATAACAGACGTGCCACTATTGCACCTGTTTTGCCTTTATATTTTTAACCATTCCCCTTATAATGTCTTTCTTTGTTAAGTGTCATAATGATGAAATTCTGTTTAGTTTCTTTCTCTTACATCTCCAAAGCTTCTAAATTTCCTGTTCTGATTTTTTTGTTTGTTTGTTTGTTTTCGAGGTAGGGTCTTACTCTAGCCCAGGCTGACCTGGAATTCACTCAGAATTCTGAGTGTGGCCTCAAACTCACAGCAGTCCTCCTACCTCTGCCTCCAGAGTGCTGGGATTAAAGGCGTGCACCACCACGCCCAGCTTGATTTTTTGATGTGCAAGTAAATAGAAATAGAGAGGATTCATTGATTCTCCCTGAGTAATAACTCAGCAGTAAGTAGTAAGAATGGTGGAGCTATTACATTGAAAGATCATTTTGATTTCAAAGAAATGTTAGGTGCTCGCTAGTCAGGACAATAGAATGATAATGGCTTAAAAATGCTAAATCTACCAAACATTTAGTGTCCATATGCCAGACAGTGTGCTAGATCTAAAACTATAGAACAATTGCAACATGGGTTTGTCTTCAGCACCTTGGGGAAAATGTAATAATAATTTTAGTATAGTAGAATGTGATGGGTGAGAGTGTGAGGTTTTGCCTTGTACCTCTTAAAGACAGAGTCTCGTTCTCTTTGGTTATCTTTTTCTGGGAGCTTCTGGGGAATTTTTCTCTCTTGGCCTCCTATCTCCACATTTGCATGCTGGGATTCCAGAAGCACACTTGTCTTTCTTCCTGCTTGTATGTGGGGTCTGGGGATCTAAACTCACACGTGTGCAGTAATCTCTTTACACAGTGTGCCATTTCTTCAGTCCTCTTCTACTTTATTTTCAGTTGCTGGGATTTTGGTTTTCTCTTTTTCTTTTCTTTCTGTTTTTGAACAATACAATAAAGTATTCGAAATGACAAGATTTAGGCTAAGCTTTTGTTCCACTATAACTTGGATAATTGAATTTAATGTTCACAAAAGGCTTAATATAAAAGCTGTCTTAAGTGTTGCTTCTTCATTTTGATGTGTGTGCAGAATTTGCTGGAATAATGAGGAAGCATTCCCCCAGTTACATTGATAAATTTATTGTACATGCTAATGTGCCTTGTTGAATTAAAAGTGTATGTTCATGTTTGCCAAATAAATACTGACTTTTTTTTTTTAAATTTTGGATTTTTGAGGTAGGGTCTCACTTTAGCCCAGGCTGACCTGGAATTCAGTCTGTAGTCTCAGGGTGGCCTTGAACTCACGGCGATCCTCTTACCTCTGCCTCCCAAGTGCAATACTGACTTTTGATATATTAGTGTATTGTCACCCATTAACAAGTGAAACTGTATTTAAACAGATTTTGTTCTTAGACCAGGATAGTGACAGAGTGGGGAGAAAGAGCATAGATGGTCTTCAGTTTAGGGTCTTGATAAGGAGAGGCCAAAAAGACAGAAGGAGAGGAGGAAGATGATGGGGAAGAGAGGACTAGGAGGAGAAGGAGAATGGTACAGATTTTGATTCTCAAATAGGGATGGGTTTACAGTTGTTTTGAAGCATACACAAACTGTTCTAATTCAAAGGAAGTTGGCTAGTTACATTTAAAAGTATTTTAGGGCCTGGAGAGATGGCTTAGTTAAGACACTTGCTTGCAAAGCCTAAAACTGCATATTCGAATCTCCAGGTCCCATGTAGCCAGACACAAAAGTGATTCAAGTGTGCAATGTCTTACATGTGCACAAAGGGGATGTACATATCGAGTCATTCACAGTGGCTGAAAGGCCCTGGTATGCCCATTTTCTCTCTCAAAATTAAAGCAAAAGTATTTTAGTACTTCTAAAATTAGAGGTTTTTAGTGTTATTTAAGCCATATATATCTTGGTTTCAAAGCTAACAACATGATTTGGGTCTCAAACTAAATAATACTGAAAGTGGATAGAAACTAAGGGAGAATTAGTCAACATAACTGAGCTTGGATTCAGTCTTTAGACACATCAGATTGCAGAGAAAGCTTTCCTGTCAAACTGCCAGCATTTGCTGTTGATGGGTAGTGTGGGCAAGCATTGCTTGGCTATTTTTGTCCAGTGGGTGGCAGCATATTCAACTAGTTGTCTTTGAGTGGTCTTTGAATTTTTTTTCTGTGTGTGTAATGTATGTGTGGTATATTGTATGCACATGTATGTGTTGATGTCACGCTCTGCATGCTCATCCAGTGTCGTCCTCCCATCACTCACCTGCCCAGAAACTGATCTGGGGCTTGCCATTTTTTTTTATGAGCCCTAGTGATTCTTGGGCCTCTGCTCCCCATATGGCTGGTGTTACAGACATGTGTGGTCATATGGTACCAGGGCTTTGACCCTGGTCTACAGTACAGGTGGACCCTCCCTCTTCTCATTTTCTTGCATTTGGGGGATCTTGGGAGGGAATAAGTGTCCTCATCCAGCAGCCGTGTATTTGCTTCACAGCACAAAACCCAGGCCTAAGTGCTGACCTTCGCCTGTCAGCATAGCACGGCTGGATGATTACCTGCCCATCTTCCAGAGGTGCACACTTTCTGCTTCAGGTCACATAAGGGCCACCATGGTGCAAGTGGGTTTCTTCCCTTTTCTTCCAGCTCTTGATCTTTGCTTTGAATCTGAGCCACCACTGGGCAGAGTTTTTGTTCATGTCTGCTTATCATCTCTTTAACCTTTGATTACCCAAGTGACTAGTTCCAGGGCTTCTTGAGGCACTCTTGCTTGCTTGGCAAACCTCAGTGCTCTATGGAAGCCCATAGGAAAGAGATGGAGTGAACCTAAGCAGAAATCCAGAAGCTGCTGAGAGCTCAACACTAAAGTAGACGTAAAGCACACCTGCCATGGCTCGGGATTTTGCAGAAGAGAGGGTGGAAAGAATGTAAGAGCCATTGGGTGGGAGGCAGTATCCAGAGGCATTGCTTTCCTCCACCCCCAGTGTTGACTGCTGCTCTTACAGCTCATAACACACAGCTCCATGGTAAATTCCAGCAGTCCCACTAAGGAGGCCCGCAGTGGAGTGGGGCCAGGGAGGAGGGAAGTGATGATACCAACACATGATGTGTGTATACAAAGTTCCTACTTAATAAAACAGAATGGCAAAGAAAAAAAAGAAAAAAGAGGTGGAGCAGTGGGGGCTGCCCGGTGGAAGCTCTGAGGGTTCTTGCTGGTGTCAGGTTAATAGGACTCATTGCATTGTGGCTTTCTGACCTGCTTTCATGGCCACTGTTTGCAAAGGAGGAACAGTGGGGGTGTCCGTCTTTCCTTCATGGAGCTTGTCTTTCTGGTATTCATCCCACCTGGCTGGACATAGCATAGGTGAGAAAAAGAAGTGTTAGCTACCTGATGAGCAGCATGGAAGTGGCGGGTGCATTCCTCAAGAAGACTTCTTTGAGAGAACAATCCTTGGCTGAACAGTTGCTGCAAGTTCTATGCCAGTCTGGTTTTTACATAGAAAGAACCCTGTCTTATAAAACAAAAAATGGCTAAGATGGGAACAGTGAAAATGACTCATTTTATTGAAGTATGACTTTGGAGAGCCTTTAAAAAACATTCTGTGAAGAAACTGGAAGCTGTATGCCAAAGAACGTGGTTGTTGTGAAAATGAGTACTGTGTGATTGTGAGTGTGGATCCCCCTTGTGGAACATTGTTTTTCCTGGGAGAATGAGTGATGACAAATTGGTTAGCTGTAGGTGTCTGGCCAACATTTTCTTGAGAATGTCTAAAGTTGGGTCTTTGCTGGTAGCATTAGAACTCTGGGAACCATATCTACGATTGAGACCCTGATAGCTTCCCAACACTTAATGTGATTCTGGTGAGTTAGGTGGTGATACTAAAATGTATTTCTCTTTAAAAAAATTATTTATTTACTTGTGAATAGTGAAAGAAAAAGAGAGAAAGAGAAAGAAAATGGCGTACCAAGGCCTCTTGCCATGCAAATGAACTCCAGGTACACTCACCACTTTGTGCATCCGGCTTTACATGGGGACTAGGAATTGAATTTGAACTGGCAGCCTTTGCAAACAAGTGCCTTTAACCGATGAGTGATCTCCTGAGCCCCCTCCCTACAAATGTGTTTCTCCTTTGATACTGTTTAATAAAGTGTGTCAGCCTAAAGACCTAACCCAGTGAATTATGGAAACAAATAGGTAAATTAAAGTCACAAAGTAGAAGATAAACCTGAGTCCCAATACAGTGTTTAATATTCTCACTGAGAGTTTCAGATCTGAATTCATATTACAGCTGATCTTTAAGAACCAGTCACTCGTCAGGTTCCTGAGAAGAGTGTTAGGATTGCCTGAAAAGGCTATTCCAAGACATCTTTTTATTTACACATCTTTGTGAGGTGTGTTTTTTCATTTACTTCCAAACAGCATGTTGCAATTGATTCAGTACTGAAGTAGATTGAAGAATCTGACTTCCAAAAATGTCAAAATAACAACTCTTACTAAAATGTCTTTAGTACATTTGTTTTCATTAAAAATGTTCTAAGATGTAATAAGTTTATTGTTGTCATGTTAGAATGAATTAATACATATTTTAAGGCTAGTTTATTTTATTTTTTGGAGAGTGGAGTCTTACTAGCTTGCGCAGGCTGTTGTCAAGTTCTCAGCTCAAATGATCTTTCTTTTCATCCTCCCGAGTTCTCGGAGTGCAAGTGCTCCCTGTCACAGCCAGCTTAGTTGTTATTTTAAAAAGTGTTTATTTACCCAGCACTTGGGAGGCAGAGGTAAGAGGATTGCCATGAGTTCGAGGCCACTCTGAGACGACATAGTGAATTCCAGGTCAGCCTGAACTAGAGTGAGACCCTACCTCAAAAAACCAAAAAAAAAAAAAAAAAAAAAAAGTGTTTATTTGAGAGAGATAGACAGAGAGAGAATGAGAATGGGCATGCTAGGGCCCCCTGCCTCTGCAGGCAAACTCCAGATGCATGTACCACTTTGGGCTTCTGGCTTTACATGGGTACTGGAGAATTGAACCTGGGTCTTCAGGCTTTGCAAGCAAGCATCTTTAAACACTGAGCCAAATCTCCAGCCCCACCCTGGCTTAATTTTTTTTTTTAATAATTTTATTTTATTTTTGAGAAAGAGAGAGAATGAGTGTGCCAGGGCCTTTCAGCCGCTGTGAACAAACTGCAGACGCATGTGCCCCCTTGTGTGCCTGTGTGACATTGCACGCTTGTGGCACTTTACGTCCGGCCACCGGGGACTGGAGATTCAAACATGCATTTTTAAGCTTTGCAGGCACCTTAACCATCTCAAGCCATCTCTCTAGCCCCCAGTTTGAATGTTAAGAGTGAAAATATTTGACATAACCCAGATAAAATTAAACTTTTCTGGAATTTTCAGTTAATTTTAAGAGTGTAAAAGCTGTCAGAGACCAAAATGTTTGTGACTCATTAGACTAAAACGTACTCCAAAATACATATTTAGGAAAAGCAGAGATCTGATAGTTTCATACTTGTGCAAAGAGTTGCAAGTGGGACTTATTTTTTTGTACAGGTGTAACATATTTCCTGGAGGGCTAGGATGGAACTAAGTAGTTGCTGTTTCAGGGAGGAAGGAGTGAGAGTAAGACTAAACTCATTTGAACCTACTTGAGTTTTAAACCAGATTAATGAGTGGGGCAGGAGGTAAAAACGCCCTCCGCTATAACAGATTTCAGAGAATGCAGGTATATTATAAAAAGGTGGGGGACTAGGGCATGGAGTGTGTGGTAGAGTACTTAGCAGTTGGTAAGGTCTTGAGTTCTGTCCCAGCACCCCTTCCCCCTCACTTGGAGCAAGTTTGGAATAATAGTTTTTTCTAGCAGCTTGTTTTATTTTTGAAGGGGGAATTGATTAATGTTCAAGGTGAATGCTATTATTCAGAATAATATAAATCAGCTAGGTAGCATTTTCCCAGTGAGCCCAAAGTATACCAAACGTAACTTTTAAAAGAGGAGCAATTTGATTAGATTTTTCAAACTGACATCTATTTCTAGGTTCTTGGAAAAGATTGGCTTTATTTTAGCAGAGTGTTCTAATTTATAGCCCCGTCGTTTCAAAGGCTTTGAGTAAGTGCTGCATGAACTGTGGAAGTAGAAAGTCCAAATGTTCTGACACTAGATTCAGCAGAGAAAGGGCTTTTTAATATTCATAACCTTTGAGGCTTTGGGAATTCTTGAAAAGAATGAGGAATTCAATTGTTTATTCTCTGCTGTTCAATGTGCCTTTTGATCTGTGTTCATATTTTTAACTCTTGAATAAAGTGTCCTTTAAGAAAAGGGAGAATTATTTTAATGCAACAGCTTTTAAGATTTCCTGTTCCCCTGAATTTATAAGTTTTCCTTTGAATGCTGAAATAGCATTTTCTGAGTTCCTTCAAGCCTTTTAAAGGAAGTTACTGCTCATAATTATGATAGTTGAGTTGGCTGTAATGTAGGAACATTTCCTAAGTGCTTTAGTTAACAAAGAATGCTTTTAGAATGATAGTGGATTTTTCTTTTTAAAAATACTTATATTTGCAAGAGCGTGTGCACATATGGGCCTCATGCCACTGCAAACAAACTCCAGATGCATGCTACACTTTGTGCATGTGTCTTTATTGTGGGAACTGGTGTTTTGAACCTGGGCTGTATTTCTCAGAACAGCCTTAGAAGCTGAGACATTTCAGATCAAGTCTGGTTATTGAATTCTTGTTGGGGCTCTCTGGTTTGGATAAGACTTCTCATTGGAGCCTCACATAGCCTGTCCTCTGAGCCATGTTTTGGTGCTAAGGATTGTGGAAGTAGGGTCTTTGGTGCCTCTTGTAAGCACATGTCTTTTAGGATCAGGGCCATACCCTTATGACCTTATGGGCCTTAATAATTTCCTTCTTGAAATATATTTTCACTGGGAGGCTAGATTCTCAACATAGGAATTTTGGAGGGACATACAAATTAGTCAACACACTGCAAAGTTGGAGGTATTCTCTGTTTTTTTTTTTTTTTCAATTTTCAAGTGTAATTTTTTTGGGTGTGTGTGTGCGCGTGCGCAGGCATGCATGGACAACTTCAGGGTGTCATTTTCCACTCTGAGACAAGGTCTCTCTTGTTTTGGGAAGGCCAGTGTTGGCTCTTGAGATTTGGGATTCAGTGTGCCACTTTGCATCTAGCATTATGTGTGTTCTGGGGTTTAAACTTGGGTTGGCAGGCTTGGAGAACAAGAACCTTTAATGCTGATTGTGTGTGATATGCATGCATGTGTGTATGAATGTTCATATATGTGTTTTAACACATATTTACGTGGGTGCATGTGCACCTAGGTGTGCATGTGTATGTGGGGCCCAGAAGTTGACGTCGTGTCTCCTTTTTTAAAAAAATTTTTATTTTTATTTTTATTTATTTATTTGAGAGTAACAGAGAGAGAGAGAGAGAGAGAGAGAGAGAGAGAGTGAAAATGGGCTTATCAGGGCCTCCAGCCACTGCAAACAAACTCCAGATGCATGCGCCACCTTGTGCGCCTGGCTTACGTGGGTCCTGGGGAATTGAGCCTTGAACCAGGGTCCTTAGGCTTCACAGGCAAGTGCTTAACTGCTATGCCATCTCTCCAGCCCAAGTGTCTCCCTTTATTATTGATGACACAGGGTCTCTCACAGAATCTAGAACTCACTGATTCAGTTACTGTGACTAACTTTCCCTGAGGATCTGCCTGTCCCCTCCTCCCTTCTGAGTGCTGAGATTACAGATGTATGCCACCACAGCTCGCATTTATGTGGGTGCTGGGGATCCTTGTGTTTGCACAGCAAGCACTTTATTCACTGAGCCATCTCCTCAGCCCAGAAATGTTCTCTTGGTGGCTTTGTGACGTACTGTTTTGTAGTCCTGAGTTAGGAGGTATATAATATACTTTTCTGCTCTCTAAAGCAAGGTAAATGGATCATTGCTGCATTCCTGCTTTCTGATGTTGATAGTTGGTTAGCTATTAGCTATAGGCTGTGTTCACATCCTACACCAGCTAACATAGACTTCTGAATGTTGCTGTGCCTAAGAGAATTCTGTATTGAGCCTGTTCTACTTCCTTGAATCTCTGCCTCCTCTAGTTCTGGGCCTAATAGTTTGCTTTCTGTAGACCCATCTACCTAATTCAGTGATGGTGTTTTAAATCATGATGACCTTCATTCTGAATGTATTTTAGTCAACAAGAGCCAGCCTTTCAGTCATGTGTTGAGTTAGACAGGCTTTAAAGATCGCTAAACCTAAATCTGTGTAGTGCATGTGGAACAAAGAAGACTTACCTGAACTTCAGAGTATTGTGAGTCTTGGTGTGAATTTTGGATTGTTTCTACAGAAGTCTGTATTTCAGACAGGTGAGGAAGGACTTCTGACTGGTTTCCCAGAACGTTTATGTTGATGTTCTTTCTCACAGGCCAGCCCTGCGGATCTGTATATTGAAAGATTTAATATAGCTCTGGGACAGTATATGGGAGCATTGCAGAGCATCGTGCCTCTTTTCATATATATGGTAAGTTAGAAATCGTTCCTCCTTTCTAAAAGATGGGGAATCAGGTGTGTTCTGTTTTTACTATATTTTGTATCACTTACATTTTTTGAAATGCACATTAACTTACTTTAATAATACTTGTTTTTGTTGGTAACAAATGAATTTTTTGTTGTTTTTCCTTTTACTATTTTGAAGTTTTATACCAGTTGCTGAGTAGCTGAGTAGGCATTAATGACCAGCAGCTGTCCAATGAGCATTTATTTTATTTCTGCCCTATGCTTGGTCCCAGATAATCATGATAGGTATTTCTTGTTCTTAGAAAGCACAGTTAGGGCATGTGACTCAAAACAAGATATATGATAAATGTCAAAGTCATTCCATAAAACAGCAGTAAAATATTACCTCCACTCTGGGGATCTCTTTCATCTGGAGCATTAAATCATAAGTGTAATTTATGATGGAGACACCTTCATGAGCTTTGTACCCCTTTAGAATGTGCCAAGTTATAAACTTTTTAGTGTGTGTTCCTTTCTTCAAGTAGAGGGCCCTGGTCAGTTACTCCAGCTCCTGCTTGTTAGATGAGGGAATAGAGTGTTTGATCCTCACTGTCACATACATACTGCTATATGTGGAATACCACTTTTTAAAATGACTGTCTTCATAACAGGCATTCAGTTACAAAACAAAACAAACTATCCCCAACTACTTTTTATTTAGAAGGCACTTTCTAAAAGATCGTGTAGTCCTTCGTGACTTATTTATCCTTAATGACTCTTATTTTCAATTAAACTTATCCTTTGGGTACTTCTAACAATTTAAAAAGTTAATGAGGGGCTGGAGAGATGGCTTAGCAGTTAAGGCATTTGTCAGCAAAGCCAAAGGGCCTTGGTTTGATTCCCCAGGACCCACATAAGCCAGTTGCTCAAGGTGGCACATGTGTCTGGAGTCTGTTTGCAGTGGCTAGAGCCCCTAGTGTTCCCATTCTCTCTTTCCCAAACAAATAAGTAAAAATCTCTTTTAAAAAGGATAGAAAAAGGGGCTGGAGAGATAGATGGCTTAGCGGTTAAGGTGCTTGCCTGCAAAGCCAAAGGACCTCGGTTTGATTCCCCAGGACTCACGTAAGGCACATGCACGGGGGTGGGGGGTGCATGCATCTGGAGTCCGTTTGCAGTAGCTGGAAGCCCTGGCGTGCCCATTCTCTCTCTTCACTGTGCCTCTTTCCCTCTCATTAAGTAAGTAAGCAAGTAAATAAATAAATAAATAAAAAATTTTTAAAAAAGAGTATAGTTAATGAGTTATTATATAGAGTTTATGTGATGCAGAAGAAACTTGTTTGTGACTAATATTTTACAAAGATTTATCTTGGAAGAAATTCATATAAAAGGCTCTGTTTTCGGCTTACATGCCAGATTTCTGTTATGATTTATGAAAATAGCTAATTACTGTTAGATTTCAGTGCATGTGGATCAGCCAAATTACTTCTTGGCAAAGAAAGTGTCAGGAAGGTAGCTAAATTGTATCATTCTGGTGAAATCTTTTCATGGGTCATTCATTCATTAGGAGTGTAGGTTAGGTAAGGATCTGTTACTGGTAGAAGAAGTGTTCCATTTCTATCCCACAGATTTTGCTCTTTTAAAGTTTTCACTGGAGACAGTGGATGTAAGTGGAGCTGAAAGGTTGGGACTAGTACCTGTTTGTGGATAGAGAATTAGGGTAGGGGACTAGGTTTGTTTATTTTATTTTTATTTATTTGTTTTGGTTTTTCGAGGTAGGGTCTCAATCTAGCCCAGACTGACCTGGAATTCACTCTGTAGTCTCAGGGTGGCCTCACACTCACAGCAATCCTTACCTCTGCCTCCTGAGTGCTGGAATTAAAGACATGTGCCCCCACTATGTTTATTTTAAAATGAGCATACAAAGTAACAGGGTTCACATGGAATATGCATGCATAATTTGTTTCTCTTTATCGTTTTGTCCCCTCTTCTCCGGTCCTCTGTCTTCCCCTGTACCGTTTCTCTCCCCAGTGTCTCCTTACTGCTTTCATGTCACATGTTCTATCACCACCGCTTCCTCAAACCCCCTTTTTCCCCGTGATAGTCCTCTTTCTTCTTTCATGACCTATTCCCCCCCCACACACACTTATAAACATTAATAATAGCTAGGATCTGCATGTGAGAGAGAACTTGTGGCCTTTGTCTTTCTGAGCTTGAATTACCTCACTTAATACTTTTCAAATCCATCCATTCTTCTGAAAATTTCATACTTACGTCTTTAAAGATGAGTAATGTTCCATTGTGTATATATACCTTTTCATTACTAATTGATCAATAGATGAACAACATCTCAGCCGATTTTATTTCTAGCTAGAGCTGCAGTAAACATGAATGGGCAAATACCTCTGTAGAAGGCTGTGGAGTCCTCTGGGTATATGCCTAGGAATGGTATTGCTGGGTCATTTGGTAGTTCTATTTGTAACTGTTTGAGAAACCTCCACACTGATTTCCATAATGGCTATCCCAGTTTGCACTTTCACCAACAACGCATAAGGACTCTTGTTTGATTTGATGACATTAATCCTTACTGGGGTTAGTGGCATCTGAAGTAGTTTTAGTCTGCATTTTCCTGATGGCTAAGGATGTTGAACTTTTATTTTAAGTAATTAAAAAAAAATTATTTGCAAGCAGAGGGAGACAGAGAAGAGAGAGAGAAAGGGAGAGAGGGAAGAAGAGAAGAGAAAAGAATTAGAATGGGCATGCTGAGGCCTCTAGCTGCTGCTCCAGGTGCATGCGCCACGTTGTGCATCTGGCTTTACGTGGGCTTGTCTGTTCACTCGGCCGGTTGAGTGAGTCCTTTGCTGCACCAAAGCACTTTAATTTTTTGTACTTCTATTTGTCAACCAAGACTACCATTTTAATGATAGTTGCCAGTAAGCATTATTGAGTAGCTGGGTTAGGAGGGGTGACTAAACTACCATGGCCTATTTTTTTTAAAAAAATTGTTATTGTTTTTCTGAGATAGAGTTTCATTAGCCCCTAGAGCTCACTGTGTAACACTACCTAGTCTTAAACTCCTAATTCTCTTGCCTGTATTTCCCTGCTGGGATTACAGGCATGATCTGTTTCAGTTTCTAGTCTTTGAATTTTTTTAATTTTTAATTTTATTTTTTTGAGGCAGCATCTCGCTCTGTAGCCAAAGACTGGCCTCAAGTTCATGGTGATCCTTCAACCTCAGCCTACCTAGGGCTGAGATTAAAGGTGTATGAGCCACCATGCTGGCATAACCTGCTTATTTTTTTTTTAAGTCAAAACCTGAGTGGCCAATTTCTGAGGTAGGGTCTCACTGTAGCCCAGGCTGACCTGGAATTCTCTATGTAGTCTCAGGGTGGCCTTGAACTCACGGTGATCCACCTACCTCTGCCTCCTGAGTGCTGGGATTAAAGGTGTGCACCACCATGCCCAGCAGTATAAAAAATATTTTTATCAGGTGTATTGGGCCCTCTTGCTGCTACAAACAAACTCCAGACACATGCACCACCTTGTGCATCTTAGTTTACTTTGGTACCGGGGAAACTGCTGAGCTATCTCCCCAGCCTCCACCTTGTTCTTTATAACACAACGTAATGAAATAGACTAAATATGAAGGTGAGAAAACTGGAAGGAAATAACCACAATCTTGGAGTGAAGGAGCTTTGTCAATGAAACCCAAACCTAAAAGTCAGGAAAGAAAATATTTGATTATGTGAGATTTAAAAATCTTGATGAAGGGCCGGAGAGATGGCTTAGTGGTTAAGTGCTTGCCTGTGAAGCCTAAGGACCTCGGTCTGATTCCCCAGGACCCATGTTAGCCAGATGCACAAGGGGGCACACGCGTCTGGAGGTCATCTGCAGTGGCTGGAGGCCCTGGCGCACCCATTCTCTCTATATCTATATCTGCCTCTTTCTCTCTGTTGCTCTCAAAAAAAAAAAAAAAAAAAAAATCTTGGTGTAGCAATATACCAGCAACACAGGAGTAGTAGGGAAGAAGTTCAAATCTGTAAAGCATAAGACATATTTTCTATTAATAATCAGATTTCATGAGTGAATTAGGAAAACATCAAAACTCTACTTTTGACAAAGAGTATAAGTTGGGTAGTTCATAGAAATTATTTAGGTAGTAAAGGTAAAAGCATACCTGACACCATAATAAAATTAAGGCAAATTGATGCAAAACTTTTTGAAAAGAATCTATTTCATTTTGTGAAATTAAAAATGCTGGATGAATCTGTAGGAGAACAAGCTCATACTTGAGTAGAAATATAAGTTAATTTGGAAGACTCAAGAATGTTATCTCTAGGAATTTTCTAGACTCCTAAATCTGTATAGCTATAACTAGGTATAAGTATTATACAGTATTGTTTTTAGTGACAGAGCATTGGAGAAAATCTGCATTATCAGTAGTTGTGGATGATTTGAATAAATCATTTAGAAAATGGGAAAATACACAGTTCAAATAATGGCATGTTTGTATTTTCTTGTTGAGAAAGCTCTTCTATGAGCCATTGTTAGGGCAAAGAAGCAAGATACAAGGCAGTGTTATGTTTCTGCCCTAGCAAGGGTTTTCGGAAGGGGGGCCACATACCCAACATAAGCGAGGAGCATTGTAGAAAGAATGTACACTCACTCATTTTCCCAATGTAGAAGTGGACCTCTAGAAATAGGACACAGGATCTTCTATGGAGATGTTTAATGCTATCCCCTTTCATGCACGTGTGTTTTATTTATTTAAACATTTTTAAATTCATTTATGCGCGTGAGATGGGGGCGCAGGTAGATAGAATAGGCCTGCCAGGGCCTTCAGCCCCTGCAAATGAACTCCAGGTGCATGTACCACCTTGTGCATCTGGCTTATATGGGTCTTGGGGCATTGAGCCTGGGTCCTTTGGCTTTGTAGGCAAACACCTTAACTGCTAAGCCATCTCTTCAGCCCTTGCTGATGTGTTTTTAGTTGTGTGCATCTTTGTATAATCTTGAAAAGAGAGGAAGAATTGGTTTAGAATTAAGAGAAGGTTGGTGAGCAATTTGTTACCATTAATTTTTGAAGTTTTCACTTTTTTAATGAAGCAGTTTTAGAATTTTATTTTCAAATAACAGATTCACAGAAAATTATATAAATAATGCCTGAAGAGTTTATTTCTTACATAACTACACCAAATATCAAAAGCAGGAAATTGACATTGGTACAAAGTGTGGCTATAATTCAGTATCATTGGGTCACAAGTAAATTCTGGTAATCACCACAGCTATCAAAATACAAAATTAGTCCATCACCACAAAGATCTTCCTCGTGCTATCCCTTTATAGTCTCACAACTCTCCCCTTATCACACTAAAAACCATTAATTTTAATGTTTTCCTCTCCTTTTTTTTCTTCCAAATTTTTATTAACAACTTCCATGATTATAAAAAATACCCCATGTTAATACCCTTCCTCCCCGCTTCCTCTCCATTTTTAAGTGTTGAGCTAGTACTTAAACAAGAGCAAACTCAGTGCCTGTGGGTTTTATTGATGTATATATATATGTGTTAGTTGTAATCAGGGTGCATTTGGCTGCAGAAGAAGGAAAACTTGATTCAAAGTAATTTGAGTAAACAAGGAAAGCTATTATTGCACCCTATAAGAGAACTCTGAAGTGGGACGGTTTATAGGTTTGCTGGAATCTGTGATTCTGCTTTGTCTCTTACTGTTCATCATCTATTCATCTGTTCTTCTCTTGGGTGTTACTGAGCAAAAATGATGCCTATGAAATGCCGTAGCCATATGATGGAGACTGATGACTGAAGGGAATGGTTTCAGGGAATCTCACTGATGCACGTGCACTGACTGCTGTCAGATACTGATAAGGGAGGTGCCTCTCAGTATTTCTCAGTGTCGTCCTTCAACCTTCAACACTGACGTAGGACTTGAAAAGGGCGGGGCATACTGGATGCTACCATAGTGCCTCTATTTACCTGTCCAGTTAATGTTTGGGATCTTTCAGGGTGCTTTCAGCGTCATGCCAGAAAGATGACCAAGCTTTTGTTGTTTGGTGATGTTTTATTTATTTGTTTGTATATTTATTTATTTTGTTTATTAGAGAGAGGTGGGGGGATGGGCACACCAGGGCCTGTAGCCACTGCAAACGAACTCCAGACATGTTCTACCTTGTGCATTTGGCTTACATGGGTACTGGGGAATTGAACCTGGGTCCTCAGGCTTCTCAGGCAATCGCCTTAATCACTAAGCCATCTCTCCAGCCCTTGGTGATGTTTTTTAATTGATGCCTTTATACATTATTTCTTAAAATAGCATTGTTTCAATTCATGAAAATAATAATTTTCTCCATTTGATAAAGGAACTTATTTTCTTTTCAGAATAAGTTTTACATCGAAACCAAGCTTAACAGAGACTTAAAAGATGACCTTATAAAGCTGTTTACGGAACATGTTGCAGATAAGCACATTTATAGCCTGATGCGTAAGTAATTCAACTCACTGTGGGGATAACAAGTCACTAGCAATCACTTCCTCTTTTTCCTCCCTTCCCTCTCATTCTCACTCTTGCTTGGTTTCATCTGAGAGTATTGTCATACCAACTCCCATGCTAACATCTTTGAAACTATATCAGAAGTCTTGAAACCTGCCCTATCTATATAGAGGCACCAAAGAATTGAAAATGGCTTGAAGATCTCCCATTGAGCTGGAAGCCACTTGCTCAGCTCATTGTTTGGTTAATGCCTTGGCCTGGTCTGATACTCACTGCATCCTGCCCCCCCCCCCCAGGGAAGTGTAGTTAGGGGGTTCACCCTTACTCCAGGAGAGCAGTGGCATAGCTGTGAAATGCTGGCACACAATTCTGTAGCGATCGCTCACTGGTCTACTGTGACTAGCACTTGCAGTGTCAGGCAAGCAAGCTTTTTAGCCTCTTGTGGCCATACATTTTCTCCTATGTATTAGAATTTGTAAAATATTTACTATAATGGTGTAGATGGTTAAGTAAGATCCAAGTGCCCTCCCAGTAGGGGTACCCCATCCTCCCTTAAGTTGAATATACCTTTCCGAGCAGGCTCTAGGATGCCCCTATAATGGAGTCTCTCAGTAGCCTTTAAATACTCTGCATGTATCTATCTCTCTCTCTCTCTCTCTCTCTCTCTCTCTCTTTCTCTTCCTTTCTTCTTTCTTTTTACTGGAGAAAAAGGAGACAGATTTTTCCCCCACTACTCTGTATCTTTTGTTGATTATCCAGCAAGAAAATTTTAAAATAATTTAGTATAAATTTCAGTTTATAGAATATATTTTCATGGATTCTGTTAGTCATCATTTAGTACTACAATGATCTACTGGAATTTACAAAAGAATAATTCTAAGCTTGACCACAAACTTTAAAAAAAATTTTTAAAATTATTTATTTGCAAGGAGAGAGAGAGAGAATGAGAATGAGCATGCCAGGGCCTCTTGGTTTCTATAAGTGAACAAACTCGAGATGTTTGCACCACTTTGTGTATCTGGTTTTACATGGGTACTGGGGAATTGAACCTGGGTTGTCAGGTTTTGGAAACAAGCACCTTTAACTGATGAGCCATCTCTTCAGCCCAGTTTTTTCATTTTTGATTTTAAATTAAGAGAAGGAACATAAAAGGGGTGTTTTTTTCTTTTTGGTGTGTGTGGTGTATAATAGTGTAGGTGGATTATCTTCATCATGTTGTGAAGAGATTTAGTCCAAAATTGACACCTGGAATCTTGGTGGATGATACACACTTTTCCTAAGATTGGAGAGATGTTTACAAACACTTTTATATATTATTCCATGAAATATTTCAACCATTTTTGAGGTAGTTTCTTGCTATATAGTCTAGCCTAGCTTTGAGCTTGTAGCAGTCCTCGTGCCTCAGCCTCACCAGTGCTGGAATTATAGGTGTGCACCACCACTCCTAGCTTCCAGTTACTGACTGTAGCCACTTAAGTATTTCCTCTGATGTTGACATTGTGTTTTTGCTTTTGTTGTAAAATATAGCACATTTTCTTCTCTGTTAAAATTCTATGGATCTGATAGAGCTATTTTATTTGTAAATGTTTTTATACTTGTTTGTAATTTGAAAGTTAGCCTAATTAGGCATATGGAAAGAGAATGTTTGTAAGAAAATATTGTACCCAATTTGGGTAGAAAAAACTAGTTTCTTCTTTTTGTGTGTATTTTATAGGTTGGCTTTCTATGAAAATTCTCTTGAAGACAGATATACCTTTTCTTTTTAAGTAAATGGAAAAACAACTTATGCTATAAATTTAATAAAACTGAATTTATTAGGTATTTATTGAGAAATTAGTAGGTGTTATACTTAAAGGTTACAAAAGTGACCGTTGGTCGCATTGCTTTAGGCCCAGCACAAAGAATTTCACAAATGTATAAATGTTTAACAGTATTTTGTGAGTGATCATCACAAAAGAATTCTACACACATACGCGCATGTGCACACACACATGAGGGAGTTAGTTTACATGAGGTAAGACCTATTCTAGATACTTACAAATATTGACTTATTTAAACTTCATAACCCTATCAGATAGATAATCATTACCATAGAGATGGAGGCAGAGAAGTTAAAATTAATTTAAATCAGAGTAACGGTGATTAAGGATTTGATGTCTATTTTTTCTATTTATATTTTTGTTGTTTGTCTCTTGTTTTGCATTTTTGTAGTAATTTTTATCACTTGCCCCCTTAACTACAACAAAACTAGTAAATATTTTTTTTTTTTTTTGAGGCAAGTCCAACAGACTGGTCTTTTTTTATGGGGGTTGTGAATTGGCACACCATGGCCTCCAGCTACTGCAATCAAACTCCAGACTTTGTACCACCTTGTGCACTGTGTGACCTTGCACATGTGTCTCTTGTGGGATCTGGGGAGTTGAACATGGGTCCTTAGGCTTCACAAGCAAGTGCTTTAACCACTAAGCCATCTCTCCAGCTATATATCCATTAAAAACAGAGAGAGAGAGAGAGAATGGTCATGTTAGGTCCTCCAGCCACTGCAGATGAACTCCAGATACATGCACCCCCTTGTGCATATGGCTAACATGGGTCCTGGGAAATTGAACCTGGGTCCTTTGGCTTTGCAGGCAAACACCTTAACTGCTAAGCCATCTCTCCGGCCCCTATATCAAGTTTTTTTTTGGGGGGGGGATTCTTCTGAAATTTGATGAGTAGTTTCCTTCTCTTGTCTTCTGATATATTGTTGTATAATGAATCATCCAGAAGCAGTGGTGCATACAGCAGCGATGTTTTAATTTGATCTGTAATTTGGAAAGGGTGGGGTATGGTGGTTTATCTGTGTACTGCTCAGCTTTGGCCTGATGTGACTCTCCTGGAGCTTTCCATGTGGCTGCGTCACATGGCTGGTAAGCTGGGATGGCTTTTGGTTTCCTCCAAGAACAAATGTCCCAAGATACAGGAAGTGGAAAGTCCCAGTGTCTTTAAGTCCTGGGCCCATGAGTGAGCAGTCACAAAGCCCATTGAAGCCACGACTCCTAGGAGAGGATATGAACTCCATCTCTCAATATCTCTCTGAAGTATCTCAAAGCATGTTGCATTCATTGCTTTAGCACATTGAGGCAAAATGGACACCACCTTGCCAGAAGAGAATTGTTGCTTGGTGCCCCAAATTACTCAAGAATAGGATGGTTTTTTCTTTTTTCTTTTTTTTGGTTTTTCGAGGTAGGGTTTCACTCTAGCCCAGGCTGACCTGGAATTCACTATGGAGTCTCAGGGTGGCCTCGAACTCATGGCGATCCTCCTACCTCTGCCTCCCGAGTGCTGGGATTAAAGGCGTGCGCCACCACGCCCGGCTCAAATAGGATGGTTTTTTCCTGTCAGCTCTGTGATATGATCATATTCATGTGTATATTCAGAAAATAAAGTAGATTAGAATTTTGACTGGTAACAAAATTGTTTTCCATAGAAATAAATTTTTACTTTGAATTAAACTGACCACAACTGGAAGGTTTTATATTAATTGGGATATTTTCATGGTGTATTGAGCAAATGTGACCTTAAACATTTAGCATGGGATTGGAAATTTCCAGAGAAAATGTAATATGCTTAATTTTCCAGTAAAACTTCTATAGTTTACAGTGCAGAATCCTTGTAATTCAGTTTGCACAGTTTTAATAATTACATTTTGGCTAATTTCCTTAGGAAATTCAGCCTTTTAGTTTAGATTCTTGTAGTTTCAGATTTCTGGAAGTAATGTATTTTCACTTTTCATTTATGGAACTATTTTTTTTTGTTTGTTTTTGTTTTTTGAGGTAGGGTTTCACACTAGCCCAGGTTGACCTAGAACTCACTATGTAGTCTCAGGATAGCCTTGAACTCACGGTGATCTTCCTACCTCTGCCTCCCCAGTGCTGGGATTAAAGGCGTGCACCACAACGTCCAGCTTTTAGAACAGATTTTTAAAAAGAACCATAACCAACCCCTGAGCAAGCTTGTAGCACTGAGGAATGCTTGAAAGACCTGGGGAACTTGGGGCCTAGCAAACCATTTAGAACTTGAATGTCATAACCTGGAAGGAAAGTGATTAGAACCAGAACTAGGCCATTGAAGGTCTCACATTGAAGGTTTAAAAATTATATTATTTGTTGACATCTGTGAATAAGGGGATTGGTGAAGGGTCTTGTTTTTTAAAGTATGCAGAGCAGCACTTGTGGTAGACAGCTTTACGTTGCTGAGATGAACTTCCAAACCAGGTACAGTTAGGGAAGAAGTGATGATATTTTTGAAGCTTACAGTTTCAGGGGAAGTACCATAATGGCAGAAGAAGCTGGCCCTCTTTCACAGTTCCAAGCAGAGAGAGAAAAGGCCATAAGCCAAAAACCCAAAAGCCACACCACACAGCACACTTAGGAATTCCAGGTGGAACTCAGTCACCTTGCTTATCTTTACACTGGAATTCCAAGTCCACCACCACACTTTAGAGCTGGACCCTAAGATCCACCCAGTGATACCTTCTCCAGCCAGGTGACTGGAAATCCAAGAAGTTTTAATAAACTCCTGAATCTGTTGGAGGGCATCTATTCAAATTACTACATTCCACCCCTGGTCCCTAATAAATACAAAATCATCTCACATTGTAAGTTGTATTCAGTCCAACTTCAAAGGGCCCCACAGTCTTTACCAACTTAAAATAGTTCCAAAGTCCCAAGTCTCATCTGAGATTGAAGATTATCTCTTAGCTATGAGTCCTGTAAAATCAAATAAGTTATATACTTTCAACATATAAAGGCACAGAGTAAAAATTTTCAATTGATATAAGGCGTAACTGGAACAATGCAAAATCAGCAACCATCAAAATTCTGCAGTTCTAGTCTGATACTGTAACGAGTGACTGATAGTCTCCAGATTTTCCAATTCTGTCCCTACAGATAGGCTGAATAGCCAGGGAAAACTTCCATCCCTAGCCAACAGCCTCCATGTTAGTCCTTGCACAGTCTTGGTACATCCAAAACATCTTCAAATCTCCATGTAAACCATGGTCCATTTTCCAAAGGTTCTTCCAGCCTATTCACAAGGGTAATCATGCCCTGCTTATATGCCGTGTTTCTGCAGCAGTTCCTGGAACTGTGTGCATTTCATGACCACTCCACACATTTTTCATGTTCCTGATACCAATACCAGGCATTCAGGACACAGCCATATTCTTATTTCAGGGAGGAAACACATTATGACCTTGAAGAGCAGGTTCCTTCTCCAGTCATCTCCAGTCAACTCTTTTCCAAAAGAGTTTGCTTTTTTCTTTCTTTCTTTTTTTTTTTTTATTGAGGTAGGGTCTTGCTCTAGCCCAAGCTGACCTGGAATTCACTATCTAGTCTCAGGGTGGCCTTAAACTCTTAGCAATCCTCCTACCTCTACCCCCTGAGTACTGGGATTAAAGGCATGTCCTGCTAAGAGTTTGCATTTCTATCATAGTCTTTCCTCGGGCATCCTCTCCATTGTTTTAATATAAAGCAGTTGGACCATCTTCCTTAAGATTGCTAATGTGTTTGACAATGACAGCTTCATTAACCTAAAACCAGTCTCAGTGCCTATACTTTTAACTTGCTTGAGGTTTTCCATCTTAAAATCTTAAATCTCTCAGTCCAGTATCTTTAGCTAAGCACATCAATCCATTACAAACTTAACCATGATCAAACTCTGGACATGTGCAGCAGAATACAGCTAGCCCTTATGCCGGTAACCCAGTTCCAACAAAGTCCTCTGCCATCTTTCCTTCCCCTTAGAAATTTCATAAGCCAGGTCTCCAAGTTCAATTCCTTCTGCACTTAGCATTTTCAAACTCTCACAAGAATAGTCTAATACTTGGCTTAACCACTCCAGAAAGCCTCTTCAGTTGCAAGTATCAAGTCTAACTCCATTCCTCCAAAACACCAAAATCCACATGCTCAGATTCGTTTCACCCCACTTGAGGTACCAGTTTCTGTAGTAGACAGCTTCTGGTCACTGAGATAAACTTCCAAACCATGCACAGTTATGGAGGAAGGGATATTTATGGAAGCTTACACAGGTCCAAGGAGAGAGAGAAAAAGCCACAAGCTCCAAGCCCAAAAGTCACACCATACAATGCACTTAGGAATTCCAGGCAGAACTCAGGCACTTTGCATATCTTTATACTGGAATTCCAAATCTACCAACACACTTTAGGGCTAGACCCTAATATCCACCCAGTGACACCTCCTCCAGCCAGGTGCCTGGAAATCCAAGAAGTTTTAACAAACTCCTGAATCTATTGGGAGACATATATTCAAACTAGCACAGTCTCCTGCTAGATTTAAAATTACATGGTTTGTTGATACCTGTGAGTAAGGGGACTGGTGCAGGGTCCTGTTTCTTTAATGTATCCAGAGCAGCACTTATGCAAGTCCATATTAAGACCATTGTCTCTGGTGTGTATTGTAAAGGAGAGACAGAGGGGACAGGGGTCAGAAGTGAACAAGGATTCTAGGACCTCTTCTGCCACCAATTGGGTCTATGATTTGGAGGTAAGTTATTTTTGGGGGGCAGTATTTATTTTCGGTTTTAGCCTCAGTTTCCTTATATGTAAGAAAAAAAGCTAGACAGTGACAAAGCTCATGCGAAGTTCAATCCCAAATCAAGTAAACCTGTGAGAATTAGACATGTGTAGAATAATTAGTACTTGCTTGATATTCAGTATTTTCTTTGTCTTAGGCTGCTCTTGCCAAGTTCAGTCTTTCTTCCTTAGAAGGGCAGGTTAGCCAGAAAACCTTCTAAATTTTAACCACTGCTTTCCTCTAAAATGTTTTGATAGAGATATTGGTAAGATGTTAAAATGTCTTCTCAACTCTTGTATTTTTACAGAGTATTTTATATTTTTATTGTTGTGAGTTTTTTGAGGCCAGGTCTCTACATCCTCAGGTTGGCCTCACAGTGATCCTTGATCCTCTTACCTCAGCCTCTCAAGTGCTGGGGCTAAAGGTGTGCATTACCACCTGTGGCTTTTTAACATTATTATTTAAATAGGATCTCATTTAGCCCAGGTTGTCCTCAAACTCTTGAGAATGACCTTGAACTCCTAATCTTCCTGATTACCTCTCCAGTGTTGGGATTATAGGTTTACACCACCACAACCAGTTTACACAGTGCTGGGAATACATACTAGGCTAGTACTCTGCTAACTGAGTTAGATTCCCAACCCCTGTGGTGGTTTGATTCAGGTGTCCCCCATAAACTTAGGTGTTCTGAATGCTAGGTTCCCAACTGATGGAGAGACAGTGTATTGGTGGGAATGTGCTTTTTAGTGTTATAGCTAGTTTCCCTTTGCCAGTGTTTGGCACACTCTTCTGTTGCTGTTGTCCACCTTATGTTGGCCAGGGGGTGATGTCCACCCTCTGCTCATGCCATCATTTTCCCTGCCATCATGGTGCTTCTCCTTGAGTCTGTAAGCCAAAATAAACCTTTTTCCCCACAAGCTGCTCTTGGTCAGGTAATTTCTGCCAGCAATGCAAACCTGACTGCAGCAGCTCCTAATTTTATTGAATATAGTTCTTTTCAGTTAGTTCATCCAAAACTAATTATATACATTTCACCTATCCTTCAATTTTTGTTTTTAATTTATAGTTTTTCATATCTGTCAGAGTTGACATACTGATTCTGATAGCAGTTGTTGGCCACATGATGAGTATGTGGTGGCACCTAAAGACTTCTGGGTTTTGTTAAAAACTAGGAAGATGGTTTAGTAAAGAGAGAGTACTTGGGTTTTGGGTGTGCTGAGATAGAAAGAACCTTGAGTACCCCAGACTCTCAAGTCCTTAATGTTTAGAATTTATATTTTTAAAGTGTGTTTTAAGGTAATTTTCTGACATATTTAACACTATTATCCTTAAAATTTAACTATGCCATTCAGAGTTTAACTGTGGATGATTAGATGGCAAGGATAGACTTGAACTCTGATGGCCTTTATCATATAAACACCATTGAAAGTCACATTTTATGTCTGAAACCACTAAATGTTTGTTGGCTAAATAAGATTTCCATTTTTAGAAAGGCACAAATGTAGGAAAATCAGTTCATTACAGAACTTTTTAAAGCAAAATTCATTGTTTTATTGGCAAAGTATTTTTTAAATATTCATTTGTTTGCAGACAGAGAGAGAGGGAGAGTGAGTGTGCCAGGGCCTTCAGCCACTGCAAACAAGCACCAAATGCATGCATCACTTGGTGCATCTGGCTTTATGTGGGTACTAGGAAATCAAACTCATCATTAGGCTTTGCAGGCAAGCACCTTAATTGCTAAGTCATCTCTCTGGTCCTGGTAAAGTATTATATTAGTAATTTTTAAGTAAATCTTTAAGAGGTAAAATAAAATTTGACTGTTTTCAGTAGGCCAGTAGCTTCTGTTCTGTCTACTTAATAAAAAATATGTTTGTCAGTGATGCTATTTGACTCCATAAAAAAATGCTGCAGCCAGTTGTGGTGGTGCACACCTTTAATCCCAATACTTAGGAGGCAGAGAGAGGTAGGAGGATTGCTGTGAATTTGAGGTCACCCTGAGACTACAAAGTGAATTCCTTGGAAAAACCAAAAAACAAACAAACAAACAAAAAACACATGTATTGCAGTAGATAATGGGAAAAGAATGCTGATTCTTAGGATCAGAGGCAAGGTCAGTTACACTGTTACGGAAATTGTGAAAGCGGAAAAGGTGAGTTGTCATTGTCCCAAGTCCTTAGAATAGGGAGGACCAAGGAGGACCAGCTGCAGCATTTGGGAAACTAGGTTTCTATCTGTCCCTGTTCTCAATGACTAAGATTACTGTAGATTGAGTATCCCTAATCTGAAAAGCCAAAATGCTCTGAAGGCTTTTAAGCATGATGGATTTTGGAGTATTTAAGATCATTAGATAGGGATCATCAGCAAATAAAGTCTACATAAATATTCCAAAGTAAAAAACAAAAAACCCTGGAACTCTGAAACACTTCTGACCTCAAACATCTCAGATTAGGGACACTGAGCCTGTAAAGTGCAGAGGACAAGTATGGTGACGAGGGAGCTTACAGTGTGTCGTTTCTTCCCTCTTGTGACAGGAGCATTTTCAGCTCACTTAGTAAGTTTCCCAAGTGCCATTGCGTGTAGAAATTCTCTTTTCAGGACCTCTGTGCGCACCTTTGATTCCATTAGTGACATAGCAGACCCTCATGGTTTACCTAGCCGATGGGCTTTTTCTTGGAGGGTTTGTAATCTCGGGTGGATAAACTCTTGATTTCCCCTGTAGGACTGCTCTTCTTTGTACGTGCTTATCCCCGGAGTCTTAGAAATACTAAGAGCAACCTTGACTATTAGCAAGTGTTACATGCTTTTTTTCTTTCTTTTTCTTATTACCTATTTTTTTTTTTCTTCTTATTCCAGCTTTACTTTTAGAAGCCCAGTCAACACCATTTCAGGTCACACCTTCAACTATGGCAAATATTGTGAAAGGCCTGTATACTCTCAGACCAGGTAATCCTCTGTCGTTTGTGTCGTTTGGGTTTGGACTGTTTTGTTATAATTACAGCCTTCTCCGAGATAGCAGTGTTATTTATGTGCTTTCTGAAGCCAAATGGCATTTGGGTTTACTGTAACCCCCAATTTTTTTTTTTTTTTGAGGAGGCCTCAGAGTTTGCTTGGAAATCTAGCTCTACTACTGCAAACCAACTGGTGTGGTCTTTGTAGCACCTGTTAGGGCAATATAAGAAATAATGTGCAGGCCCTTGTACACGGAAGTCTACTGAGTGTGGTGATGCATGCAGCAGAGGCAGGAGGGTGGCAAGTTCTAAGGCCAGCATAAGAGCTACATGGCAAAAACAAAACAAACCTCATGTTTAGTTGTTGTTTCTGCCTTTGTTGTGTGGAATTTTCTCTTCCTGCTCTACACTGCAAAAGCACACAAACGTGTCCTTTCATAACTCCAGTCTGTTGGGCCTCTCAAGTGACTGGCAAGGCATCTAGAAATGCTGGTAATGTTAGTCATTTCATGTGGATTGGTGGAAGATATATAAACAAAAGAGCAGCATAAAAAAATATCTAGTCACTGAATCCCAAGCAAGGTTAGAGTGAAAATACTATAAATAGAAAGATAACCAAGGTGCTTTTTATAGGTAACTTCCTGTTTCGAGGCCAGGATGGCAAGCCTGTCATTGAACTGTCCAGTAATTTAAAATGCCCATAGGAGAAAGCTTGCCAGAACTTTGCAGGATAGAACATTGCTGTATCATCAGTAAACACAAAGGGTGTTTTTGGACAGTAATTACCTTTTATAAAATTCTTTTGTTGTCTGAGGATTAAGACAAAATGTAATATAAAGAGCTTAACCTGATAGTATAATAAGCCTGTAAATATAAGTGTTAATCCTCTTCATTTGAGTTTTTTAGTGATTATTTTATTAATTGATAGCTTGGTTAATTTATTTAAAAGACACATGAAAATTTAGCTTGCTGCCAGATGTGGTGGCTCCCTCCTTTAATCCCAGCACTCGGGAGGCAGAGGTAGGAGGGTCGCCTTGAGTTCGAGGTTACCCTGAGACTACATAGTGAATTCCAGGTCAGCCTGGAGGCAAAGGTAAGAATACTGCTGTGAATTCAAGGCCAGCTTGGTACTACAGAATGAGTTCTAGGTTGGCCTGGAGTAGAGTGAGACCCTACTTTGAAAGAAAAGAAATTTAGCTTGCTAAAATAAACACTAAGCATTGAAAAAGAGTATTGGGTGGACCATTCTAAGAAATTCTTCTATCCCATGTTACTTTAAAATGATGAGTGACTTCTAGAGTGTTCCGGTATATTGCTCCTTACAAGTTGGCTCTGGTCTTTATTTCTATTCTTTATAATTTTTTTAAGAGGAATCATTTATAAAGACTACTTTATTTTGTTTGTTTGTTTATTTGAGAGCGACAGAGAGAAGGAGGGAGGGAGGGAGGGGGGGAGAGAGAGAGAGAATGGGCGCGCCAGAGCTTCCAGCCTCTGTAAACAAACTCCAGATGCGGGCGCCCCCTTGTGCATCTGGCTAACGTGGGTCCTGGGGAACTGAGCCTCGAACTGGGGTCCTTAGGCTTCGCAGGCAAGAGCTTAACCGCTAAGCCATCTCTCTAGCCCAAAGACTACTTTTTTAAAGTTACAAAAATATCTTTTTATTTTTCTTTTCCAACATTGGGTCTCTACCCCAGGCTGACCTGGAACTCATTCTGTAGTACCAGGCTGCCCTTGAATTCACAGCAGTATTCCTACCTTTGCCTCCCAAGTACTAGGATTAAATACATGTGCCACCATGCCTGGCATAAAGTTACAAAAATATCTTATTGCATGTGTCCTGTAATTGATATTTTTCTTTTTCTAATTTCTCAGGCTTTAAAATTTCATTTTTCTATGTTGTGATCACTTCCGTAAATTTTTTTTTTTGTATTTCTGAATGCTTTTCTTCTTTGTTGGAAGGCTTCCAAGTGCAGTGTGACAAATTCCTAAGTAGGCAGCGTTATCAGCTCTGGTTTTTTATCACATGTAGCAGAATAAAGCTAATCACTCTAAGGGCAGGAAGAAATGTAGATACATGTTTATCTAAATGCTGTTTTATCCAGGGTTAACCCTTGTAATAGGATTTATGCTCTTTGTGAGGAAAATTCTATATTTGAGGATTGTCAGACTAACCTTTTGCTGCCCTAGGCATTTTCAGAGGCAAGTTTGAACATATTTTGACATTTACATGTCATGCCAGCACCCGTTATGTTCCTGGTTTACTAAAGAACTTCTTTTCTACCTGACAGATTAAGGTTAGAATATTTTAAAAGCAGAATTTCAACATGTTTCCTCCATTGTAAGGGTTCTCTGGTGATGATGTTTGTGTAATTGCATATGAATCACCTCAGTATGTTTTCAGCTGTAGACCACTTCCGCCCCATTGCCCTTAGGGATTCTTAGGACTTAGCATTGTTGCTGTGTTTCTATCTCAGCTTTAGATGCTTAGTGTAAAAACATTGCAGTCATCTTATCTTATTTTTTAAAATACATTTTACTTATTTATTTATTTGAAAGAAAGAGGCAGAGAAAGAGAGAGAATGGGCACGCCAGGGCCTCCAGGCACTGCAAACGAACTCCAGATGCATGCAGCACCGTGTGCATCTGGCTAACGTGGGTCCTGAGGAATTGAACCTGGATCCTTTGGCTTTGCATGCAAACGCCTTAACCGCTAAGCCCTTATCTTATTTTTTTTAATCATGAATACATACACACAGTGTTTCTTCATCTTTATTATTATTTTTTTGATGTGAGAAAGGGTTTGTTTCAGCTTACAGTTTTTTTAAATATTTATTTGTTTGCGGGCCGGGGGGGGGGGGTCAGATAGAGATATAAAGAATGAGAGAATGGGTGCACCAGGGCCTCCAGCTACTGTAAACGAACTCCAGATGCATGTGCCAACTTGTGCATCTGGCTTATATGGGTCCTGGGGAATCGAACCATGGTTCTTTGACTTTGCAGGCAAGCGCCTTAACCGCTAAGCCATATTTCTCCAGTCTACAGCTTACAGAGTTAAGGAATAGTTACAATATGGTGGGGAAAGCATGGTAGAATAGACAACAGGGTGTCACTTTAGCTGTGAGGAAGCAACAAGAATGAGCTAGTTTGAACACCCAGTGGGCTAGATTTGGTTTTTCTAGGTAGGGTCTCACTCTAGCTCAGGCTGACCTGGAATTCACTCTGTAGTCTCAGGGTGGCCTCAAACTCACAGCAGTCCTCCTACCTCTGCCTCCCAAGTGCTGGGATTAAAGGCGTGCGCCACCACACACAGCTCCATCACTTTTTAAAAAATATTTTATTTATTTATTTGGGGGGGGGGAGAAAGAAAAAGAAAGAAAGAAAAAGGAAGAAAATGGCTATCTTTGTTTTAATGACTACTCAAAGTTGCACAGAGTTGTAGGAAGAATTGACTTTTGGCGCCTGTGACAGATTGGTCAGTGGAACACGTCAGCTACTCCTCCCACACCATGTGGAACTAGCTTGGCATTCACTACTGAGAATGCTTTGCTGTGAGTTTGTACAGGGGGTATATGGGTGACCCTGGTACGTTTTCAGTGCTGGCATATTTATCGTGTTTCACTTAGCTCTTCTGTTGGACCTCATTTTACTTCTGCTTTCTTTTAGTGGCTATTGACCCACCATTACACAGCATCAAATATGGCTTTTCAGATTTAGAGTTACATACTCAGATTGCAAAGGATACTTGATTGCTTTTTTTTTTTTATTGTGACGACAGACTGGCCCTTTTTTTATGTGTGCAGGTGTGCACACGAGAGAGAATTGGTGCACAAGGGCCTCCAGCCACTGCAGTTGAACTCTAGACATGTGTCCTCTGTGCACATGTGTGACCTTGTGTGCTTGCATCACTGCATGTCTGGTTTACATGGGACCTGGAGATTTGAACATGAGTCCTTAGGCTTCACAGGCAAGCACCTTAACTGCTAAGCCATCTCTCCAGCCCTACATTTTCTCTTTTTATAAAATTATGTAACATATATGCACACATTTATTCATTTGCATATGTGTGTATATGGGCATATCAGGGTCTCTTGCAAATGACACCAGATGCTTGTGTCACTTGTGTCTGGTTTTGTATGGGTGCCTGGGAAATCAAACCCAGGCGGACAAGCTTTGCAATCATCTTTAACCACTAAGCCATCTCTCCAGCCCCATGTTTTTTCTTTTGAATTGTCCATTCCTATCTTTGAGTCACTTGTGTGGTCTCACTGATTTGTATAAACTTTAGTAAAAATACAAAGCCATTTTTGTCATGTTTGGTGAAATATTTATGTCACTTGTGTTTGCCTTTTTTTTTAAGAAGCAGATTATTCTTGGTCTTTTTCCTGATAATCATTTAGTTCTCTTTCCTTTTACTATTTATGTGCGCTCACACGCCAACAAACACAGACACACTTGATTTGTTGTAATCTAACATGAGTCAAAAAGGATTTTGATTTCCAAAGTACTAACCAGTTATCTCCAACCCACTTGTTAAATTTTCACTCTTCCCCACCCTCTCCCACCTTGTGAATTGCCTCTTTGTTATGTCAGCTTATTGTTAACTCTTGCAGTGTTCTCTTCTGGGGCCAGCATCTGTTTTGTTTAATGGCTCATAGAGCTGAGGTTTCCATCAAGCCCCTTCACTGTAGGTATTCTTCCCACTCAGAATCTTCATTAGTCTCATTTGTGTTTCCTCCGTATTTACAATTTTTGATAAGATCCGTTTAAAATATACCTTGAGATTTTCATTAAATCTTCATGAATCAGTAACATTTAAAACTTTTGATTTCTTTATGTTCTTTTTAGAAATAAAATCTAACTACTTTGTCTATCGAAATAGGGCTGTGTTAGGTTTTTAAATTTTGTTTAATATATACTTTTGTTTTTTATATAAAAGAAAATTTGTTCTTTCTATTTAATTTGTGTATATTTTTTCCATAATGAATCTTTTGTCCCCCTCACAGAATGGGTTCAGATGGCTCCAACCTTGTTTTCTAAATTTATTCCAAACATCCTTCCTCCAGCGATGGAATCAGAACTTTCTGAGTATGCTGCTCAAGACCAGAAGCTTCAGAGAGATCTCATACAGAATGGATTCACCAGGCAAGTCACTTAAGAGCTTAGGAATTTCTTGTATTGTATTTCAGAATCCTAATGTATAGCTCTATCTTTGTATTCAGATCCCTGGCATTGAAGAAATATGTGCCAGGTATACTGGTAGACACCTTCAATCCTAGCACTTGGGAAGCTGAGTTAGGAGGTTCACTATAAGTTCCTGGTCAGCCTGGGCTATTTTATTTATTTGCAAGCAGTGAGAAAAAGAGAGGAAATGGATGTACCAGGGCCTCTAGCTACTGCACACAAACTCCAGATGCACACTTTGTGCATCTACTTTACCTGGGTACAAGGGAATAAAACCTAGGCTGTCAGGCTTTGTAAGCAAATACCTTTGACCTCTGAGCCGTCTTTCTATCCCATTAGTTACTTTCTTGTTATTGTGACCAAACACCTCACCAGAAGCAACTTAAGAAAGGATGGGTTTATTTCAGCTTAGTGTTCAACGTTGCAGGCCATTATGATGGGTAGGCAAAGCAACAAGAGCCTAAATCAGAGCTGGTCACATTGTGCCCAAAGTTAGGAAGCAGGCAGTACTGAATGCCTATGTTCAGCTTACAGCATTTTTCTTTTTCATTCAGACCAGGGCCCTGGCCCATGGTGTTGGCCAAGTGGGCAGGTCTTCTCACTTCAATTATACTTTCTCTAGGTAATTTCCTTACAGACCTGCCCAGTGGCTCATTTCCTAAGTGATTTTACTTCCTGTCAAGTTGAAAACCAGTATAAGCTACCACTAGTCCATCCTTTACCAACTTAACATCCAAACGTATCAATTTTAAGTCATAACCTTCCGCCACTTGTCTGTGTAGGTTCATGGCCATTTTTGTAATGCAAAATGTAATCCAGCCTAACTTCAAAAGTCCTCTTAATCATTAGCAGTTCCAACATAGTTTAGAAGTGTAAGTGTAGAATCTCTTTGAGATTCAGGCAGACTCAACTATGAGCTGCCATGGCATCAAAAAATGACATGCATACTTGCAACATGCATTGGCGCTGTGTAAATTGTTTCAGTACTAAAGGAAAGGACCCTCCCCACCCCCACAAAGAAAAGGAACCAAAAAAGAAAAGAAAGCTGGGTGGGCATGGTGATGCATGTCTTTTAATCCCAGAACTCAGGAGGATTGCTGTGAGTTTGAAGCTACTCTGAGACTATGTAGTGAATTTCAGGTCAGCCTGAGCTAGAGTGAGGCCCTACCGTGGGATTCCGCCAAGGAATAAACATGCTTGTTTGAATTTAGATTTTCATAAGAGAACTCATTTCATGTTGCTCCAGTGCAGAACAGAATGCAGCCACTTTCTTGTCACAGCATATAATATGACTGTTATTCACCCAGCTCCTCATAGAGTCTTTGTTTTCCTCTGAAACCCTATGAGCTGAGCCTCCACTATCCATGTTTCTCTGAGCATTCTTGTCTTTCAAGCTGCAACTAGAATGGCCCATTAAGCTCTGCTTATAGTATCCAAGGACTTTTCTAATACAAGGTTCCAAACTCTTCCATATGTCTCCTTTATTCTAGTTCCAAAGGTCTGTGAACTACATCGTAAGGTTTATCACAGCTCCCACTCCTGGTACCAATTTTCTTTCACTATGTAGTCTCAGGGTGGCCTCAAACTCATGGTGATCCTCCTACCTCTGCCTCCCAAGTGCTGGGATTAAAGGAGTGCGCCACCATGCCCTGCTTGTATAATTTTTTTTATTGACAATTTCTATACTTACAAGACAATAAACCATGATAATTCCCTCCCCTCCCCCACTTCCCCCTTCACAACTCCACTCTCCATCATATCCCCTCCCTCTTTCCATTAGATTTTTATTTTGATGTCATCATCTTTTCCTCCTATTATGAAGGTCTTTTGAAGGTATTGCTAGGCACTGTGAGGTCATGGGTATCAAGGACAGTTTCTTTCTGGACAGTTGGCAATATAAGGAGTCGTGCCCTTCCTTTGGCTCTTACATTCTTTCTGCCACCTCTTCTGCAAGGGACTCTCTGAGCCTTGGAGGGTGTGATAGAGATGTTTTGGTGCTGGACACTTCTCTGTCACTTCTTCTCAGGACGACGTTGCCTTTTGGGTCATCCCAGTGGTCACTGCCATCTGAAAAGAGGCTTTCAGCTCAGCCCCAACTTGATTTCTCAGTGACCTTGCTGCCCAGGCATTGTGGAATCTTTAGCAATAGGGTCTTAAGATCTGTTTCTGGTGGGGAAGCAAGGGCCTTGGCAATAACCTGTAATGTTTTAGAGGCAACAGGAATCAGCCTGGCCAACAACTCTGGAGGGTATCCCATCCCTGGCACTGAAAATTTTCTAGTAACAATCTATGGCTTCTGGATGTGCCCTTATCAAAAAAAGTAGGCTTTCATATGTCTTATTCAGAATATCTTGAATTTTGATTGACATCTCCCCACCCCCCGTCTTTTACTCAGTCTCTTCCCCTGGCCTCTCTTAGGCCATTACACTCCTGTAATCTGTTGTTCTGCTTACATATATACAATACCATACTCTTTAGTTCTTCCCTCTCCTCCCTCCCTTATAGCCTTTTTCTAGCTTACTGGCCTCTGCTACCAATTTTTGGTTCCAGCTCTCACACAAGTCTAATTTGTAGCTAGGATCCACATATGAGAAAGAACATGTGACGTTTGGCTTTCTGGGCCTGGGTTACCTCACTTAGTATAATCCTTTCCAGATCCATTCATTTTTCTTTACCGCTGAATGGAACCCCATTGTGTAAATATACTACATCTTTATTGTTCATTCATCTGTTGAGGGACATCTAGGCTGGTTCCATTTCCTGGCTGTTGTGACTAGAGCAGCAGTAAACATGGTTGTGCAAGTATCTCTAAGGTAGTGAGGAGAGTCCTTAGGCTATATGCCTAGCAGTGCTATAGCTGGATCATATGGTGTATTAGTCAGGGTTCTCTAGAGGAACAGAACTGCTAGAATGAATTATTTTAAAAGGGGATTTATTGGATCCAATAGCAGTTGCAGGCCCGAGAATCACCGAACCTGGTAGTTGCTCAGTCCTCATGGCCAAATACCTCAGCAGTCCCGACCCGGCACTGCAGATGGTGCTGGAAAGCCTGGAGGCTTCCTGAGGAGCCGCTGGGTTTCAATCCACGGGGGTCTTCAGTTGATGCTGGTCTTTCGTCCGCACTGGTCTTCAATCCATGCTGGAAGGTAGCAAGCAGCTCCGGCAGCCAAAATGGAAGGAAGGCAGGCATGAAGGAAGGGACTCTTTTTTCCCAGAGCTCCCTTGTATCAAGTCCCCCTCTGGGCGGGACCGCCCATTCTGGGGGAAGGGCTCAACCTTGGGGAAAGACTTCCTCCTTTAGTTGAAGCCACCTATGGATTACTAAACAGATCAAGTTGACAACACCTTAACTATCACATATGGTAAATCTATTTTTGGCTATATCAAGAACCTCCACACTGATTACCACAATGGCTGTACCAGATAACATTCCCACCAACAATGTAGAAGGGTTCCCCTTTTTCCGCATCTTCAACATCTATTGTCATTTGTTTCATTGATGACAGCCATTCTGATAAGGTATGAGACGGAATTTCAAAGTAGTTTTAATTTGCATTTTCCTGATAGCTAATGTATTAGGGTTCTCTAGAGGAAGGAACCCATAGAATGAGTTGTATTAAAAGGGAGTTGATTGGATTAGCTTATGCAACAATAGCAGTTTGCAGGCCTGAGAGTCTAGGAACCTGTTAGCTGCTCAGTTCACGTGGCCAGATGGCACAGCAGTCCCAATCCAGCAGTGAAGGCCTGGAGGCTTCCTGGAGAGTCACTGCTCTTTAGTCCACACTATTCTTCAGTTCACACTGGAAAACTGGCAAGCAGCCAGTTGGGAGCTTCCTTAAATAAAGCCCTCCTCCTCCAAGAGGGTCTGCCCACCCTGGGAGAAAGGCTCAACCTGGGGAAAGGATTCCTCCTTTAGTTAATCCTCCCTGAAAGTACCCTCAGAGACCCAGTTATGGGTAATGTCTGTGGATTCCTGAACAGGTCAAGTTGACACACAACCATCACAGCTAAGGATATAGAGTACTTTTTTAGATGTTTATATGCCATCTATATTTCTTCTTTTGGGAACTCTATTTAGGTCCATAGCCCATGTTTTAATTGGTTTGTTGATTTCTTATTGCTTTGTGTTTTTGAGTTCTTTGTATATCCTGGATATTAATCCTCTGTCAGATGTATAGCTGGCAAAGATTTTCTCCCATTCTGTAGGTTGTTTCTTTGCTGTATTCACAGTGTCGTTTGCTGTACAAAAGCTTGGTAATTTCATGAGATCCCAGTGGGTGATTAGTGGTTTTATTTCTGAGCAACTGGAGTGATAGTCAGAAAATCATTGCCTATGCCAATATGTTGAATATGTTTTTCCTCTAGCAGTTTCAGGTCTGATATTAAGGTCCCTGATCTATTTGGACTTGATTCTTGTGCATGAGGATTGCTTTTCTATTTCCGTGAAGAATGATACTGGAATTTTAATGGGGATTGCATTAAAGGTATAGATTGCTTTTGGTAAGATACACATTTTCACAATGTTGAATCTTCTAATCCAAGAACATGGGTTGTCTTGTTACTTCCTAGTATCTTCTGTAATTTCTCCCTTGAGTGTTTTAAAGTTTTCATTGTAGAGATCCTTCACTTCCTTGGTTACGTTTTTTCCAAGGTACTTTATTGATTGATTGATTGATGCAATTGTGAATGGCAAAGATCCCCTAATTTCATCCTCCACATGTTTGTTGTTAGTATATAGAAAAGCTACTGATTTCTGCATGTTTATTTTGTATCCTGCTATATTGCTAAAAGTGTTTATCAGCTCTAACAGTTTGCTGGTAGAAGAGGGTCCTTTTATGTATAAAATCATATCATCTGCAAATAATCATAGTTTTATTTCTTCCTTTCCAATTTATCCCTTTTATGAGTGTCTCTTGCCTTATTGCTATGGCTAAGACTTCCAGTACTATATTAAATAAAAGTGGGGACAGTGGACACCCTTGTCTTGTTTCTGAATTTAGTGGAAAAGCTTCAAGTGTTTCCCCATTTAGTGTTATGTTGGCTATAGGTTTGTCATAAATAGGTTTTATTATGTTGAACTATGTTCCTTCTATTTCCAGTTTCTGTAGAACTTTTACCATGACGGGATATTGGATTTTGTCAGATGTCTTCTCTGCATCTACTGAGATGATCATGTAATTTTTGTTCTTCAGCCCATTTATGGAGTGTATTAAATTTATTGATTTGTCTATGTTGAGTCATCCCTGAATCTCTGGGCTAAAGGCTACTTGGTTGGGGTAAATGATCTTTCTGATATATTCTTGTATTCTGTTTGCCAATATTTTGTTGAGAATTTTTGCACCTATGTTCATGAGGAAGATTGATCTGTAATATTCTTTTTTTGTTCTGTTTTTGTCTGGTTTTGGTATCAGGGTGAAGCTTGCTTCATAGAAGGAGTTCAGTAGTATTCCTTCCTTTTCTATTATATGGAAAAGTTTGAAAAGCATTGGTGTTGGTTCTTCCATGAAGGTCTGATAAAATTCACCAGTGAATCCATCTGGACCTGGACTTTTTTTAGTTGGAAGATCTTTTTATAACTGCCTGGATCTCTGTACTTGTTATTGGTCTATTTAAAGTGTCCCACCTATTTAATCTTGGTAGGTCATATAAATCTAGGAAATCATCCGTTTCTTTCAGATTTTCTAACTTAGTAGGAGAGTGTATGTTCTTAAAGTATGTCCTTATTATTTTCTGTATTTCTTTGGTGTCTGTTGTACTGGTTCCTTTTTCATCTCTAATTTTATTAATTTGTGTCTCTTCTCTTTTTCTTTTGGTCAGATTTGCTAAGGGTTTATCAATCTTGTTTATTTCAAAGAACTAACTCTTTGTCTCATTGGTTCTTTGTATTGCTTTTTTTGTTATTATTGTTGCTATTTCATTAATTTCTGCCTAATCTTTATCATTTCTCCAATCTACTGATTTTTGGTTTGCCTTGTTCTTCTTTTTCCAAGGCTTTAAGGTGAAGCATTAAGTTGTTTTCTTGCAACCTTTCTAATTCCTTAATGTAGGCACTTAAAGCTATAAATATGCCTCTTAGGACTGCCTTCATTGTGTCCCAAAAGTTTTGGTATGTTGTGTTCTCATTATCATTTGACTATGAATTTTTTGATTTTCTAATCATCATTCAGTAGTGTACTGTTTAGTCTCCATGATTTTGTATATGCTCTGTAGTTTTTCTTTCTTATTGCTGATTTGTGGTCAGATTGCTTCAGTTTTCCTGTATTTGTTGAAATTTGCTTTGTGTCCTAATGTATGGTCTATTTTCGAGGCTGTTCCATGTGCTGCTGAGAAAAACGTGTATTCTGAAGCATTTCTGATAGGTCATTTGTTCTATGACCTCTTTTTTTTTTCTTCGAGGTAGGGTCTCACTCTAGCCCAGGCTGACCTGGAATTAACTATGTAGTCTCAGGGTGGCCTCAAACTCATGGCGATCCTGCTACCTCTGCCTCCCGAGTGCTGGGATTAAAGGCATGTGCCACCACGCCTGGTTTATGACCTCTTTTAATCCAGATGTCTGTCTTTTTATTTTTTGCTGAGATGATCTGTCAGTAGCTGAGAGTTGGGGTATTGAAGTCATCCACTACAATTGTGCTTAGTGTTATCTGTGATTTTTAAGTCTAATATTGTCTGTCTGATGAAATTGGGAGCATACATGTTTAGAATTATAATGTCTTCCTGTTGAATTTTTCGTTTATTCAATATTTATCTTTATCTTTCCTCACTATTGTTGGTTTGAAGTCAGCACCTGCTTGTTTCCTAGGCCCATTTGCTTGGAATATCATATTTTCCATCCTTCCACCCTAAGATAATGTCAATCTTTTATGGAGAGATGAATTTCTTAGAGGCAAGAAAATGGGTGTTCTGTCTTTTAAGCCTGTGTCTTTTGGTTGGGGTATTGAGGACATTGATATTAAGTGTTATTATTGAAAGGTATATATTTGTACTTGCCATTCTTGTTTTGTAGTGTTTCCTTTTTCCCCTTTGCTCTCCTGTTAAATGTTTTTCAAGTAGGATATATTTTTCCGTTTCCTCATATGTGTGCTTTCCTTTTTCTTCAGCATGGAGGATCCCTTCAAGCATTTTCTGTAGAGCTGGCTTAGTTGTCATGTATTCCTTTAGCCTATTTTTGTTGTGGAATGTTCTTAGCTTTGCTGGGTAAAAATTCTTGGTTGACAGTTGTCTTTCAGAACTTGGAATACATCATTCCAAGCCCAACTGGCTTTTAAAGTTAGTGTTGAGGGCTGGACAGATGGCTTAGCAGTTAAGGCGCATGCCTGCAAAGCCTAAGGACCCCGGTTCGGTTCTCCAGGTCCCACGTAAGCCAGATGCACATGGTGGCTCGTGCATCTGGAGTTTGTTCACAGTGGCTAGAGGCCCTGGCATGCCCATTCTCACTCACTCTCTCTTTCCTTCTGTCTCAAATAAATAAATAAATAAATAAATATAAAAAAATGAAAACTCTTAAAAAAATAAAGTTAGTGTTGAGTCATCTGCTGTTATCCTGATGGGCTTGCCTTTATAAGTGACTTCCTTTTTCTCTCTAACTGCTTTCTTTGGTTTATGTGTTTTCTTTGGTACTTAAATTATAATATGGTGAGGAGAAGTTCTTTCTAGGTTTTGTCTGTTTGGTGTCCTATAGGCTTCCTATATCTGCATTGTCATCTCTTTCCCAATTTGGGGAAATTTTTCTTCTATGATTTTGTTTTTAAAAGCCTACTATGCCTTTGGAGTGAAATTCTTCTCCTTCTACTATTCCCTGAATTATATTTGATCTTTTCATAGTGTCCAAATATCTTGAAATTCCCATTCATGCCTTTCTGTTAGCTGGTCTTTTCTCTTTGTTGGACTGTACTAGAGCTGCCATCTGGTTTTCTAGTTTAGATAATCAATTATCTCCTTCATCCACCCTATTGGCGAGACTTTCTACAGAATTTTTTATTTGACTTACTGTGTTTTTCATTGCTAGTATTTCTGACTGGTTTTCTTTATTTTTCTTATCTCCTTATTCGTGTCTTGTGTTGACCTCCTTTTTTCATTAAATTGGTTTCCTGTATCTTCTTTGATTCCTTTGATTTCACTGAGCATAGTTGTAATCATTCTTTTGAAATTTTTCTCAAGTATTTTGTCTACATCAGTCTCACTGGAGGTCAATTCTGATGGATTTATAATTTTTCGTGGAATTTTATTGTCCTAAATTTTTGGTTTCTTTTTATTGCTTTATTTTTCAAGGTAGAGTCTCCCCCTAGTTCAGGCTTACCTGGAATTCACTGTGTAGTGTCAGGGTGGCCTTGAACTCACAGCAATCCTCCTGTCTCTGCCTCCTGTGTGCTGGGATTAAAGGCATGTGTCATCAAGCCCGACCAGATTTTTTGGTTTCTTGTATTATATTTTAGAGATTTTTGCATCTTGGATTAACTTAATGCTTGGGTTTTCTAATTATCTGCAGTGTTCTTAGATGTATTAATCAATCTGATGTTAGATATCTTCAGTGTAGGAGCTTAACATGCTAGGTGTGATTCTTAAAAAACTCTCAGTGTAACTGCAACAGTGGGAGTATTCTATTAGGCTGGGTGGAACAAAGTACAGGCAAATTCTAGAATTTAACTGAACAATATACACATTCAGTGAAAACCAGCACTGATTATTTATGCAAGAGTAGGTATTAAAACAAACATTTCCTCTAATGCTAACCCTAACTCAAAGTCAGAGTCCTTAAGGATGTGTTTTGCTTTACACCCTTAATCCTGTTAATTGGGAGGCTGAGATTTCTGCTCTGGTCTGGTCAAAGGTCAGTTTGTAACAGAGTGAGACCCTGCCCCAGTGAACGACAGACGAGGAGACAAAGGCATTATAAATTAGGAAGCAACAAATGACAACCCCAAAATATAGCTTACTAAAGAATGGCAAATCCGACCATCCATCAGATTTGACACATAATTTACCCTGACATGGAAGGTCCAGTTAGCACTTCCAGTGCATGCCTATATACCAGGTTTTTTTTGTCTGGTACTGACCTGGTGTAAGCCCAGTTACCTTTGGGATGGCTTTGGTCTCAGCTATGCTTCATGCTCGCTTGGGTCCCTCTTTGCTGTGTTGTGGGCTCGGGTAGGCTGGCTGGGTTGGTGGATTGCTTCTGTGATAGCCTGTACTGGGTTCTGTGTAGGTGAGTTCCCTTCCCCGGGTCTCCGGTGCTGGCGTTGGGTGAGGGGAGGCTGTCATGTTGGCTGAAGTTGTTCTGCAGGTTCCCGCCATCCTCTTCCTCACTTACTGCTCAGCTGGTCCCTGATGTCTTCCCCTTCAGGTTTCTTGAGTGTGGAGGAGGCTAGTGTGAGTGGAAAATCCCCTCACCTGGCTTTTCCTGTGGCTCTGGTGCCACCACTGCTGGAGCCCTTTCTGTCTTTCTGTGGGCTCAAGACACTCTGGATCTCTCCTACTTCTTTGCTGTGGTTGATAATTTCTCATACACCTTCACTTTTTAGTGGAAGAGTGTATTTTGCTGGCTTTTTTTTTTTTCTTTGCTTTTTCTCCCCAGGCTGTTTTGGCATATCTCCTACGCTGTCATCTTAATCAGAAATCCCCAATTTTCTGTATTAGTAACTTTTCTCATTGCTGTGGCCAAACACCTGCCCCTGCCCTCTCTCCCAAAAAAAGCAACTTAAGAAAGGAAGGATTTATTTAACCTTCAGGGAAGCCATTGAGGCAGTTGCCTTGCTAGTCATATTGTGTGTGCAATCAGGAAACAGTGCAGGGAATGCCTGTGCTCAGCGTTATTCAGTCCTAGACTCCAGCCCGTGCATAGCGCTGCCCAAGGTTAGGGTGTCTTCTCACATCAGTGCAGGCTTGCCCAGAGGCTCTTTCCTAGGTGATTGTTATTCCTGTTGAGGTGATAGCCAGCATAAGCCATCACAGTTGTCTGAGTCGCAATTGTGCCCACAAATTAGGTTAGGAGTGGATTCACTTAATGTGGCTGAGCTCAGATGGACATTTCTCTAAAAAAAATTGAAACCAAATTGAATTTGAGGAAAACTAGCTTTGACCAGGGTCACTTACTAAGTTTGTGTTAGCATGTTAAGAAAAAAAGGGAAAATTTGGCCGGGTATCATGACACATGCCTTTAATCCCAGCATTCAGGAGGCCAAGGTAGGAAAACTACTATGAGTTTGAGGCCAGCCTAAGACTACATAGTGAGTTCAGGTCAACCTGGTCTAGGGAAATTTTGTTTCCTGTTTTCTGTTAACAGATTGGTAATTTTTGCCTCTTTGGTCTTGGCATCTGTTCTTATAAGGTAGTGGGGCTGCTGGAAAGTTCACTGTTCAGTTGCCTCCATCCTTGGCAGTTTGTACTAGACAGGACAGAGGAGCTATGTGGACAGGCCTGGTAGACCGATCTGACTTGTGGCTGGAGGAAGTCGGGGCCAGTGAAGTGCTCTAATGAAAGTCACATGTTTTTCTCCTTGAAGATAAGAGATGAAGCACTTTCTGTTATTGATTGAGGTGTTTTGTGCAGAAATAGAATATCCATACAAAGAATGAAGCCATTCATTGCCATTCTTAATGATACAAAATGTATATACAATAAGTGACTATTATTAGTTTCTTGTAATTCCTTCCCAGTGTTTTTTTTTTTTCTTTTGGCAATATTTTAACTTATTTGGGAAGGGGGGAGAGTTCGAGATGGAATATGGATACAGAGCGATCTCTTGCTGTTGCGAATGAACTCCAGACACATGTACCACTTTGTGCTTTTGGTTTTTTTGTGGGTACTGGGGTTTGAACATGGGATGACAAAGTTAGGTGCCTTTAGCTCTGAGCCATCTCCCAGCTGCTCTCCAGTGTTTTTCTTACTAGAGAGATATAAGCAAACAAATATGTCCTTTCTCTTATTTCATTTTCACATATTCCATTGTGTGGCTATATTAGGTATACTGTAGTCCTCCATTTGACCATTATTTCTAGCCTTTGATTTACAGACAAATGTTTTAGAGAAGAGCCTAAACCTTCCATTTTTTTGTGTTTATGACATGTAGAGCTAGAGGTAATCCTCAGAAATGAGTGGCTGGTCAGGTAAATGTAGTTGTAAATTTGATTCATATGAGGGGCCACATTGCCCCTCATAGCAAGGTTGGAAAATGCTTGTTCTCATGGCCTTGCTTGTACTGTGGGCCCAGGTACAGCCGCACTCTGGAAAGTCTGAACAGCTACTCGGGTTAGCGTAGTCTGTCCTCTAACAAGTAAAGCTGAGCCTGTTGGCGAGTGTTCATGTTTGCCATTCTCCTTCAGAGATGGTCTGCTTACGTGCTCTGCTCACTGTTCCTTTAGCCTCGTTTTGTCCCCTTATTTTCTAGGAGCTGTTTGTAGAGTGAAGAAATACAGCCTTAGTACAACATATGCTGCTCAGTTTGACTTCAAGTTTTGCTTGTGGTGCTTTTTGTTTTAAGTCATGCAGAGGTGGTTTTGTATAACTGAAATGTTTTAAAGGTTTTTTGTGGCTTATGTAGTTGGAATTATAATTGAAAGTGTGTCCCTAGATTTTTTTTATATTTACACATAACAGTCTGAGTATTATTTTTGTTTTTTTTTGAGGTTCATAATTTTGATTTCTTTGGTGTTCTTTTAACTCATATTTTGAGTGTTTGCTTTTAATTTTAGAGATGAGCATATTAATACCCTTAAAACAGTCATCCTTGAGAAAATATATATTTCTGTGAGGCAGTAGAGGAATGTTGCTCTTGTGGGCATCCCTGTGCACCTCGAGTGCTCCTTCCAGAAGGGGGTATGGAGCTCTTAGAAGTATCCAGAGACAGTTCCGATCCTAGCTTGGGTGTGAGGCTGCTGAGCATCAGGTTTGCTTGGGATATGATGAGTAACTGACCCCATAGACATCACCAGGCAGCATTGCCTTTGCACTGGGGGCCAATCTGGCACTGTTTACTGTAGGGCCACATGTGCTGGGAAACTGCCTGCGACTTTCTGTGGAAATTGGAATTTTTTTTTTCCTCATAGTCTACTACATAGTCTAATACAGCTATGGCAAAGAGTAAACATTAGACAGTATTCCAAGACATGATAATATTTTCTTTCACAAACTTAATTGAGCCATTTTCTTTGTAATTAACACCTTGTTATAAATTTATTATGAGGATTAAACTCTGCTTCATAAATTATTGTCATAGGTACTTTGCAGAGTGGGCCCTGCCAAAGCTGGCACCCTGGCACCCACTCTTAGGCTCTCTCAATTGACCTGACAGAAAGGACCACTATGCTGCTATGGAAAGCCTGCCTCTGCTTTTGTCACAGTCCTGTGTACTGCCTTGTCAGTTACTGCTGTGTTTGGTCATTATCTGACTAGGATTTTGAAGAAATCATCTCCACTGGTGTAAAAATTAAAAAAAAATTGCTATTAGTATAGGCTATTTAATAATACTTTTCCTGGCTCTTCTGTTGAATAAGCAGTCATTTGCTGGTTGTGCCTATCCACGCCCTGGATTTCTGGTCAGCGTTGCAAGCTTTCTTTTCACTTAAGGTCATGTTCCACATAGGAGGTGACCATGGACAGCAGAGAGGAAGTCTTCGAAATGTTTTCTGGTAATGTGTGAGGGCCTCAAATCCATCCTCCTCTGCAGTTAGTGTTTGTGAAGCATGACCTTTCAGTGCATGGAAATCTAGGGGAGACTTGTTTCAAAGCATGGTTAATATCAAGCTTGAAGCAACATGTTCTGAGTAACTGATTTGATGGGAGAAGGGCAGCAGTTCGGTGTCTGAGAAAAATGACCGGAAGATGAGCTTACTCAGGGACGCAGACCCTCAGCTGGAACACCCTCATCTAGACCAACCCCTGGTCATCTGCAGAGGCTGCTGCCATAGCTCACAAGCACATGTTTCTTCTGAGAGGTTATGGTAGCCTAGATTTCTGGAAGAAAGCAGACAGTGTAGGGGTATTGCCTCTAAATTTGGGCTTTTCATTTAGTAACAGGTTTGGTTTGGCAGACAATGTACAGTTCTGCAGACTTGTGGAGTGAGGTGACATTCTTGGTGTGCGTCCCATATTCTTCTACCTAGTGCTTTCACGTTTACATTTCTCCCGTTACTTTTTAAAAAATATTTTACAGATTTGAGAGAAGAGGTGGGGGAGGGAGAGATGAGAGAATGGGCGTGCAAGGGCCTCCCGCCACTGCAAATGGGCTCCAGTTGCATGCACCACTGTGCATCTGGCTTTACATTGGCACTGGAGAATATAATGGAGGCCATCAGGTTTTGCCAGCAAGCGTCTTTAACTGCTGAGCAATCTTCTGCCTTTCCATGTTATTTGTACATAATTTGATTTTTGAGGGTTGGATTTGAGCACTATCTATAGGATTCTAGGTTCCAGATATAAAATCGTGTTTTCTCTTTTGGTCTGCATTAGCCTACATGGTTCAGAGTATCAGGTGAACAGGACAGTGGTGACAATCATGCAAATGGCCATGTAAGTCGCCTGGCTGTCTTGGCAAGGTACAGCGTTCATAGTATAGGAATTTAAAAAGTGAACTGAAGGCAGACCTATTCTAGGCTGCCAAGAGCACTCGTGGGAACATGTGATTGTAAGTAAAAGTCAGTGCTGTGAAGACAGAAAACAGAGACTAAAGTAGAGCTAAGGGGCTGTTGTTGGTGACCTAGTAATTAATACTCCTCTGGGGAGACATTCTAGTTGAGGTGGGGAGGATGACAGAGCCTTGGGACTCCCTGCCTGCTGGAGACAGTACAAGTAGAAAAAAGTCTTAGACAAGAAAATGCTGATGTGCTCAGAAGAGAGCCAGGCTGGCCGAAGTATATTAAATTGAAGAAGAAAAGGCTGGAAAATGAGGTGGGATAGATAGTCAGAGCCATGACACTGGGCTCTAGGACATTATTGGAGTTGATTTTGAACTGTAATGGAAGCCCTGAAGGGCTTTAGTCAGAGGCATGAACTAATCTTATATATGCCTTTACGTAAGATCACTGTAACTCTTGTTTAGACTAAAAATGAGTTCCTGCGGTTGTCGTGGAGAAATGGTGGTGGCCTGGATGGAAATGGTGACTTTGCAGAGATAATTAGTGGTTTACTTGGCCCCGTGTTCTGGCTGTGGCAAATTCGCAGTGTATTTGGACAAGAAAAGGTGGCCCATCGCAGTGTTAAGCAGAGCCAACAAAGGAACAGCGAGCTGGGTGAAAGGAAAGTCAGAAGCTGGAGCAAAAGCATTGCTTCCTGAAGGGGCCTCTGGTGCATCTGTAGCCCAAGAGACCTGCGGGGAGAAAGGGAGTGAAGCTCTAGTACTCACTACCAGCCTTGCAGTCTGTACCAGCACCTGACAAGCTGGAAAGACAAAAATTGGGTTCATGGGCCTGTGGTGGTTTGAGTTTGATGTTCCCCATAAACTCCTGTGTTCTGAATGTTAGGTCCCCAGCTAGGAGATGGAGCTTTCTGAGATGTGTAGATGGAGGTGGGCTTAGGAGTGTTTCAGCCAGCTTCCCCTTGCTAGAACTCAACTCACTTTCCTGCTGCTGTTTTCCACCTGCTGTGGTAGAGGTAGTATTCAGCCTTTGCTCGTGCCATGTTTCCTGCTGCCATCTGGGAGCTTCCTCCAGAGACAGTAAGCCAAAATAAATCCTTTGGGTGGGATGCTTTGTGCCAGAAACATGAAGGTAACTACAACAGGGCTTACTGAGAACCACCATTTGGGAGCTGGAGAGATGGCTTAGGGGTTAAGGCACTTGCTTGCGAAGCCTAAGGACCGAGGTGCCACATTCCCCAGTACCCACATAAGCCAGATACAGAAGTTAGTGTGTGCCTGTAGAGTTTGTTTGCAGTGGCTAGAGACCCTAGCACACCCATATTCTCTCTGTCTATATCTCCTTCTCAAATAAATAAATAAATAATTTTTTTAAAGAAGAGCCACTATTTTAACTGCAAAGTGGAACTGGAACCTCTGTGGGGTGTTTGAGAATAAGCTGACTAATACATGTAAAATTTAATGTATTTCCAAATAGGGGCTTATAAAGTTCATTAATGTTCTGGGAGGTTCCAAAGGCCTTAAAAGTTATAGTGGTGGTGGTGGTGGGGGGGGTTTGGAGAAACGGTGCTTGCTTGCAAGCCTGGAAGCCCAGATTCAAGTCCCCAGTACCCGTGCAAAGCCAGATCCAGATGCACTAAGTGGTGCATGTTGGCAGTGGCAAGAGGCCTTGGCTCTCACTCTGTCTGTCCCTATGGATTTCTCCCTATCTCCTCCCTGCTTGCAAATAATAGTAAATCAATTTTTAAAACAAGTTTTGGGTTGGGGTGGTGAGAGCAGCTCTGCATTTGTCTTTAAAGACATGCTTTGTCTGAGCCTGTCTCTAGATTGCAGTGTAAGCCATTCTAGTACATGATCCGCTTTTTAATTACTACTGTATTAAAAAAAAATACCAAAAATACCCAGGCTACTAATGACTCCACTTTGTGTGTAAAGTCTCTTCTAGAACAGTCTGTTGTTAGAACTGACGTATCTGCTGCACTCCACTGTCAGTTACAGTGATTTGTTCCCGCTCTTTCTGTGTGTGAAGAAGCCAGCCAGTTCTGTTGATTGCCTTCTGTTTTCTTATTCCTAGAGGTGACCAGTCCCGGAAGAGAGCTGGGGATGAGTTGGCTTATAGTAAGTAGTGCTTTTTCATCTTAGTGGGTCTTTGTTGTGTGGTAGCCGCTGACAGTGGACATGGAGAGAGTGGTGTCCACGGCAATGTAGATGAGTTGGCCTGTCTGCCACCTGAGCTGTGGAAGCACTACAGGCCACTTGGTGGTGGGTTTCAGGCAAAGAATCCCCTAGATTCTTTAGTCCTTGCAAGCATGGGGTAACTCCCAAAGCCAGTTCATGGTGGTCTTGAACCCTTTTCACTTCACTCAGCACGGCATGAGTTTTGAGCTTTATTCATGAAGCATCCTTTCAGAGGGTTTGGGAGAGGGGTGAGGGTGGATGTTAAGGAAACAGGTGGTTACCACTCTCCAGTGCTACCTGCCTACATACTCTTTCCTCTTCTGACCTTTTTGCAGACAGCTCATCCGCATGTGCAAGTTCCAGGGGGTACAGATAGTGACTGCTGAATGTACTTTCCTCCCAAGAGAGGACACACTGGAGCTGCAGAAACTGTTCAGGGCACAGTGGGCCTGCACCACTCAGGAGCTGTCACAAGGCTGTTCTTTGAGAAGATGCCAGACTTCTTACTTTGGTTTGTAATTTTCAAAAAACAAAAACTAACAAAAACAGTTGCTGCTAGACTTGGTGTGATTTTGAACTGGGACAATCTTTTAATTAGTTCATCTACAGGTTCTGTAAGGAACAAGCCTCTTGGAAAGTGACCGTTGCTAAGTGAAATCCAACAGCCAAAATTAGCAGCTGCCTCCAAAAATATAAGAACAGAAGAACCTTCCCCCCACTCTTGGTAGCACTTGTTTTCTTCATTTGTGAACTTGGCACCTCATCATTTTGGTTTCACGTGTCAAGATATCTTTTGCTTTAAAGTCAAGCATATGGTTACAGTATTTTTCACCCGTGACCCAAACAACCTGTTTTAAAGAAAGAATGAGTCTTTGTTTAGCATGAGAAAATCTTGTAAAGGAAAGTGCTAACCTCCTCCCCAGTCCACACCTTTGTTCTACTCTGTGCCTTGAGCTTTGTGCACTTTGCAACTGTGATGGTGTTGGCAGACTCACCACGCGTCCTGGAGAGGTTGACATCTCACACCAGCTCACCAGGGTGTCTGGTGTGGCTTTGTAGCAGGATGTGATTGTGGGAAAAATATAACTCCACGCCAAGACAGATTTAAGCCTGCCTGCCCCAGGGTGTGTTCATGTTGATGTGGGGACCAGCTCTTGCTGAGCAAATTTCCACCTGAGTTCACCAGCCTCTGCAGTGTGGGCACGACCCTAGTTTGGTGGGGGCAACCCCATTGTGATACTGTGGAGATTAACCAGTAGCAGAAGCTGCTTCTTCTTATACTCTAGGGAGCAGTATAGGTGTTAAAACCAAATAAATAATAGCCCCGTGGCAGGTAGTTCTGATCTGTGTGTTTAACAGGGGAAGTGAATGGTTGGAAAAGGTGGAGTCTGCCCTGCAGCCTGTAAATGTCATGTTTGATGTTTGAACGAAGGCTCCCTTCCAGCTGTGTTCCACCATAACCATGGGGCCATTAGGCTCTTCATAAAACTCTAAAGTTTATCCTAGCTGTTCTTGACAGTTAAAGAAAAATATGCACAGCATGGGTAAAGTGTTTTTCTTCTTGGTTTGAACGTGAATTGAGTGTAGACTTCATGCTACCAGTTACATCAGACTAGTGGTGCTGACCTCTTCCAAGAACTTCTCCCAATGCTGCCCCTGCCAACTCAGGAAGAGTTAGAAGTATTGTGCTGGAGTGAGCTAGTCAGCCCACTAAGAGCCCTTGATTTGTGAAATAAAGGTGGTCAGATTTGTTCTTTCAAGTTCTCATCAACCAGATTTGGTGGAGTTTGGGGGGAAGGGAGGGAGGAGCTTGTTTCACTCTGAGCATCTTGGGTTACTGTATTGCTGAACCCTGAGTTTCTGTAAGGACATGCAGGGCTTTGTGCAGTTTATTTGCTGTAGTATTGAGGAAGAATTCCATTTTATCATGAAGCTCAAATTTTACTTAGTGGGGGTTTTTTGTTTTGGTTTTTTGCTCCAAAGAAAATTGACATCAAAATTGTGGGTTGCTTCCACATTATTAAGCTAATGGAAAAAATGGTTTGTATTCTTTTTATATTAGCAAACATTAGACAAAACAGAATATGCAAAATATAGTTCCTTCCAGTTTTTGCAGTGACCAAGAGTTAAGGCTGGTACCACCAAGTAATTATGGGAGGGCGTGTGGAGAAGTGTGCTTGGCCTCCGTGTGTCCCGGTGGTTGACTGTCCTGGCCCTTAAGGTACACTGCAGTTTGGAAAGTTTACTGAAGATGAAATTGGTTTTGCTTATTAATTGAAATTCTTGACAGAATTGTGAGTTTGCAAGTGTGAGGAAGTAAAATTTGCCCCCTGCCCATCTTGTATTGCCAAAAAAGTATTTCCTCTCATGACTGCTTGTGGTCTTGCTGTGCAGAATGCAGCTTTTCTGCTGTAGCTGAGGGTGGTTTTGTAATAGATCATTGAAAATCCCTCATCTTTGTTCATGCAGGTGAAGTGTCTGGTTAGTGAGCACCCAGCTGATTTGGTGAAACTAGCCAGTATGTATATGTGCCTAAAAGTAGGCTCTTAAAAGCTAATGTCAGGGCAGTAATCTTGAAATAATGGCACACCAAAGTAAATGCATGGTAATTATTCAAAGAGATGTCACGTGCATTACAGGCCAGCCCTACGCTTCAGCAAAGGTTCTGCAGCTCATGGCCTCTGTTGTCACAGTCACATCCCATCCTGACAGTTGTCATTACTGCTTTGTTTTCTGTGGGACAGAAAGCAAAACGTGGTAGTGTGGCTCTTACCCTAATGGCTCTTAGGCAGGCACAGTGGTTGTAGGAAGTGGGCATAATTTAATTGAGTGGAAAAGTTGCTTTTTCTGGTCCCTTTATCAGTCTCTCTTGCTAGGATGAAGGTAACTTGTGTGGAGGTGAGATTGCAGAGGACTGGATGCCCCTGGCCAAACATTGCACATACACCCCCAGTGCTCAGACATGACCAGCTGCCACTCCCCTGTCTGCCATACTTTGTGTTGAGCTGCAAATTTGCACACATAAAAAATTCCTCAGGAAGAGTTTGCACATGGGTCACCTCACAATATTCTGTACTCACTAAAGGGATTTGATGGACTTCAGCACACAAAAGAATAACTTGAGTGGGGTAGCTCAGAACCTGTCGAATCTCGCTGTCACCAGAGTAAATAACGTTCCAGATTTTGTTGTCATGGCGAGGCTGCCTGTTGTCTTGTTTATCCCCTCTCTTACAGCAGCTAATTATTTCCATGGTTATTATGCAAGAGGCATTGCCCTTGAGCTAAAACACCATTGTTTATTAAACAGCTATTATTAAACATTATTTTATGAATATACACTAATCTGAGATACTAAAAATGTACACCTGCATTAGCTATGCAGCTGTTGTTAAAATGTTTTAAGTTGGTTTTCTCTAACGTGTCCTTGACCTTTTAGCTTGAATATTATGTTTACTTTTATCCAAGTGTAGACCTCTTAAGGGGATATTAAAATTCAAGGTCAAAATGTGAATCCCTTGACTGACACCTGTCAGAAGTTTAGGAGACCTTTTTGGTTGTGATTACTGTTTCAATAAGACTGTAAAATGAAGTTCATTTTTATCAGAAATTAAAATGGAGGTCATAGGAGTTCATGGAGAAAATGGCTCTGCTATGGCTTCCATTACCGTTTCTGGCTCCCAGAATATGTGAAAGGAGCCCTGCTCTTTCCCAAAGGAAATGATTCCTCTATTGTGTCGCCCCCACCTCACCCCTGCTGATGATAGTCACCGAGGCCTTCCCATCTGCACTGAAACTCCTTGAATCTCCTCCTAGAGCCAAATGGCATGGGTGCATCCAGTTCCCGTTCATGCTGCTGGCATGTCTGAGACCTGAAGGAGATGCTGCTCAGAGACCGGACTTCAGGGCTGGTGTTCTCCCGCGGCCCTGCTGGTGGGGTTGGTCTGCATTTCAGGCTAGACTCCATTTTTTGGAAAATGCTCATGAATTACAATTCTGGAAAATTCATTGTTCTTTTCTTGTTAAAACAGGTGGCAGTTTCTTCCTTGGCTCTTTTGACCTATTATTTGTCAGAGTTACAGCTAAGCAATAGATAAATAATTTAAATGTGAACGTGTTGGGGGAGCTGTGGCGAGGACCAGGAATACTAACCCATAACATGAAGATCACGTGCAGGAAAGAGGCTTTTCCTACCACCAGCACAGCTGGAGTGATGGAGGCAGTCTGGTGTCGGGGTGCTTGTTTGTTGGGAGGCATGGTAAGCTGGCCCTGGTGTCCGCGCATCTCGTTGACTAATCCAGGGGAACAGAATGGTGGTGGAAACACCTACTGGCCTGGGGCACAGCGCCACTGGTGCTGGCTCGTCCCTTTAGCCCTTGGTGGATTTGAATCACTCCTTTGTGTTTAGGGTGCGTTCTCCCACTCTAGAACATTGTGGTCAATGAGAAATAAATCTTGTACAAATATCCTGGAGCTTGTTTTGTTATAAATCTTGTACAGGTGTCCCTGGCCTCAATTCCTGACGCTCTAATCTCATGGGAACATTTCATTTTGCTTGCTGCAAATGCTAATGTCTCCTTTATGGGAGTCACAACTCAGCATGGGTTTGTCACCACAGTTAAACCACCTGCAGTGTCAGTCCTGACTTCTGTGCTGCTGGTAACAAAACTGTATGTGTTTACATAGTCTATGGATACATAATACATACCTAAGTTTAAGGTTTTTAATTTTTCATATAATTCTTCTTTAGACCCTGTAGTCAAAACTCTGGCTTGGGAGTTCTCCGTTTACGTGAATGGTACCATGCTTTCCATTCATTAGTAATAGTCCCCAGGCACTTCACCTTACTGTGTAATTTTTGTAGTTTCTATTCTTATTTTTTTCTCTCCTCTCTTTCCTCCCTCACCTCTGTGAACAGGGTGGCTCACTGTGTAGCCCAGGTTATCTCAGTCCCCCTGTCACAGGCATGAGCTGCCAGGCCTGGTTCTTGCTGTGTCTCTCGAAGCGCCTTTCCCACGCTGTCCTCACCGCCCTCTCGTGGTTTACCTGTGCGTGTGGCGTTGCGTTACTCTTTGACTTCCACATGCAGCATGTTGAGTTTCTCCCTCTTTTTGCATTTCAGTCACCTAACAGTTTCCACCTTTGGGTTTCCCCACCCTTGCTTATAGGTGCTGTTCAATCACTACCTTATTTTAGCAGATTCTCCTTGTTCCCATGCACAGAACTTGTCTACTAGAATCTGTGTGCTTGTTTATCTCAGACTCAATGCAGCTTTTTCTTAGTAATTCAACATTCTAACCTTTTGTATTTCAAATAAACATAGTAGAAAGAATATCATGCATAGAATCTGATAGCAAAGTTTGTCTCAGCTTAAGTAGTTATGTGTTCTTGGTTACATTCTTGTTGAATCTTTGTTTCTCCATATTCATATTAAGCTCTCCCCGCCTCCAAATTTCTAGTGATGACCACGAAAATATAATAATTAGAAACTTCATAATCACCAAGGTGTTCTGTATTATACCTCAAAATGTATAAAGAAAAACACAAGCAAAGGAATAAATAGATTAATGTACTAATATGATGGGCATTTTTACACATCTCCTTCTGCAATGAGTAGATCATGCAGAAAACCAAGTTATTAAAGATTATTAAGGGAGCAGAAGATTAAATTGCACAGCCAACAAGTTTGAATTCAGATTGATTGGGAAGAACATATTATACCCTTGGCAGGAAAATATGCAGTTTTCAAGAAAAAACTTTATGGACCTAAATAAATGGAGTAGTGTCTTGGATAAAAAGACTTATACTGCTGGGTATGGTGGCCCAAGCCTTTAATCCCAGCACCCAGGAGGCTAAGGCAGGAGTATTGCCTTGAGTTTGAGGTCATCCTGGGCTGCAGTGGAGTTGTAGATCAGCCTCAGCTAGATATTGGAAAAAAGAAGGAGTGGGGGGGAGACAGAGAGAAACAAAGACTGACTTAATTTTATCTAGAGCTTGACTTCTTCAAATTGGCTGATAAATTGAGTACAGTTTTCTTAAAAGTTGTGAAGGTTTTCATTATGAACTTGACAAGCTGATCCTAAAATATAAATGAAAGAGCAAAAAGTAAATGAGGTGTGAGGGGAACTAGTGGTAAAAGGTGGTACAACTTACTATAAAATGAAATGATTAAAACAGCAACTTTAGAATAGGAAAGAGAATCTTTCATAGATAATATAAACCATCAATTAAAATAACTGCATTGATTGCAAGTATGTTTATTCACCAAATATACCATAGAGAAAAAACTCAGCCTAGTCTAGAGTGAGAAGCAGATTCTCACAATGTCTGCATCCATCACTGCCCTAAGCACCTGAATGTTAGATGGGACTAACACAGGCAGAGACATTTGATGGAAGAGACATCCTGTACACATGAAGAAAGGTGTTCATAAATACCATTTTGTAGCCACTAAATTTGCAGAAATTATAAAAAGAAATTAGAAAATTAACTGGACCTGTTGCTGCCAGCTACCTGGAAAGCTGAGGCAGGAGGATTAACTGCCTGGGTTACAAAGCAAGTTCAAGTCCAGTCTGGTCAACTTGATGAAACTCTCCCCGAGAAAAACAAAAAGGATAAAATACCTGGGGTGCAGCTCAGTAGTAGAGTGTGTGCCTAACATGTGCAAGGTCCTATCTTCAGTCCTTATTACCAAAATAAATAAATAGATAGATAAATAAATAAATAAATAAATAAGTAAATGAAGTATTTTTTAAAGTAGAAGAAAATGCAACAATTGGAGAAGTTACAGCAGCGACCTGCTGCTACCCACATGGCAGTGGTGGGGTGTCACTGTAGGGAGACAGTATTGCATGAGGAAGTTGGATACAGCAATCTAGTGGCCTCTTCTGTATACTTGGACAAACGCACGTGCATTCATTCTGGGAAATGTGCAGGAATGTTCTTGTACAAGAACAACCTTACTCAAAACCATGAAGAAGAAGGCGCTTTTCTAATAGGGTAAAAAAGGTACTGATTAGCCAGGCATGGTGGTGCACACCTTTAATCCCGGCACTCGGGAGGCAGATGTAGGAGGGTTGCCGTGAGTTCGAGGCCAGCCTATAGTGAATTCCAGGTCAGCCTGGGCTAGAGCGAGACCCTACCTCAAAAACAAACAAATAACAAAAAAGTGCTGATTAGATAGTTGTGCAGAAGTAGTAAAACTGAAAAAAAGAATTATTAACATTCAGGGCCATGATTTCCTTGGTGTAGGAGCCCGGAATGTAAAGGGACTTGGTAATATTTTGACTGCTGTAAACATGTCACTTTCTTTGGGTTAATATTTGAATTTATACAAAACTCATCCAAAGACCAAAAAGACATACTTGTTTTAAATCTAATTTAAACCTCATATGAAAGTGTAAACAGATGAAAATAGGAAAGTACCCATTGGAAGAAGAAAAAAATAGAAAACTTGCGGTATCAAGAGAATACATCACATTTTTCAGAAGTATGATTATATTAAAAACAGTTACACTGGGTGTAAACATAGACAAGTTATTGGGAAATTATTAAAAAACAGAAATGAACTCAAATTCCTTGAAGAATTTTGAGTACATTAGCAGTGGCTTTTACAAATCATTCTGGCTGTGGTGAGTTATTCAATGAAAGTAGCTCGGATTCCTGGAGAAAGTGAAAATGATAACTGTCGTACCATTCTCCAAGGAAGTCCCAGAGGAACTAAACATTACCTTTTAAGAGCATACTATAAAAAACAGGAAACTGATTTTTTTTCCCCCTTAGTATCGGAGGAGCGCTGTCTCCTCCCAACAAACTGACTTGAGAGACAAACCCTGTGTAAGCAGAGACCCTACCTGTGCACTCCAAGGGGTACTCGCCCAGCATATGTGTGTCTGTGTGCATTTTCAATTAATATGTAAATTGGAACAAAATGGTCTTACATTATTAGACATAAGACTGACTAAATAGAAAAAGATGAGGTAAAGTGTTTTGACGTACTGTTGGTGGTATTGTTTTTTAAACCTTTTTTATGTATGTGCATGTGTGCACATGTGGGGGCAGAGGTTGATGTTGGGGGGATCTTCCCCAGTCTTTCCACCGTATTTTGTTTTTTTAAATCTTATTCATTTATATATGAGATACAGAAAGAGAATTGGCATACCAGGGCCTTCGGCCACTGCAAGTGGACTCCAGATACGTGTGCCACTTTGTGCGTCTGGCTTCATGGGTACTGGGGACTCGAACCCAGGCCTGTCAGGCTTTGCCTTTGTCCACCAAGTCCTCTCTCCAGTTGTGCCCCCCTCCTTTTTTTTTTTTTTTTTAATTTTGAGGCACGGTCTAGCTCTAGCTCAGGCTGACCTGGAATTAACTATGCAGTCTCAAGGTAGCCTCGAACTCTTGGCCACCCTCCTACCTCTGCCTCCTGCGCACTGGGATTAAAGGCGTGCGCCACCACGCCCTGCTCTTTTTAAGCTCAAGCAGACCTGGAATTCACTATGTAGTCTCAGGGTGGCCTCGAGCTCACGACAATCCCCTTACCTCTGCCTCCTGCGCACTGGGATTAAAGGCGTGCGCCACCATGCCTGCCCCTCCCATCCCTTATTTTTTGAGACAGGGTCTCTTGCAGAATCCAGAGCTTACCAATTTGGCTAGATTAGCTAGCCTGTGAGCCCTGAGGATTCTCCCAGCTCCACTTGCCCAGTGCTGGTAGTACAGGTGCACTATCCTGTGTGGCATTTTATGTGAGCGCTGGGATCTGAACTCTGGCCCTCACACTTGCACACCAAGCACTTACCCATCAGCTGCTTTGGGTCGCGTGTTTTGTTCCAGCAACGCAAAGGTAAGTGCAATGAATAGTGATGCCAGTCTTCCACTACATTTTCTCTCTGTAAAGGAAGGGGATCCTGTCTTAGTTCATTTTGTATTGTGGAGGCTGGTAAGTGATAAAGAAAAGATGCAGGGATGTTAAAGATCAGTTGGTAGGCTTCTGGTAAGAGGCCCGTGGGCAAGGAGAAATGGCCCAGGTCACAAGGCCTCTTGCTGGGGTAGCCTCCCTTTCTAGCAACCCACATGAGAATTCTCTCTTAATGATTTAATGGCCTCTCACAAAGACCCCATCTCCCAATACTTCTACAAAAGAATTGAGCTTAGACATGAGTTATGGTGGGGATAAACCATAGCAGTTACCAAACCAAGGTTGCCAGGGTGCAGGCCCCAGAGACACAGTCCTTAGTCCCCTGATCCTTGCTCACCTAGCCCTTGCCAGGTCCAAGGCTCACTGGCCACACATACTCTAGGTGAGCAAACACCAATGCAAAATTCTGGGCATGTCTGAAGCCCTGGTTCACATGTGTAATGACCTGCCAAACACTTCTGACCACACCTTGCCTCTGGCTGACCATTTGTAAATTGCTTTTGCTCAGCTCCCTGACAAGGTGAAAAATGCATTTCTAATCTCCAGACAGCAGCAACTGTATTTGAGCTGCCACTGCAGCAGGTGCTCAGTGAGGTTGGCAGCTTTGGCCCTGGCCCACAGCATGGAAGGTCTCTGGCTGCAAGAGGACGGGTAGTACTCTGCAGGGTGGGAGCCCGATGGGTTCTGGGATCCTCACCCCACACAGCAGGTTCTGATGAGGACCAGACATGCCCCATTCACCGCTAGCCACGGTATGCAGAAGTGGTCACCACAGCCAGGCCAGCCTCAGTGTGTGCTGACCTTGAAGTGCATGCTCCATCCTGGACGCTGCGCTACTGAGCGAGCCCCATGCTGCTCGTACTGTGTTTGAATGTGCCCATACGTTGCTCTGTGATGGGAGCTGCTGACACTGCTGCCGATCCTAGCCAGGACTTCTGGTTCCAAGGTATCCTGATGACACTAGGAAGCCAGCTGGTGAAATGTTTGGACCTCCTGCTTTCCCCAGGCCATCGTCTCACACTGCTCCTCCACTCCTGGGTCCAGAGGCACGACATGGGGTCTCCCTTCCTCCCACACAAGACAGGAGCAAGCACCGGCTATTGTTGCAGCATGGATGGAGCTGGAGATAAGGGCATGGGCCTCTGAGCTGTCCCCTGCACCAGCCTGACTCCGTCCTCCATCTCCACTGGTGCTCAGGGACACACCCCCTAGGAACAGGTGGAAGATGACGTAACTGCAATCAGCAGGCTTAGATGGCTTTTTCTTTAAAGGAAAGCCATTGCCAGTAAGTGCTGAAAGACAGCAATTATGCTGGCTAGCCACAGCCCATTGTTCATGTTGCCTTTAACTTTCCCTTTTTAGGACCGAAATTAGATTTTTGTTGTTTTTTAACTCAATAAAGCAGCCTCCATGTATTGGGTTTCACGATCTCCATGGTAATCCAAGGCACCTACATCTTAGTACAGTGCGCTCTGCCTAGGCTGTCCAAGTCCGCAGTCCTTGGGTACGGGCAATGGCTTCTGATTTTTTTTTTATACTATTTTGTTTATTTGCAAGCGGAGAGAGAATGAGAACAGGTACACTAGGGCCTCCCATCACTGCAAACAAACTCCAGATTTATGCACCACATAGATATTGGGGAATTGAACCCAGGCTGTCAGGCTTTGCAAGCAAGTGCCTCCAACTGCAGAGCCATCTCTCAGTCCCAGCTTCTGATTGTTCAATGTTCCTGCTGTCTGGGGATCAGACGTGGAGCTGCAGTAAAGGATGGCATTTAATTTCGTGTGTGTGTTGTGTGTGTGCAGATGCGTGCACATGTGTGGAAGCCAGAGGAAGGTGTTGGCTGTTCTCATCTCCTTGAGACAGTCTCACTGATTTTGGAACTTGACTGGCTAACCAGCGAGCTCCAGTTCTCTCTCTGCACTGTCCACCCGCAGCCCTGGGGTTACAGGCATATGCAGCCGTTTTACATGGGTGCTGGTGACTCCGGGTCCTTACGCTTGCACAGGAAGCACTCTTAACTGCCAAGCCATCTCCCTAGTCTCCAAGGTGGCATTTAATTTCTAAGTCTCCTCGGAGGACTGGTGGTAACATTTGCAGTCCCAGTTTACAAAATGGGTAAATGGAGTTAAAGGAAATCTCATGGCATCCCGAGTTCCCAGGAAGTAGAGGATAAATCTGGGTCCAACTCCGTTCTGACCCCAGTGGCTGTGCCCTTGGGACTGAGCTGCGTGCGCATCTGCAGAGTGTCACAGTGAGAAGACTGAGTTATGTCAACATGTTGGAATCCTTAACTGGAGTCCAACATTTACTTCCAGTGTTGCTCAGCCTAGCCCATGGGGTGACTCTTGACTGCTTCTGAAATGCAATGTACTGCAAGGCATCATCTTCGGGCCAAAGTGGCTGTGGTAGGAATTCTGAGATGTGACAAAAAAGACAAGGTGGGGGCTGGAGAGATGGCTTAGCGGTTAAGCTGCTTGCCTGTGAAGCCTAAGGACCCTGGTTCGAGGCTCGATTCCCCAGGACCCACGTTAGCCAGATGCACAAGGTGGCGCACGCGTCTGGAGTTCGTTTGCAGTGGCTGGAGGCCCTGGCGCGCCCATCTCTCCCTCCCTCTCTCTCTCTCTCCCTCTCTCCTCTCTCCCCCCCCCGTCTCTTTCTCTTTCTCTGCCTGTTGCTCTCAAATAAATAAAAATATTTAAAAAAAAAAGACAAGGTGTTAGTTGACCTCATTTGTGCAGAGGCCTCTTCTCAAGGGAGGGGTCTCGGGAGGATGGTAAGACCGAGAAGAAATGGAAGAGCTTTGTCTGTACGTGGACTGGGATGCTTAGATGTCAGCGCTCACCATAGCAGAGATCCAGAGGGTCCTAGGAGCTCATCACTGAAGTGGACTTAAAGCATACCATGGCTCGGAATTTTGCGGAAAAGGGGGTGGAAAGACTATAAGAGCCAGAGGTTGGGACATCATGCCCAAAGGCATTGCTCCCCCCAAAACTGCTATTCCTGCAACACATAACCCACTTCCAGCCTTCATAGAAACGAGGATTGGAGTGGAGCCCAGTGTCATAGCCAGCAGGAGGCAAAGCCAACAAGGCCGGGTCCAAATCAGTCCACCTGACAGGCGGGCAGCAGAGGTCCTGTTACTTAAGACTCCACTGTGGCCAGCATCGCCGGCCAGAAAGTTTTCTACCAGATGAAGCCAGGGTTCCCTTAATGGCACCTGAGCCCCACCTTACTGCAAAAGTTGAGAGCCATGTGCCCCCATCCACAATCAAGGTCTGGCTCCTGGCCTTGCCTTGGACTCTGGCCATATGCCTGTCCCATTTCCTCACCGGCAAGAGGCAAGGGCTCCTGAGCGCCAATGTCAGTCACATGGGTTCCTGTCCTGAGATGTTCCCCCTAAGATTCCCGTTCTGCACATGTGCAGCAGGCCAGGTGTGTGCTCGTCAGCCTTGTGCTCAGGTGGCTTGGATGTGCGAGGCAGGCGCTCCTCACAGGGACATGGAAACTGGCTCAGATTTCAAGTTCCATATTGTCTAATTGAAGACCAGACTTGTTTGAGACAACGTCTCACATGTTCCAGTCTGATCTTGAACTCACTAAGAAGTCTAGATGGGCCTTGAACTCTAGATCCTCCTGCTTCCACCCCCAAGTGCTGGGATTGAGACATGAACCACTGCGCCTGCCTGGAAGACTTAATCCTTAACTCATCATTCACCTTTTCTCATCCTAGGGCCAAGATTAGAACCCCAACTTGGGTGACCTTTGTATTCAATTCTGACATTGTGACCTGTGCTCCCACCGTGGAGGAGGACTTGAGTCAGGGCTGATGGAACACAGAGTGGCGGGTCCACAAGATGAAGTCTCTGGTGGCAGCTTGGAGCTGAGTGCTTGGATGTGCCATGCTTCCTGTCCTCCGCTGGGATCCCCAGAGGTGCCTGCCTACGGCCAGTTCCTGCCAGGCCTGGTAGCCGTGTGCAGCTTGAGTGGGAATATCATATCACGTTGGCTGCTGGCTTAGCTGGGGTGGAGGGTTACCATGCTAGCTGTCCGAGGGGCCACTAAGGAGCCCTCCAGCCCTCTACAATCAAGAGCTTACGTTAGTGGGTGTAAACAGGATGCTTGACTTCCTCAAACAAATGGATTTGAATGGTTACTCTGGAAACCAGGCCTGGCCTTACTCCTTATTGGAAGGAGACCACTTGGTAGGGTCTTTGTTCTTGCCCATAGATTTGTAATCTGAGTCTGGGGGTAGATTGAGGGTTGTCACTTAAGGGCTGCACTGACCCCTCAGGCCCTAAAGGATGCACACTTGGGTGGTGACTGGGCATCCTGTGTCCCAGAGCTCCAGGGAAGTGGCTGGTCAGGAGGACAGGGCTCATTCGGAGACAGGAGTGCCAGGGAAGGAGACCACGGACTCAGGAAGTGTCCTTCCAGGAGATAGGGGACCCTGTGGGGTAGATCTGTGGGAGGGGGGGTAGGGAGGGGTCTTGTCATGCACTGGCCTCCACCCTGCCTTCTCTGAGGGAGAACAGAAGCTAGGGAGAGTAGATGATACCATGGACACACAGCTGGACTCCAGGGGATAAGGAAGGGGGCTTCTGGCTAACAGAGTCCAGAGATGCTCTAAGCCACCTTACTTGTGGCTCAGAATCCTCTCTGCAGACACACTGTTGGTCCAGCTATGGACCCTACAGGCCAGGATGGTGCCAGGAATGGGTTGGATAGAAGCCTGTCTTCTGAGATAGGAAGAGGCAGCACCCTGTTCCTCATCATGGTGACCCCCATGTCCTGAGTACTATGTGATCTTGAGTCATCCAGCAAGCCCCAAGAGGCTCAGAGAGGCTGAGCTGTGGTCTGGTGATACGCAGCCACAGACCGTGGTTGGAGATCATGTGCTCTGATTCCAGTACTCACACGAATTAAGTCAGTTGTTCAGCCATCTGTTGAGTGTCTAGCTTACGCTGGCCACCTGTGGGGGTCCCAAATGCTTCTATGCACAAGCCCGGTGCTCCAGCGTCAGTCCGCCCCTGCCCCTCTGGTCCCAGTCTCTGGGGCGGGCTTGACAGTGTCGGCGGTGGAACGTGATGGGTGAGAGGTTCTCCAAGACCACCTGCCAGGCGCACAAGTGAAACCAAAGTGTTGAACACATCAGTGAAGGAGGCTCCAGCCGGTGTCGGGAAAGCAGGGGCCTGGGGTTGCTTCTGATCGGGGTCACGTGCCCATCAGTGAAGCCGCACAGCCAGAGGTCACTCTGTTCTGTCTTTGGAAGTGAAACGCCTGACAAACCCACAAGTGCGGGCAAGCATTGGGTCAGAAGGCACTGGAAGCAGGCTGCCCAACAGCACTGGCTACAAACGAGAACGTTCTAGAGCTGCAGCGTCCAGTGTGGGAGCTGCTGGCCACAGGTGGCCATTGAGCCCTAGAAATGTGACCAATGTGGGCAAGGAGCTTGGTTTACATTGTATTTAATGCAAAGGGCACTCGTGGCTGGACATCCTGGGCATCAGACGGCTCCATAAGGATCAAAGCTCTGGAATGCTGTGGGTCACTTAGGAGACCAATTTTTTTAAATATTTATTTTATTTTTATTTATTTATTACAGATTAGATGCACCATATGCATATGGCTTATGTAAGTACTGGTGAATCAAACCTGGGTCCTTAGGCTTTGGAGGCAAGCGCCTTAACCACTGAGCCACCTCTCCAGCCCCAGGAGACCAATTCTTAGAGCTGGACCTGCTGGTTCCCATTCAGTGAAGCTGGGGTCACTTCAGTTCCACAACTGCCAGCAGCATGGTAGGTAGGGCAAGTGAGGCTGCAGTTAAGGTTTACATTCAAACTCCATCCGCTGTGTGAACTTGGGCAGGCGTCAGCCTCTCCAAGCAGGTTTCCTCATATTGGCATCTGCTCCAGAGTGTTGCTCTGAGGATTAAAAGAGAGAATTGAAGAGCCGGGCATGGTGGTGCGCACCTTTAATCCCAACACTCGGGAGGCAGAAGTAGGAGGATCGCCATGAGTTCTAGGCTACCCTGAGACTATGTAGTGAACTCCAGGTCAGCCTGGGCCAAAAAACCAAAAAGAGGGAGAGAATTGAGTAGAGTAAGGTACCCTTGAGCCCAGTAAGTAGACAGGCTCGCAGATACAGCTCTCCATGCTAGTGATGATCATAGCTTGGTGAATCACATGGGAAGACTTCCCCATGCCCCAATCGCTTTCTCTCACTTGCACCATACTGTAGCTCAGACACACCTACTGTCTTTAGCTCCACTTGACAGATGATGACATGGACACACAGGTTAAGTAGCTTGCCTTAGGTCAGCTGGAAGTGGAAGAGCTGAGCCTCAGATCATTACACTAACCGCTGAGAACACTGTCCCACTCTGTATCTGAATTTGTTCTCAAAGACAGTGTTTGCAAACTACAGTCTACCCACTGGCAGCAGCCCACCAGTGCAGACTTTAATATTAGAGATGAAAATCCTTGTGCCGCACCAAGAAATACTGGATCAGGGCTGGAGAGCTGGCTCAGTAGTTAAGGCGCTTGACTGCAAAGTCTAAGGATCAGGGTTGATTTCCCAGTACTCATCTAGAGCCAGATGTACAAGGTGACACATGCATCTGGAGTTCATTTGCAGTGGCTAGAGACCCTCGCATGCCCGTTCTCTGTCTCTCTCTCAAATAAAAAAAAAATTTTTTTTTTAAATTTTCAAGGTAGGGTCTCTCTCTAGCCCAGGCTGACCTGGAATTCACTGTATAGTCTCAGGGTGCCCTCAAATGGCGACCCACCTACCTCTGCCTCCCTAGTGCTGGGATTAAAGGCATGCATCACCACGCCCAGGTTAATATGTTTCTTTTAAAAATACAGAATTATAATTTGGCGTGATGCCAGCAGCCTCCACTTAACAAGCCCCACTCCAGGGCATCTGATGAGGGCAGAGTTGGAGAAACATTGCTTGAATGACCGCCTCAGAATTTTGACTTTTAGCCTGGGGACTCAGGCTCCCAGCTCCAGCACTATACCCTAACCCAGTTCCAGCTGCCTTCCTGTTGTCCTGGGTACCACATCTGGGCAGGGCACTCCTTTTCAGACCTGCTTATTGATGAAGGACAGGCCAAGAGGTGGATGGACAGTGAAGGATCTACCCATGAGATTGCCAGCCTCCCAGGAGTCAGGGTCCCCTGCCATGTGAGACAGTGGACTGGAGGCCTGTCCCCCACTAAGTGCTTGTCGTGACCTGTCAGCCTCAGGTGACAGATACCACACCCCAGGAAGAACATCTGCCAGATGCTTGGAGTTTTAGGACCCCCAGGGAATGAAGAGGGTGAGGGCTACCCAGTTGACTGCTGGGACTGTCTTTTAAAACACCTGGGAGGGTCTGGGGAGGTGGCTCAGCAGTTAAAGGTGCTGAATTGCAATTTGCTGGCCTGAGTTTGTTGGGCCTTGAGAGGCCCGGACGCGAGGCCTAGTGGAACTTCCTGATCCTAGCTAAAGTTTGGCGACCTGTCTCTGGCCAGCTAGGACTCAGCAAGACGCCTAATGGCTTCTTGCCTGCTACTTCCGCCTAGGAGTTGGAATTATCATTCAATAGTCACAGTTTACTACTGGCCCTTACCTCTCCCCCATCCTAGAATCCCTGCCTTCGTTCTCAACATTATATAGGCAACCGCATGTAACAATAAAGCGAGTTCCTGCTTCGACAAGACTCCCGACTCAGTGTGGTTTTTCTCTGGTGACCAGGAGAGGTTCTGAGTTGTCTGACGTTCACCCTCTTCCTCAACCCTTTGGGAGGAACCAGCGGGCCTGGTTCTTCCTCAGCACTGCCTGTAGGGGGGAGCCCGGCATGAGTTCAATTCCCCAGCTGCCCACATAAAAGCTGGACAGGCATTCATCGACAGCAGCAAAAGACCCTGGCATGCCCATACACATGCATGCACAAGTGTGAATATTAAGAAAGACATGTCGGGCGTGGTGGTGCATACTTTTAACCCCAGCACTAGGGAGGCAGAGGTAGGATCACCATGAGTTTGAGGCCACCCTGAGACTAGACTACATAGTGAATTCTAGGTCAGCATGAGCTAGCTGAGACCTTACCTTGGAAAACAAAACAAAAACAAAAACAAAAACAAAAAAAAAAAAAAAAGAAGACACACTGCATAAATGGCTTAGTTGTTTAAGGTGGTTGCCTGCGAAACTTAAGAACTCATATTCGAATCTCCAGGTCCCACGTAAGCCACACAGTGACACAAGCATGCAATGTCACACGTACGCACAAGGGGGTGCATGTGTCTGGAGTTTGCAGTAGCTGAAGGCCCTGGTGTGCCCTCTTTCTCTCTCTCTCACTCTCTGCCACCCCTCCCCTTTCTCAAAAAAAAAACCAAAAACCCACCTAGAAGCTAACCTTAGGGTTAATAGCTAACTAAGTGTGTGTGTGTGTGTGTGTGTGCGCGTGCGCGTGCGTGTGCATGCTGTGTTGGTCAGCTTACAGTCCTGCAGACGAGACTAGGGACCCTAGCTGAGAACCATTGCTCCTCACCAGCACTCCTTAGAAACCAGGGGCAGGAGGAATCCCCGCGGGTGTTACTAAAACACAGCATTGGACTCAGCGGGTCTGTGCTCTAATCAAACTCCCCCATCAGTTTGCCGAAATGACCAATTTGTGGGCATAACATAACTAGATTTCCCGTTTGATCTGCTAAATGCAGTCATGGCTTAGGAAAGTTCACTTTGAAGACATTTTATCTGCTGAGAGCCAATTACCCACATTTCATTTAAAGAATTTTCATGTTTATGTTAATTTTTCATGTAAGGTATTTGCATGGTAATTTACATGTACCATATTTCAACCCGCCTGGGTAATTTGATACTTGGAAAATGACTCTTGGTGAGAGGGCTGTTTTAGGTGACCACAGAGGAGTCTCGGTGACAGCCCTGGTGAGACAAGACAGTGGGACTCAAGCTGTCCAGAGCCCCTCAGATTCATCAGGCTCTACCTTCCCCACTTACCTTTGAGGGGTATGCTGCAATAGTGTTTGGAAACTGGACCTTTTTATTTCAGTGTAGTTTTAGAGACACAGAGAGAGAGAGAGAGAGAGAATTGGTGCACCAGGGCCTCAGCCACTGTGACTGAACTACAGATGTATGTGCCACCTTGTGCATCTGGCTTACTTGGGTCCTTTGGCTTTGCAAACAAATGCCTTAACTACTAAGCCATCTCTCCACCCCTTTTTTATTTTTATTTTTTTTAATGGGAGAAGGAGAGAGAGAGAATTGGCATGCCAGGGCCTCTAGCCACTGCAGTCGAACTCCAGACGCATGCACCACTTTGTGCATATGTGTTACCTTGTGTGGATGTGCTAGTTGTGTGTGGGGGTTCTGGGGAGTTGAACCTGGGTCCTTAGGCTTTGCAGGCAAGCACCTTAACTGCCAAGCCATCTCTCCAGCCTGAAAACTGGACTTTTTAAAGTACTTGAGTGTATGCCAGCATGTGGAAGCCAGAGGACTATCTTGAGTGTTGCGCTTCAAGAACTCTGCCCACTTTTTTTTTTTTTTTTTTTTTTTTTTTTGTGGACAAGGTCTCTTATTGGTCTAGAGCTCAGGGACTAGGCTAAACTGGATGGCCATTGGGCCTCAGATCCACCTGCTTCTGTGTCCCTAGCACTGGGATTACAAGTGCATGTCACCATACTTGGGCACTTTTTTTTTTTTTTTTTTTCGAGGTAGGGTGTCACTCTAGCCCAGGCTGACCTGGGATTTACTCTGTATTCTCAGGGTGGCCTCAAACTCACAGGCGATCTTCCTACCTCTGCCTCCTGAGTGCTGGGATTAAAGGGGCGTGCCACCACACCCAGTGACGCCTTGCATTTTTAACGTGGGTTCTGGGGATTGAACTCAGGTCCTCATGCTTGCAAGACAAGCACTTTACTCACCGAGCCATTGCCTCGAGAACTTCCATCTGTTTTTAAATCTATGTGCCCTACTTGACTTTTGAGAAATGCGGTTCACTGAAGCTGAACATCTTGCTTAAGGTGCCCAGCCTAACCCACCAGCCCAGATAGATGCCAACCTTGCAGTGCCTGTTCGCAGAGAGTCGGGTGGATGGCTCAGAGCCTCTGATGCCAGGGCTCGCCTTCAGGAAGTGGACACTTGGCTGACAATGTAGAGCAGGCCAGTGTGCGAGAGGGTCCAACCTCTTCACGTTCCCCACAACCGTAGTGACATGGACTGTCACCATCTGAGTGCTAGGCGTTCTCATCTCCTTTACTGGCCACTTTTTTTTAAAAAAATATTTTTATTTATTTATTTGCAAGCAGAGAGAGAGAGAAGACAAGGAATGGGTACATCAGCGGCTCCAGCCACGGCAAACAAACTCCAGAGGCATGCGCCACTGTGCATGTGGCTTTATGTGGGTACTGGGGAATCAAACCCAGATCCTTAGGTTTTGCAGGCAAGCACCTTAACTGCTGAGCCATCTCTCCAGCCCAGTGACCACTTAAACTGGGATCTAGGAGCATCAAAGGCCTGTGCCTGTTGGTTGTGGAAGGGGAGGAGCCTCTTGCTGCCACTGGTAGTGCTGGCCCCACAGCAGCAGTGACGTGGGACTCCGGTGCCAGCCACTCAGCCCGCATCTGGAGGCTGGGCCTATGAGCCATCTGTCTCCCTCCTCCTAGGGAGGTGTGGAAGGGAGGGGAGAGGCTTGAAGTGCACACTCCAGGGCCCAGATGTGTCACAGGCTGGCAAATAACCCCAGGTTTGCCCAGAAACCAGCAGATGAGGAATTGACCCCACAGCTTTTGCTGACCACCTGTAGGTGTCCATGGTGCTTGGGACCTGGAGGATGGTACCAGACCCGAGGGAGCCTGGGCAGCACACAACCTCAGAAGGCCACCTGGTCCAGCCCTTCGTCACTTGGGTAACTATCGTGGCCAGTGTGTAGATGGGACAACAGAGTCCCAGGGGCCACAGATGCATTGGAAGAAGGCAGGTTGAAGCCTGGTGTCTTCGCACAGCCGCCTCCGATTCCCCAGGCTCCTGGCAGGGAACATGGAGGAAGGTGCAGGCAGCGAGGCCAAAGAGCGAGGGCTGTGGGTGGGAATGCCTGGGAACTTCGTGCTCGAGGTGGAGCAGCTGCCCAGGGTTTGGCTGGGGCGGCCTCAGCATGCTGGGGCTGGGCAGGAGCACACGTGGGCCCAGCCAGCTTGGGAACCTTTCCCTGGGCGGTCTGTCTTGGCACAAGGTCTCCCAAGGTATATGAAGACCATAGCAGACCAGAGCGAGTGCAACCTCTGAGAGTTCACAACCAGGGTGGGACACCCCTCTGCCCTTACCGTGGAACTAGTCAAAATGCAGAATCAGGTGAGGCTGGAACAGGCATGTAAGGGGAGGCTCCTACAGTCCCATCCCCCTTCGCCTCTCTGTCACCCTGGGCCTTCCCATGCCGTACGTGGGCACTGAGACATGGAGCCTTGGGCTCGGGTTTTCCTTCAGTCTGCATCTCAGTCCAGTCTGTTGCTGTGGGGAAGAGAGGGCGGGGCTCTCCCATAGGGATATGCTGAGCTTTCCCTGAAACTCGGGAGCCTGGTGCCTGCTGCCCTGTGTGTCTCTGTCCTTGCCACTGACTTTGGGAATGGGGCGGGGGGGGGGGAAGGGAGCCATTAAAGAGAGCAGCCAACCCTGGGGGAGGGAAGAAGAGGTGGCGATGGCTGAGGGGAGGGAGTTCAGCCAAGAGGACCTGCTGGGGAAGAAACAGGCTAAGAGCCAGCCGCGCTCCTCCAAGCCCACCCCTCCCAAGTGGTGGTGGGAGCGGCCATCTCATTTACTGGGGACTCTGCTGGGAACTTTGGGATGTCTAACAGAGTACCTTTCATCACGGTTTTTTTTGGACTCACGAGGTCCCTGTATCCAGTCAGGGCGGGCCCAGGACTTTGGAAGCACATGGCCCTTTGGACCTTGCAGCCCAGGCCCAGCATTGGGCTGCTGTTTGTCTCCAGCTCTGGTGCACAGAGCAGTGCCCCTCTCGTCCTCTGATTGGAAGTGGACATTTTCTATCTCTGAGAGGTTGGCGAGGATGGTGGCACGTGTGGACAGCAAACAGCTAGTCTGGGTGGTGGTGGCAGTGTTTTTTTTTTTTTTTTTCCACCCTAATTTGAAAACCAGCAGAAAAGCAGGCCTTTGTCTGACTCAGCACCATTATCCCTAATCATCTCATCACTGAGGCCTAACCTCTGCCGAAACAAGTTCTCGTGGCAGCAGCTAGAGCAGGGACTGATGGAGAGAGAAGCAGGCTGCCCTCAGACCCGCTCAGACTCGGGGAATAACCTGACCCAGGAGCAGGCACAGCAGGGCCTGCTTCGTTCCCAAGATGGACACCATCGTTTCTCTACTCGCCGCATCACACCATGAACAGTGCATTGTGACGCCTTTGGGAGCTACCCTTGGGGATTTCCGAAGGCGGGACACATCAATTTGGATGCACATGAAAAGCCTCAATGTCAGGAACGTGGCTAAGCTGAAGCGTCGGTGTGGTAGCGTGTGTAGAAAAGGAACCTACGGATGTCTCCCATTTACTGGTAAGCAGTCTGTATAAGATAGTGGTGGGATAAAATAAAATAAACAAAAAAAATTAAAGGGCTGGAGGTGTGGCTTAGCGGTAAAGGTGTTTACCTACAAAGCCAAAGGACCCAGGTTCAATTCCCCAGGACCCACGTAAGCCAGGTGCACAAGGTGGCGCATGTGTCTGGAGTTCAGTTGGAGTGGCTGGAAGCCCTAACATACCGGATATCTCTGTCTCTCTTTCTCTCTGTGCCTCTGTCTCTCTCTCAAATAAACAGAATAAAATAAAATAAACAAGATAGTGGTGGGAGCCGGGCGTGGTGGCGCACGCCTTTAATCCCATCACTTGGGAGGCAGAGGTAGGAGGATGGCTGTGAGTTCAAGGCCACCCTGAGACTGCATAGTGAATTCCAGGTCAGCCTGGGCTAGACTAAGACCCTACCTTGAGAAAACAAAACAAAACAAAAAAAGAAAAAAAAACCAAAACAAAAGATAGTGGTGGGGAGGGCCGCGTATTTGTCAGCTCAAGTTGCTAGGACAGAAAAGCACAGGCTGGGTAGGTTCAACAACTGCCATTGATTTTCTCAGTTTGGACAATTAGAAGTCTAAGATGAAGGTGTCCTCAGGGATGATTTGTAGTGAGTCTCCCTTCCTGGCTTGAGACAGCATCCCTGTCCTCGTGTGAAGGCACAGTGAGCTCTCTGCTCATAGATATCAGTCCTATCTCTTGGATTGGGGATCTCCTGAAGGACCTCGAGACCACCTCATTGATCCTTAATCAACACCTCTACTAGTCACTTTTCTCTTTGCTGTGACCAAATACCTGACAAAAAGCAACTTAAGGAAGGACGCGTTTGCTTTGGCGTACACTTCGAGGGTCCAGTCCATCACGGTAGAGAAGCGATGGCAGCAGGAGTGTGAGCCAGTTAGTCACATTATGTCCATAATCAGGAAGCAGAAATCAAACAGGAAGTGGGGCCCCTAGTGACCCATTTCCTCCAGAGAAGCTCCACCTCCTAACATGCCACCAGCTGGTGGCCAAGAGTTCAAACTCATAACATCCTCCAAAGACCTTCATCTTCTAATGTACTCACATTGGCCAGTCACCTACGTGTCTGGAGAGGTTCATAATAGAATATGGTATTTTCAGTTGGCAGTGGTGGGGCACACCTTTAATCCCAGCACTTAGGAGGCAGAGGTAGGAGGATCACTGTGAATTCAAAGCCACCCTGAGACTACATAGTGAATTCCAGGTCAGCCTGAGCTAGAGCGAGACACTACCTCAAAAAAAATATATATATATATACATATATATATATGATGTGTGTGTGTGTGTGTGTGTGTGTGTGTGTGTGTGTACGTGTACACATGCTGTGCATCTGTGTATATGTGTGCAGGCACACGTGCATGTGTGTGGAGGCCAGAGCTTGATGTCAGGTGTCTTCCTCTAACACTTGCCACTTTATTTGCTGAGGCAGGATGTGGTGGTTTAAGGTAAAATGACCCCCACAGACTCATGCACTTGAATACTTAGTCATCATTTGGTGACACTATTTGTGGAACTCTTAAGAGGTGGAGCTTTGCTGGAGGGAATGTGTCACTTGGGGGGGGGGACATAGGGCCTCGAGGTACTGTTCCCATGCTCAGCTTCCTCCTTGCTAATGTGATAATGCCGGTCTTCTGTTGCTGCCATGCTTTCCTGCCATGTTACCTTCTGGAATTGTGTACTGAGCAAGGCCTTCTCTTCCTTAAACTGCTCTGCTCAGGTATTTTGTCCTAGCTATGAGAAAGTAACTGATGCAGAAGGTCTCTCGCCTGAGCCCAGAGCTTACTGATTCAACTAGCCAGCCAGCTTGTCCTGGGGATATCATGCTTCTGCTCTTGGGATTACAGGTGGGTTATCATACCCACTGTGGTAGTTTGACTGGATGGCCCCCAATATATTCAGGATTTTATTAAAGTTTGTAGTTTAGATCTGCAGCCACCCGACTGGAGGAGGTGCCGCTGTGGGTGGATCCTGGGGTCCAACCCTAAGGTGTGGGGGTGGGTTTGGAATTCCAGTCTCAAGATAGGCAAAGTGCCTGAGCTCTGCCTGGAGTTCCTAAGTGTGTTTGTTCATGGTGCTGGTGTGGCTCGTAGCTATTCCTCTCTCTCTGCATGGACCTGTGAAAGCTGTCCAGCTTCTTCTGCCATTATGGAACTTGCCCTCTATCTTCAGTAAATCCCTCCATAACTGTGCCTGGTTTGGTGGTTCATCTCAGCAACCTAGGGCTGCTGCTACACCCATCTACCACCTGGGTACTGGGAATCCAAACTCCAGTCCTCATGCCTATGCAGTGAATATTTTATCCATATACTAAGCCATCTGTCAAGCCCCAAATATGAACTTGAACTTGATTGGGACAACAAGGGCTAACAGACTTCTCATTGTTATATTTATTTATTTATTTATTTATTTATTTATTTATTTATTTATTTATTTGAGGTAGGGTCTCACTCTAGCACAGGCTGACCTGGAATTCACTATGTATTCTCAGGCTGGCCTCAAACTCATGGCGACCTCTGCCTCCAGAGTGCTGGGATTAAAGGTGTGCGCCACCATGCCCAGCTCATTGTTGCTTTTTATAACAGCTCTTCTCAGGAGGGTGGATCTGGTGAGGTCCACCAGGCTAATTCGTGAATGGAGCTCCAGGTTGGGTGGAACTGTGGACCAACTACTTGTTTTGCCCAGTGAGGCTGGACAGGCCTGATGATCCCAGGAGTAGTCTGGAAGCCAGGCATAGGAGGGTCACCACAGGAGTTGTGAGACATCCACATATTGGGAATGCTGAAATGCCATGCAAGCCTTTCCCATGGAAACTAGGTTCTATGCTGTGCCAGCCAGCAGAGATGAAAGCAAACAACCCAGGGGAGCCAGTGAGGAGACCCTGGGAACTGGGGCTGAGAGTGTGAAGAGCTATGAACTGCACAGTCCTGCCAATTGTTTCTGGATCTCTGGGGGGGGGCAAACGACCCCAGCACATGTGAAATATTTCAATACTAGGGAAAGATACAAAAGAAGGAATCACATAAACATTTAAACAAGTGCTTTGATGTGAGTGTGTGGCAGTGAAGGAGTCCCCAAGGAGGTGAGATAAAATTATTATTTTCTCTGTGCACGTAGATGTATTATCTCACTTTTTTAAATGTATTTTTTATTTACTTGTTTGAGAGAGAGAGAGAGAGATTGGGCACGCCAGGATCTCCAGCTACTACAGACAAACTCCTGCTCCAGATGCATGTACCCCCATGTGCGTCTGGCTTACGTGGGTCCTGGAGAGTCGAACTGGTATCCTTTGGCTTTGCAGGCAAATGCTTTAACCGCTAAGCCATCTCTCCAGCCCCAGTATTATCTCATTTTGGGGGGAGGGGCATGCTTTTCTCAGGTCATCATGAAACCTTATATCACATGGTTCTATCTTTCTATCACACATACACACACACACACACACACACACACACATTCACTCTCATATTCATAATAGAAAATTATTCAGTAGAAAATTGTCCTTTAACGTGTAGTGGTGGTCATCTCTTCATCTGGCCAGCTCAGGGCTGCTCCTTGTTCAGAAGATAATTCTCAACGAAGACATTTCTACAAACATCACCCTTCCTTGCACTCTTTCCTTTTGGTCCCCAGCTCCTCTGTACAGCCTAAATATTAGTTATTATCACCATGACAGAATTATAAGGGGATTGTGTCTAGAATGTTTCATTCCAAGTATGATCAGTTGGGCCGTTCAAGAGAGACACAAACAAGCTCATTTCACTTACGTTGAAAACTCCTCTCTTGGAACCCAATTTCCTGCCCACCTGCACCTCCCCACTCCCCACCAGACCAGAGGGACCCTTCTCTCTCTGGGAAGGATGTGCATGAAGACCGGTGCACATGGCTTGCCTGCCCATGGCTCAGGACCCTTAACCGTGTCCAGGGCCACTTCTCCACGAATCAGTGCTCTTGGGAGTACTGGCTGCCATTTATGATGTGATTAGTCTCTCCAAGGACATCCTAATTTGTCCTTTGCAGGCCCGTACTCCAGCCAGACAGATTGAGGAATTGCGTCTCTGGCCTTGCTGTAATAAGACAATGCAGAGTCTCAGCATAGCAGGAAGTCCTGAGTGTGGTCATGGCCTTAATTTCCATCTGGAGTGAGGAAACACACACATTTTAGGAAGCTGCAGCTTTCAGATGACCAGTGTACAGAGAGAAAGCTTAGGCAGGACCTTGACCTTGGAGGTGATGTTCATCCCCTGCACCCTTCTCACGGCGGATGGAGATTCAGAACTGGTGAGTGAGATGAGCTTTGAGGCCCAGAGGGTGGAGTTGGAATCTCAGTTCTGTACTGGATGTATGGTTCTGGCACAATTATTTAACCTCTTTGGGACTCAGCTTTCTTATCTGTAAAATGGGTGGCATTATACGCATCCTATATGTGTGGTCATATTGGCTAATTCTTAGCTGTTCAATGCCTCCATTCCTCTTTGGGTATATTTTTTAAAAATTTCCTTTGGGGAATTATCTCCTCCACTGTCTGACCCAGTGGGGTAGAAATCATGGCATTCTGACATCTTGAGACCAGATGGTCATGAAACCAAACTGGGATGATTGATCAGGGGCATTATTCCTGGGACACCTTCAGGATCACCAGGGTACCTCATTTTTGTCACCACACTGTGACCAGACTCAAGAGATGCTGTTCCTCCAAATCTGAGCTCTTTCCAGGTCCCAAGTCCTCTGCTGATCTCATTTCCCCAGCTGTCTGGTCCCTTCTGTGAGCTAACCAATCTCCTTCAGATTCCATGCTCTAGGGCCACCTCTCCCACTCCGGAACGAAGAGCCCATTCCCCTGCCACCAGCCGCAGAGCTGGCCAGCCTACCCTCCTTCTGAGCCCAGCAGAAGCTGGGGAGATTTTAAATTGCATCTCTGTGTGTCAAGCTGAGCCACCCAAAGCCTTTCAATTTGCCAAGACCTCGGGAGAGCTGAGTTTGTCAGGCTGGGACCCACTACATGGAAAACCTAAACGTGCCCATCAGAAACACATGTTAATCAAGTTGTACTGACTGTGCAAAACCACTTCTTTTCTTCAAAAGTAAACAAAATTACTTGTGAGAAATTAGACTGAACAAAAAAGTACTAAAATGATAAAACCAACAGTCATGTTTTCATGCACTTAATAGGCTATTAGTATCCTATTTCTTCTACACATTGCAAAGTAAACATTAGTAATAGAGATAATGTCCTTTTATGGGAAGTTGCTTAGTTTCATTTTGCTCCCTCACACCCTTGAAGGAGTTAACCTCGAGCAGGAGGTTGCCATGGACACCTCCAGTGTGGGACAGGCACACACATACACACCTGCTCATACTTACGTATTCACTAGAAGGAGTCATATTTATGCATGAGCATTTGAAAGAGACATGAATGGTATGTGCGATATTGCTTTTCTCACTCAAGGTTGTTTTTAAAGTGTAGGTTGACATAGATGACGACACAGATGCACACATATGCAGACAGAGAATCCCTTATTCTCAGATTCAGTTTGCTCCACCTCTGAACATTTTTGAGAAACCCCAAGCGGAAAATGCCACATCTGATCCCTTGTAATAGGCTGCATGCAAAACAAGGGTGGGGCTGGAGAGATGGCTTAGTGGTTAAGGTGCTTGCCTGCAAAGCCTAAGGACCCATGTTCAACTCTCCAGATCTAACATAAGCCAGACACACAAAGGTGAAGCAAGTGCAAGGTCACACGTGCCCACTAGGTGGCGCAAGTGTCTGGAGTTTGGTTGCAGTGGCTGAGGCCCTGTCACGCCAATTCTCTCTCTCTTTCCTCTCCTCTTCCCCCGCCTTGCTCTTTCCAAAAAAAAAAAAAAAAAGGAAAAATTTAAAAAGGCAAGGGTAGGGCTGGAGAGATGGCTCAGAGGTTAAAGGCTCTTGCTTGCAAGGCTTGACAGCCTGGGTCCAATTCCCCAGTATACAGGTAGAGCCAGATACACAAAGTGGTTCAGGCATCTGGAGTTTGTTTGCAGTGGCGACAGGCCCTGGTATGCTCGTTTCCCCCACCTCGCCTTTCTCTCTCCTTACAAATAAACAAATAAACATAACTTAAAAAAAAAAAAAAACCAAAGGTTAATTCCAGGTCAGCCTGGACCAGAGTGAGAGAGTGAGACCCTACCTTGAAAAACAAAACAAAACAAAACAAAACAAAACAAAACAAAACAAAACAAACAAACAAACAAACAAAAAAAACAAAGGCACACAACATATAGATTATTCAGTACGCCTAAGGGAAGAAACACCTACCAGCCAATTGAACTGCCGTACACAGCTTTGTTCCATGACAAAGTTATTCTAAGCAGTGTATAAAATCAATTTCAGTGTGTGTATGTACAGTGTTGACTTCGTAGTTTTAATCTGTTTTTTGTATGTGGAGCGTGCATGCTGCTGGTGGTGGTGTGTGTGTGTGTGTGCGCACATGCCTGTGTGCAGATGCACATGTGTGGAGGCCAGAGGACAATGTTATAGTGGCTCCTCTATCACTCAGCCATGGATTTCCTGCAGATAGCCTCTCTCTGAACCCACAAATGCAGCTATTGTGAGCCCCAGTGGTTCTCAATTTAAAAAGAAGAAATACTTACTTTGGCTCAAGATTTCAGAGGGTTTATTTGTGACTGCTTCTTGTTCCTGGGCATGTGGTGAAGCAGAGCATCGTGGTGGTGCTGACAACCTCCTGATGGCCAGGAGGCAGGAGACAGAGAGTGATTGATTGATTGTTGGGGCGGGTGGACTTAATATAGTCCCAAGGGGACACCTCAAGGACACCCTTCCTCCATTTAGGACTCACTTTCTTGTAATGCCGTCAATTATGAAATTATAAAACCAGAGCCTTCATGATTTAATCACGGCCCCAAAGCCTTAATTCTTTTCTTATAATTTTCATTTATTTATTTATTTGAGAAAGAATGAGGGAGAGAGACAGATTGAATGAATGGACATGCCAGAACCTCCAGCCACTGCAAACGTACTCCAGATGCATATGCCATCTTGTGCATCTGGCTTACGTGGGTACTGGGGAATAGAACCTGGGTCCTTAGGCTTTGTAGGCAAACTTTTTAGCTGCTAAGCCATCTCTCCAGTCCCCCAAAGCCTTACTTCTGAACATGATGTATTGAGGACCAAGTCTTCAACACATGAGTTTTGGGGGACATTCCAGATCCAAACTATAATGCCAACATATCCCATTAGGTATATATAAGTATTCTAAAATCTCAAATCTAAAATGTGTGAAATACTTCAGGTTCCACAAATTTCAGATAAGAAATCTCAGCCTGTATTTCCTTTTCATCTCTGCCAAGCATTCCTACTGTGAATATAGCGCCTCGTGAGGACTGTTGCTGGACATGCAAGTATCTAGTTTTCTTAATTCTGTGTGTCTGTGCCTGGTCCTTCCTGTGAGCATGTGCGAGAGTTTCCCTTGAGAGAGGATAGATGGTTATGGTCCATCACCATGACAACCTGACAGAATCAACCTCAGAGGAGGAAGGTTTATGCCAGTGCATGGTGTTGCAATTCCCTTCTCATTGCAGGGACAACGCGCCCGACCAGAAGCGGCTGAGGGGAGGAAAGGATTCATTCTGGTTTATTGTCTCGAGGGGGAGCTTCATGACAGCAGGGGACAGCAGGGCACGAGGGGAGGCTGGACATCACTTCTGATGCAGCAGGTGGAAAAGAGCAGCAAGAGGATGAGTGGATCTCTGGCAAGGGGGAGCTGGCTATAACACCCCGAAGCCTGCACTCAGGAATGTGACCTCTTCCAGCAAGGAGCAACTTCCCAAATTGCCGTCAGCTGGAGACCAGAACATACGCGTTTATGGGGAACACCTGATTCAAACCGCCACACCTGGCCATATGGCTCTGTGACTTTTGGGCTTGTGGTGAGACATCACTTCCTGGTGGGAGTGTGTAGAGAAAAGGGACGCTCACCTCATGATGGCTGGGAAGCAGAGAGAAAGGAAACTCTCAGGGTGTCAACATCCCCTTGAAAAGCACACCGATGATGACCTAACTTACTTCTGCCAGCCCTTGTCTCCTAAAGGTCCCAGCAGCTCCCAACAGGGCCATGGTCCGGAGACAGGGCCTTCAACACGTAGGCAAACTGTAGCATGGAACCTGCCAAACGACTGCCACTGTGTCACTTCTTCCATCCCAGCTCCCCTCATGACCCCCGAATCTCACAGAGGCCCCTCTGCTAACCAGCTGGGGTTCTCTGAAGATGGGCGCCACACCGGCCTCCACGGTTGCTTACCCTGTATGCTAACTGTTGTACCCCTTGTTTCCTTTCCCGGTTTCTCTCCCTTCCCCTCTCCCTCCTCTGTTGGCATGCTTACCCAAGGCTCTGCCCCTGCCTTTTGGGTCGTAGCAGCTGCTAAGCACAATGTTGTGGAAGCGTTTTGAGTCTGAACTCCCTCCCTCAGGCACTGCGCATTGCTGTCTCCTGCTGGCGCCTGGAGTGGAGACCGCGGCTGGCACGCTCGGCATAGGCTCCAGCTTCTTTGTAGGATGGTTTCCTCTCTGGAAGTGGCTGGAAAGCCAAGAACTGCATGTTCCCAGCTCCCTGCAGGCGTGGCTGCGGATGGGTTTCAGAGCTCCGATCAGGTGCCATTGTTTAGGACTTAAATTCAGAACAGAGTTAAACAGGGGGTCAAAACATCTATTTTTAAATTTATTTATTTTACGAGTGAGAGAGATAGAGAGAATTGGCACGCTAGGGCCTCCAGCCATTGCAATCCAACTCCAGGTGCATGCACCACTTTGTGTGTCTGGCTTACGTGGGACCTGGAAAGTTGAACATGGTTCCTTGGGCTTCACAGGCAAGCACCTTAACTGTTAATCCATGTCTCCAGCCCATTTGTTTTCTTTAAAAAAATATTTTTATTGGGCTGAAGGGATAGCTTAGTGGTTAAGGCACTTGCTTGCAAAGCCAAAGGACCCAGGTTCAATACCCCAGGACCCATGTAAGCCAGATGCACAAGGTGGCACATGCGTCTGGAGTTTGTTTGCAGTGGCTGGAGGCCATGGAGCACCCATTCTCTCTCTCTGCCTCTTTCTCTCTGTCAAATAAATAAATAACTAATTTAAAAATAGTTTAAAAATAGTTTTATTTACTTATTTGCTGGAAGAGAGAGAGAATGGATGCACCAGGGCCTCTTGCCACTGCAAATAAACTCCAGATGCATAAGTCACTTTGTACACCTGGCTTTATTTGGGTACCGGGGAATCGAACCAAGGTCATCAGGGTTTGCAAGCAAGTACCTTTAACTGCTGAGCCAGCTCTCCAGGCCACCAGCATCTGTGTGTGTGTGTGTGTGTGTGTGTGTGTGTGTGTTGGAGTCCAGAAAGTACAGCGAGGTCCTGGAGTCAACAGCTCTGAGAGCAGCTTCCTGCCGTGACCACCAGCGCTGTGGCCCTGGAGCCACGACTTTCTGCGTGTATCCTCTGCTTCCTGATCAAAACAGAAGAGTAATTCCCTGCCCTCCGTGGACCAGCTCTGGATATCTTTGGCTACCTTTACTTAACCTAGCGATCATTCCTTCCGATGACTGTACAACTACCCAATTACCTGACTGACAAATGCCTTCTGCCCACATTAGCTAAAGTGGCTCTGCTATTTGTAGGAGATATTTGACTGATAACGTCCCTAAGACGTGGAGCTTATGACACCCACTGCGTTCCCTTCCTTTCTCTGATCTGACAACAATTTCATGCAATCATTTATTGAATCATCCAAAAATTCCTCTTAAGCATCTTGAAAGTGCTGCCACTGAGGCAAATAAATGCATGTGGCAGTAAGATAAGATAGCCCACAGCAGTGCCCTGTCCAGTCTTTGAAGCACCGTCCGTCCTGTCCAGCTAGGCTAGGAACCACACGGGTGTGATTGTCTTGTCGCCCGTCTCTAAGCCTGGCATCAGAGTGAGCCTTGCTGTGCTGATGGTTTGATCTCACAGTGCCATGAACCGCAGGGCCCCACCCTGCTCTCCCATATCCCTACGCAGACAGGATGACAGACAGTCCTGAGGGAGGAGGGAGCTTCCTCCCAAGAAGGTCACTTGTGTTGTTGAGCGTTAAAAGGGCAGCATTAGCATCTGCCTCCCCAGTGCAAGGTGTTCGGGAACCTTGAGATGTCGCTCGAAGGCCTGATAAATTGTCGCTGCCTCCCGAGACAAAGTGCCTCGCCTGCTCAGCAGACAGAAACAGCTGCTTCCCCTGAAGCCGAGTGGATTCGCAGATTCACATCTGCAAAGCTTATTCAAACAGCCGGTTGGTTTGTGTATTAAAGATGCTCTAAGTGAGCATCGAGCTGCAGGAGAGGGAGCGAGAAGACACAGGTACCTTTCAGGGTAAATGAGTCAGGGCAGTTTCAGGGACAAACATACTTCCTTTCCGTGTTCTGTTTTAGAGTCACAAAGAAGCTTATGACTTATTTAACCTAGATTTCAAAATAAGGAATATTGCCAGAGATGATGAGATTCCTTTCATAAGGATTCTTCTCTTTTTTTTTTTTTTTTTGAGGTAGAGTCTCACTCTAGCCCAGGCTGACCTGGAATTCAGTACGCAGTCTCAGGGTGGCCTCGAACTCACAGCAATCCTCCCACCTCTGCCTCCCGAGTGCTGGGATTAAAGGTGTGTGCCGCCACACCCGGCCTTCATAAGGATTCTTAATGAGGACCGATCGGTCAGAACCTGTAGCATTCGTATCTGTGCTTATACGTGTACAGCTTCAAGTCTTGGGAAGCAAAAGATGCCAGTGTGAAGAGGAAACAGACAAATGGATGGGCATGGCAGGAATGATTTTACAGCCCTCTCAGTAGCAGACAGAGCAAAGGAGCTTTGGCAGACAAAACTGGACAATGCTGGCAACCAACTTGACCTAGTTGACATTTATAGAACTCTCCGCCCAGAACACGCTGTCTTTTTCTCCATGCAAATGGAGCACTCACCAGATAGGCTTTTGTGTTGGACCACGAAACAAATCTCAACAGATTTTAAAAGATTAAAATCACGTGAAAGGGCTGGAGCCATGGCTTATCCAGTAAGGCACTTGCCTGCAACGTCAAAGGACCCAGGTTTGATTCCCTAGGACCCGCATAAGCCAGATGCACACTGTGGTGCATGTGTCTGCAGTTCTTTTGCATCAGCTGGAAGCCCTGGTGCACCCATTGTCTCCCTCTGTCTCTCTCTCTCTCCCTCTCTGCCTCTTTCTCTCTCAAATACATAAAGTATTTAAAAATCACATAAAATATATCCCTAACCCAAATGGAATTATACTGACCATATGCAATAATATCTGCATTATATGTATGTGTATATATGACTTCATATACTTCTGTATACACATATGGCATGAAAACATAAGGGGAGAACTAGTTGGGAGGGGGAAGAGGCTGGCAAGAGGGAGGAGACTGACTAGAGGGTAATGGGTAAAGCACAGTTAGATACATGAATGAAAATGTCTTGAGGAAACCCATTATCTTGTATAATTAAAAAGAGACCTAGCATTGGGCTGTGGTGGCGCATGCCTTTAATCCCAGCACTCGGGAGGCAGAGGTAAGAGGATCACCGTGAGTTTGAGGCCGCCCTGAGACTGCATAGTGAATTCCAGGTCAGCCTGAGCTAGAATGAGACTCTACTTTGAAAACAAACACAAACAAACAAACAAACAAACAAACAAACAAAGACACAGCATTTGGGAGGCAGAGGTAGGAGGATTGCTGTGAGTTCAAGGCTAGCCTGAGACTACACAGTGAATTCCAGGTCAGTTTGAGCTAGAGGGAGACCCTACCTCAAAACAAAACAACGAAGAATGAAACAAAAACAAAATGTCTAGAGAATCTTCACATATTGGGAATTAGGCAACATAATCTTATTCTTTTTTATTTATTTCACTGTATCATATTGTTTTGGGGGAGGGGCAATGCTGGGGATTGAACCAGGGTCCTGTGAATTCTAGGCAAGTGCTCTACCACTGAGCCACATCACCAACCCAACAGCATAGTTTTAAACAATCGATGAATTGGTCAAGAAGAAATCACCCGGCAAAAAGTGAATCTCAGATGGTTATCCCATTTAGCTGGCGCGGGCTTCACTCTCCGTTGGAGAATCTGCTTCTCTTTTTCAGATGGGAACTGGACTTGAGGAGATAAACGACCGAGCGCACTCCACTCCGGCCCCAGCTGAAACCACAGAGGAATTGGGGAAATGAGCAAGAATGCTGCTCTCTTAGTGAATCTGATATCAGCATAAGGGTGATGGAGAGAGATACTGAGGACACTCAACACCTACCAAACCAGATATCTAGATGCTCCTAAGTGCCCATCACTGAAGTAGACTTAAAATGCTCCCAGCATGGCTCAGGGAATTTTGCGGAAGAGGGGGCGGAAAGATTGTTGGAGCCATAAGTTGGGACATTTTGCACAGAGACATTGCCTCTTCCCCGTAACTGACTGCTGCCCCCATAATGTATGACCCACAATCTCCATGGGGTTGACCTGCATCCTCAATAAGGAAGGCCTCTTCAGAAAAGGGGCAGGGTGAGGGAAAGGATGGTACCAACATGTGATGTTTACATACTCAATATGTCCATATCTAATAATAATAAATAAAATGTATATTTTAACAAAATAAATAAATGAATGAATGTCGGTGGCCCATTTCCCTCTTGGAAGCGAAGTGGCCAATTGTGCCTGTGTGCCCAGGGTGATGCCAGTTCTGTTCCTGAAAGCCCTTTGTCCTGAGAAAGCTGTCATTTGTGGGCAAACTAGGCTGGCTGGTCACGTGATGAAGATCGCGGTCTGGCCCGCAGTGCAGGCCGTGTGGCCACCTTAGGTAAGGGCTCCTTGTCTTTGGACAGACAGGTTTAGCAGGGCAGGATCTGGATTTTAATTCACGCTGTTAGCTATTAACGGTGTGACTATGGCAAGTTATCTCTCTGTGCCTCAGTTTATCATCTCCCAAATCGGGGCTCTTATTATCTCTTGAAAGATTTTTTAAAAGAATGTTTTATTTATTTATTTGAGAGAGAGAAAGAGGCAGATAGAGAGAGGGGGCCTGGAGAGATGGCTTAGCTGTTAATGCACTTGCTTGGAATGTGGCTAGAGGCCCTGGTATGCCCATTCTCTCACACACTCTCTCTCTTTCTAATAAATAAATAAACAAACATAAATAAATAAATAGAAACATGAGAGAGAGAATGGGTACACCAGAGCCTCTAGCCACTGCAAACAGACTCTAGACACATGTGCCACCATATGCACCTGACTTTACATGGGTACTAGGGAATTGAACCTGTGTCCTTTGGCTTTGCCAGCAAGTACCTTAATCATTAAGCTTTCTCTCCAGCCCCAAAAGATTTTTTTAATTGTGGAGAGGGGGGTGGTCAGCAGTTAAGTGCCCCAGTTTGCAAAGCTTGACTGCCTCGGTTTGGTTCCCCAGTACCCACATAAGGCCCAGATTAAACAAAGTAGCACATGCATCTGGATATCATTTGCAATGGCAAAAGGCCCTGGTGTACCCATACCCCCCTTTTCTCTCTCAAATAAATAAAATATTTTTTAAAAATGTGTGTGTGTGTGTGTGTGTGTGTGCCTCTGTGTGTGTGTGTATGATGTGTGTGTATGGGTGTGCATATGCCGTGGCACATGGGTGCAGACACTCATCTTCTCCTTCCTCTTTGCTTGAGACCGGGTCTCCGTTACTGTTTTGTTTTGCTACTTCATGTGTTTCTGGCTAGCTGGCCTGTGAGCTCCCAGATTCTTCTCGCTCTGCCTCCCATTGCTGTGGGTGCATTAGGATCACAGACATGTGAACTGCTCTGCGTCTAGCTTGACATGGGGAATTGAACTCTGGCTTCAGGGAAGTGCCTTTAGCTGCTGAGCCACCTCCCAGCCTTGCAATGCTTCTCAGGAGAAAAAAATTAAATGATATGGCCATGTGCCTGACACAAAGGTGTTTAGGAAACAATATCTATAACGTTTTTTTGGGGGGGGGGTTGAGGTGAGCTCTCGCTCTAGCCTAGGCTGACCTGGAATTCACTATGCAGTTCCAGAGTGGCCTCAAACTCACAGTGATCCTCCTACCTCTGCCTCCCAACTGCTGGTATTAAAAGTGTGCACCACCACGCCCTGCTTGCTAACAGTAGCTATGATTATTATACCCACTTGTTAAAATCAGATGCTTTGCTCAAGTACAAGGCAGGAAAGGGCCTTGGAAATGGATCTTCCCACATGTCCCCCTTACATTGTCATCATGTTCATCATCAAATAGCTAATACTCATGGAGCATTTACCATGAACCTCTCACTGTGCGTGTTACAAGGAGAGACCCAGAGAAGGGCAGTGACTTTCCCAGAGTCACACAGTAGGTCAGAAGTAGTTGCACCACCAGCTATTAGGTCTTATTAGCTCAGGAACTTTTCATGATAACTATTTTTCTTTTTCTTTTCTTTTTTCTGTCTTTTAGCGGTGATGGGGCTTGAACCGAGGACCTTATTCATGCTAAGCAAGCACTGTACCACTGAGCTACAACCGCAGCCTTTTCACACTGTCTAGAGGAGGGGGTCCTAGCTCCAGCAGGCATCAGCAAGCAGAGGGCTGAGGGGGTTGGGCAGGCCCCAGTAACCCTCACAGGTGGCCCAGCCCTTCTTAAGCTGCCTATGACGTGTTTAGAGAGGACTGTGGGACTGGACTTATCCACAGGCCGGAGGAGCCCCAGCCCTGGGAAGGCTGAGCGGGTCTGAGGGCGGCTGTCACTGGCAGGAGACGCTCGATTTACAGCAGCTGATTTGTGAGTTCGCGGAAGGGCTGCGCTGACCTTAAACTTGGCCTCTTTGTCCCCTCCTGTCTGGGGCTTGGCCCTGGGTCTCCACCCACATGACTTGCTGAGCCCATGAAGACAATACTCCTCCCGTGGAGTCCTCACTGTGCTGGTGAAGGAAAGAGCGTGTGTGAGGCTGCTGTCGCCTCGCAGAGAACGGGGCTCCCCCAAGCAGGGTCTCTACATTCTGCTTGTATGCCCTCCCTACAGTGGCGCAGCGTGGTCCTCAAGCCCCACTGGGCACGCCTCAATGTGAAGCTCCTAGTGTTGCCCTCCTGGAGCTTTTCCTTCTACCTGGTGAGCCAGAGTCCCTGGAATCTGTCCTTCTCCCTCCCTCCTGGCCACAACCCATTTTCTCAACATGGCTGAGGACAAGCATTGGCCATTAGGATTTCCAGGACACAGGAAGATAGGCAGGGAGCTCAAATGGCCTGACAGAGATCTCTATGGACTTGACTGATGAATTCACCAGAAGCACAGGGGAGAGAGAAGGAACCAGAGGAAGGGGCAACCAAAGAAGAGAAAAGAAATGGCAGCAAAGGGTGTCAGAAAGAATGTGCCCGGTGCTGTGATTTGAGGGTGAAATGTCCCCAGTAGGCTCATGTGTCACAGCACTTGGTCCCCAGCTGGTGGTAATGTTTTGGAAGATTATGGACCCTTTAGTAGGCGGAGACTTGCTGGAGGAAGTGGGTCATTGTGGGTGGGCCTTGAGGTTTTCTAGCCTTGCCTCATTTCCTGATTTCCTTCTCTGCTTCCTGACTTAGAACTGAATTGACCAGCGGCCTTGTGCTCCTGTCACCATAACTTCCCCTCCATGATGGGCTGTACCTTAATTGCGAGCCAAAAAAAACCAAAACAAACAAACAAAAAAAACAACTCTTCCTTCTTTCAATTGCTTCTTGTCAGGTATTTAGTGACAACAACGAGAAAGCAACACTTCAGTGAGGCCAGATGCAAACAGACCACGGACCAAGCAGCTTCTGTACAACATCTTGGGGCAGGAGAGCTGTGCCTTCTCGAAGCGGTCTGGGCTCTGTCTCCCATGGTTCTGTTTCAACTCCCAGCTCAGAGGCAGGCTGGGCTTCCAGCCCCCAGGGCCTTGGGACTTCCCTTATGGCCACGAGCAGGCCCAGGCAGACCTGGCTTCATACCTGCTTCTTGAGAACCAAGGGGAACGTTACTCACTCAGGAGCACCATTTGGATACAACCTGACTGGAAAGAGAAACCCCGATCTCCCCACAAGGGAAAAGCCCTAAGGTATGGAGGCTCGCAGGGTCAGTGGGGACAAAAACTCACATCAAGAAAAGAGCCCCCGAGAAGATGCATTCTGCTGAGAACACTCAGCTAAGTTTCCCCACCGGCTGCATGTTGGAATTTGTCTTCCTTTCTCTTGTACATTTATTCTTCACTTTTGTGAGTATTTATTTCCCCACCTCAGCATCTTGATGCTGAGCCCCAAATCTGTGATCAACACAGAAATATACATTTAATGTATAATTTTATAACCCCTTCAGCTAGCCAAGACTAAAAAAAAAAAAAAAGAAAAGAAAAGAAAAAAGAAAACCAAATTAATATCTAACGTCATCTGAGAAATATGCCATGGCAGAGTCAGCTCTGTGGTCAGCAAACGCCACCTCCCTTTCCTCTAGGACGTACATTGGACTGCATTTCCCAGCATACTGTGCGATTGACTGAAACACGGACAAGGGCTGGCAGCAGGTGCCATGTCTAAAGTCTAAAGTCCCTCCTTCACAGTCTTATTGTCCTTTCACATGGCAGAGGACAAAGCTGTTGAGGATGAAAAGCCGTTACCTTGGAAGACCCAGATCCCTAACTGATGGTGTAGAGCTAAGCTCCACCCCAACTTCCCAGTGACCATTGCTGACCTACACTGGCCCATGACATGAGCAGAAACTAAAATTTTCGTATACTGGGCTGGAGGGATGGCTTAGCAGTTAAGACGTTTGCCTGCAAAGCCAAAGGACTCAGGTTCGACTCCCCAGGACCCACATTAGCCAGATCCACAAGGGCCTGCACACATCTGGAGTTTGTTTGTAGTGGCTGGAGGCCTTAGTGTGCCCATTTCTCTCTCTCTTCATCTTTCTCTGTCAAATAAATAAATAAAGTATTAAATTTTTCCTATACTAAGCCATGGAGGCTTGGGGGATTTTGTTATTTCAAAGCATACATATGCTAGGTAGAATGATATTATCGTCCACCTGAAAACTACACACCTCCACAGCTGTTACACCTTCCTCCAGAATGACTAGCAATTTCCTCAAGGATCACCACACAAGAGGCAAAGATACAATGCATTTAAATTTGTTAAAATTATTTGTTTATTTGAGAGAGAGAGAGAAGAAAGAAGGAGATAGAGAGAGAATGGGCATGCAAGGGCCTTTAGCCATTGCAAACAAATTCCAGACGCATGTGCCACCATGTGCATCTGGCTTATATGGCTACTGGGAAATTGAACCTGGGTCCTTAGGATTCACAGGTAAGCACCTTAACCACTTAGCCATCTCTCCAACCCGACAATTCAGTTTTTACATTGAAGTTCCAATGTAATCACCTTACATTCACATATTTCCTAGCCTTATTATAAGTAAGTATCATATCTTTTTTGTATCCCTAGGAGTTTTGGTAACTATACTTCAAAAAAAAAAATACAAGGGCTGAAGAGATGGCTTAGCAGTTAAGGCTCTTGCCTGCGAAGCCTAAGGACCCATGTTCGACTCTTCAGGTCCCACATAAGCCAGACGCACAAGGTGGTGCAAGTACACAAAGTTGCCCATGCCCACAAGGTGGTGCATGCATCTGGAGTTTGATTGCAGTGGCTGGAGGCCCTTGTGTGCCAATTCTCTCTCAAAAAAATTACAAACAAAGCAAAACAAAAAACAACTAAGGGTTAGAGAAATGCCTCCGTCAGTAGCATTTGCTGCCCAGACATGAGGATCTGAGTTTGCCTCCCCTAGCCCCAGGCAGACATGATGGCTCACCTGTAATCCCAGCGCTCAGGAGGCTAAGACGGAGGATCCCCATGATATCACCTAGGGGTTCTGGCTTCTATTTTCACTACCAACTAAAGACTTAAGAAACATAAAAGTATTTTAAGTATGTATTTATTTATTTATGAGAGAGACAGTGTGTGTGTGAGGGAGAATGGGCATTCTAGGGCCTCTAGCCACTGCAAACAAACTCCAGAAGCATGTGCCACCATGTGCATGTGGCTTACATGGGTTCTGGGGAGTCGAACCTGGGTCCTCGGGCTTCATAGGCAAGTGCCCGAACCGCTAAGCCATTTCTCCAACCCCATAAAAGTATTTTAAAAGTTTATTTTAGAGTAAGAGGGGAAGAAAGTAGTTTCCTCAGAGAGGAGGGGGCTTCCAGAGCCTGGAGAACCCAGTTTTCATGGGAACTGAACCTTTATTGAATGGGAAGACCCGCCCATCTAGAGTGTGGCTGGTCAGTTTGAGTGAAGGTGAGAGGTGATGATTGGTTTATAGTGTGTCCATTACAGTACTGTGCAGTCTTGTGAAGCTGTCAGGTGCACCCACCAAGGCAGTGCAGTGGTGGAAAATTCTTCCAGGCCAGGAAGAAGGAGGTACAATGGCCTTTGCCATCTTAATTTACCAAGGGGCTCTTTCCTGATCTGCCTACCCAGAAAGCTGTCTCCTGAAATGTTTCAGTCCCCCCTCTCAGAAGCTACCCTAAATGCTGTTAGGGAAAAGGGGTGACGACTGCTCAAAACTGTTTCATGCGCTTAGGGGGAGATGTTAAGCCATAGCAGTTAGGGTTTGTCTAGAGGGAGGGCTATGTAGGAGCCCAGGTTAGAATCTTTTGGCTGGATGGTCAGCCTTTGAGTCCTGGAGTGTCTCTTTTGTATTTTTGGCATTTGGAACTGTATCTGAAACAATAAGAATGTCAGTAACATAAAAGATTGAGATAGAAGTGGCAATGAATCAGCTTATTAAAACAGAAAATCAGCATTTGTCAGCATTGTGCCAAGGTATGGTGACAGCAAGCAGGGAGTAGAAGTGGCTCAGTTTTTTTTTCTAGCACCTTGAATGTCAGAGGTAAATACTTACATCATATCCGTGGTAGAAACTTACCTTCGGTTTGAACTGGTTGGTGTTTGAAGAGGCAGCTTAAGGTCCTCTAAAGGTTCATAGGTGTAGTCAGGGCCTTTGACTCCCTGGTCTGGAGAGTCAGTAGAGATTCTTGGAGGGTCTGGAGTGGTCCAGAGTTTGAGGCAAGTGTGATAAGTCCACTCCTGCCACTCGCATGGAAGTAGAGGTAGATAAGATAACAGGCTATGGTCCTTAGCTGTCTCAGGGTATAATATAGTCCAGAGGGACTGTGTCTCTTGGATAAAAGAGCTCATTAGCTTTTTTGAGACAGAGTTAGGCCAAACAAATGGGGCCTATTTAGGAACCCTGTGGGAGGACAGTGCAGGTGATCTGTTCTGACCTCCAAGTGAGGTCCTTAAATGTAAACAGGAGCTCACTGTGATGGTATAATAGGATGTGAAAAATGCATCTATATATTTTTGGTATATTTTTCTTTCTGCGTGTTTAAGACCAAGCAGACAGCTCAAATTTAATTAAATCTGTACTTCTGAAGTTCAACACTGGCTGTCCAAGAGAGACTCCAGGGACCTTGGAGGAGACCTATGGCTCTGTCAGCACTGGTGCCATCTGTTAAGATGAGTCAGGGCTGCGCCAACCAAATGGCTTTGGAGGGGAAGCCTTGAGGACAATTTTCCTGTTTTTACTCTCCTTTTGTGGATTGTACACCAATTTTTTTTTTTTTTTTTTTTTGGTTTTTCGAGGTAGGGTCTCACTCTAGTCCAGGCTGACCTGGAATTCACTATGTAGTCTCAGGGTGGCCTTGAACTCATGAGGATCCTCCTACCTCTGCCTCCCGAGTGCTGGGATTAAAGGAGTGTGACACCGCGCCCAATTTTTTTGAGTCCAGTCTCTGGGTCTCTGTGTCCTCCCTGATCAAGAAGACAGGTGATTTATTAAAGGGTCAATGTAGAACACACTGGAAGTCTCACAAGTCATCTGGGGGCCACCTGATGCCAGCAACACTTTGTAATGTATTTCCTTATCTTGGGGTCTATGGACTTTTACCAATGGGACCCTAAAAATTATACTAGGAAGCATGAGGTCTATGAAATTAAGTCCTCACCAATGGGTCTCCAAGCAAGCCTAGGATTTATGGATTTATTCTCTTACCCTAAATTGAAGCCTAAGCTACTCTATCCATAGCCTCAGCTCCTGTCTACACGTGTATGTAAAACACCTTGTTTCTTTTAGAAGCAAAGCAGGAAATGTTAAGCAATCACAGTTACTATCAAGTATCTTCAACTATTATGAGCAATCTGTTTAGCTTTTAGATGGAAAACATTTAAGGAGTTTTTAGGCTGATCAAATATCTTGGCTCAGTTTACTCATTTGATCAAAAAATCTTATCTGACTGACAGAAGTGAATTTAGGTAATCAGAAGCAAACAAGAAAGTATAGATTAATACTGTTCTCATGCTGTTTGGTTTTCCTTTTGTGTTCTCGTCACCTGTCAGAGGACCCATCTGATCTGTGAGGAGGCACTGGGAAACATACAAATTAATTTAAATTTCCTTGGATCTGAGACAGGGGAGGACTTGACCCTGATCTCATAGCCAGCTTGTAACATCTTTAAGCAGCAAGTGACAATCCAGCAATTGTAATCAGGAATAAGAAAGGGCAGAACAGAAAACAAAGCATCTTAGCATGTCAAACATAGAGGCAGTTAACCAGGAGAGGTAGAAGAATGGTTAGTCCTTTACAATTAGTAGGGTATTTGAATGGTGGGATAAAGCAATTGATTTTAGGTAAATTATCAAACATCCTATATATCCACCACTGAAAATTCCCTTTCCAGTTTATCCTTCAGCCATCTAATCACAGCCTACAAAATGTTTATTATCCATCTTTCTGATAAGACTATTAAGATAAACCATACTTAATTGATATATCTATCAGTTGACAGGGAGGCAAGCTCATTGGTATAATCTAGCATCAAGGGCTTAACCATACTATCTCTAGAAATGTATAGAGAAACCTCTTTATCAGAAAAACTTAGAGTTAAACATTTGTACCATGAATATTTAAAAAATTTTAAAGTATTTTTCTTATATTATTTCTGTCACCCCAAATCTCTATACTTCAAATGAAATCCAGGAACAATAACAACCAAATTTGGTTTATAATAATTCCCCAGCATACACGTATTGGCTTTGGTACCTGTTGATTTTAGAATAAACTTTAAAAAATATATTTTATTTATTTATTTATTTATTTATTTATTTATTTATTTATGAGAGAGTGAGAGAGACAGAGAGAATGGGCACGCCAGGGCTTATAGCCATTGCAAACGAAATCCAGATGCATGTGCTGCCTTGTGCATCTGGCTTATATGGGCCCTGTAGAATTGAGCCTGTGTCCTTTGGCTTTGCAGGCAAGTGCCTTAACCACTAAGTCATCCCTCCAGCCCCTAGAATAAACTTAAAAATATAAAAGAAATACGCTTTTAAAGGCATGAAAATTATAATCTATGGTTTGTTATTCAAAGCATTAAAACAGATTAGCATTAGAATAGGTTAAAATAAGTACTGTGTGAATAAACATTAAAATCTGGTACAAGGAATTATCTTGTCCAAACAGCTGAGAAAGAACTATGGTTTATTTTGTTTTACCCCTATTCTCAATGCAGGTTTAGTGGCTGTCTGGGCAGGGCACTATGCCCAGGTGCAGGCTGGAATTGGGTCACCATGTTGGATAGGTCATGTGTTTGTCCTCCATGTTCCCTGTCTGAATTCTGGGAAGCCTGGCCCACACCCATGATGCACTTCTACTCAGAGGCCTTCATACCAGTGGGGTCTGGCTAAGACATTTTGCCCCCTCTGACTCAATACCTTTCCACTCCTAGCTCTTCCCCAGTCCTTTGGTCCATAAAGACAGGGGATTTGTTTGGAGCTCCTCAGCAGGAAGACTGTTCCCATCTGCTCCAGATGCCATTCATGTCTCACCCTGTGTTCATCCAAGAGGAACCAGTCTCTCTCTCTCTCTCTCCTCTCTTTTGGGACATCTTGCTTCCACTGCTGGTGGGTCAGCAAAGGCTGAGACATTGCTTTCAGTCTCCTTCATTGTTCCAAATGACCCCCCACCTGCCTCCTCCTCCCCAGGACACACTGGGGTGACCCCATGGAAGGACAAGCTGGATGTCTGAGAAGTTTTCCCACAGCTCTGTCCAACAGTGCCACTGTCACAGCGTGTTCCTGACACCATTTGTACCTGTCACTGCTGCAAGGGCTGAAGGCTGTTAAGCACCTCACTTGATATCCCAGAGGGCCCTGGGGAAAAAAAAAGGAACCTGTCTTCTCATGCAAGAAGCTGGCTGTCTTTCCAGTGGATGGCAAAAAGCTATTGTGACAAATGGCAGGGGTTATGTGCTGGGAACGCAGAACAAAGGGACAGAGAAGCAAGTCAGCCCTCTCTCTGCGAGGGGCAAAAAGCTTCCGGGTAGAAGAATAGGACGGCGAGGAGGACTCCACTCTGAGGAAGAGCCTGGAGCTGATTCTAAAGCATAATGAGAGGAATTACACGAGCAGAGATATCATTGTCCTGTTGCTATTGTATTTTAGGGCAGAGGTAAAAATGCAACTACGTGGTAGATGGGAGGAACAGTTGCATCTGATGTCTTGCTAGACACATTCAAAAGTAGAATACCTCTTGCCCAAAGCAAGGGGGAGAACAAAAGTGATTTAATGTGGAGCAGATTTAATGTGGGGCAAAAGGCTCAGAAGGTCAGGAGGAGGGGAATGCACTGACCTTGCAGTTGTGATAGCATCTGAGGAAACGTAGGAGCAACGTGCAGGTCTGCTGGACCTTGCGGGGAAGTAGAGCGGGACATGGAGGAAGCGGCAGGACCGAGAGGAGGAAGTCAGGCCATGCCTAGCTGTCTACATAGGTCCTGGGGAATTGAACTCAGGTAGTCTCAGGCTCTCAAACTTGGGGCAAGAGCTCTTAATCTGCTGAGTCATCTTTCTAGCCTATGCCCCTGCCTTTTCTTTCTTTCTTTCTTTCTTTCTTTCTTTCTTTCTTTCTTTCTTTCTTTCCTTCTTTCTTTCCTTCCTTCCTTCCTTTCTTTTTAAAATTTTATTTATTTGAGAGAGAGGCACAGAGAGAAATCGAAATAGAGAGAGAGAGAGTGAGAAAGAGAGAATGGGCATGCCAGGGCCTCCAACCACTGCAAAGGACTCCAGAGGCATGTGTCATCTTGTGTATCTGATTTATGTGGGTCTTGGGGAACCAAACAGAGGTCCTTTGGCTTTGCAGGCAAGCGCCTTAAGCACTAAGTCATCTCCCCAGCCTCCCCTGCCTTTTCATGCTTCAGTCTCCCTCAAACTGCTCATCACAACAAGGGTTCTTTCAGGTCTGGCCCTGGTTCCCTGCAATAGCTTGAATCTACATTCCCCAACAGTGTCATTAGAAGTGAGGTTGCAGCTTCTGCCCTCACAAGCAGACTCCTGCCAGGGGGAGGGGGTTGTCACTGGGGATGGATCGGAATTCCAGCCTAAAGTATGCACACTGAGCTCCAGCAGGGTTCCTGCGGCTTGGTGATTTTTTTTTTTTTTTTTTTGGTGGTACTGAGTGCTGGGTGGTGGTTTTTCTCTCTTGGATCTATGACTTGGGCCAGCTTCTTCAGCCATTGATGCAACTTCTCCCAGATCTGTAAGCCTGAAATAAATCCCATTTCTCCTGCAAACTGTGTCTGGTTTGGAGGATCATCCCAGCAGAGTAGCTCTGGTTACAACACTCCCCAACCGCTGACTGGTTCTATGCACTTGATTCCCCTCATCACTGACTCTGTCCTGCCCTGCTGGCGCACTGGCTGAGCTGCCCACACCTTCTGGGTCTCTGCCAACTTCACTCCTCTTTTTATTTTTATTTTTGAGGCAACCCCAGTCGACTGGCCTTTTTTTTTTTTTTATTAATGAGAGATTAAGAGTGGGAGTGAGAGAATTGGCATGCCAGGGTCTCCAGCCACTGCAATCGAACTCCAGATGAGTATGTCACCTTGTGTGCATGTGTGACCTTGTGCATGTGTCACCTTTGTGCAACTGGCTTATGTGGGATCTGGGGAGTTGAACATGGGTCCTTAGGCCTTGCAGGCAAGCACCTTAACTGCTAAGCCATCTCTCCAGCCCTCGCTCACCTCTTAAGACCCACTCCAGCATGACCTGACCCAGACCCTCAGGCAGGAATCAGCTACCTCTTCTTTTTATTTTTGTTACTTCAATTGTTAAAAATTATTAATTGTGAGCTTGACTGTATGAACACATCACATATTGGTCATATTCTCATCAAGTTATACTCATATCCCCTCTCCCCCATCCCCACTCCACTGAGGGCCCTCCTCCGTGGGGTGACTGGTATTCAACTGTGGGGTCATGAGTGTGCTGGTCCCTATGGTGGGGCAGTGCCTCAGGATGCTCCTTCCCACCCTGTGGCTCAGGCTGGCACGGAGACAGCAGTACTTGTGTTTAAACTGCCACTGGCTCTGTGCTGTCGCCTGGGCCCTGGCTCATGTGGTAGAGATGACTTGTCTCGTGTTAGGCAGTGGGCTTGTTTTTGAAAAAAAAAATTTTTGTTTATTCATTTTATTTTATTTTTGAGGTAGGGTCTCACTTTAGTCCAGGCTGACCTGGGATGGACTGTCTTCTTTTGTTGTATGGATGGATCTTGGTTTTCCCTGGTATTCTCTGCCATCTGTTAAAAAAAAAAAAAAAAAAAAAGAAAAGCAGATTTTCCATCCAAGAGTGAGAAGAGTTCGGATTAAAGGGATAAGCAAGAGACTGTTGGGCACGCCTCTCTTCATAGTCAAACAGTGGCAGCTTCTCTTTAGAACCTATGACCTCCATAGGATTCTGACTTGGTTCTCAGTACCAGCTACGAATTCTCTCCCACTGAGCGGGCCTCATATCCAATCAGAGAGCACTTGATGACCCTCATGGGCTATGTGGCTCTATTTCAGAGGTGTGGACATCTTGTCTGGATCCCTTGCTTTTACACTGTCTGTCGATGACCATTGTCCCCAGGCAGCTGGCGTAGCACTCTCCAGTGCTGTGGGGACCGGCCAGCGGGAGCTGCAGACCACCTCTCCCTTTGCGCGGATCAAGCAAGCAGCACAGCTTCAGCGAAAGCGGAATTCAGGTGCCTGGACACCGCCCAGCCCCTCCTCGGCTCTGCCAGTTGAATCCATTTGTTCCCTGCCGATAACCAGCGGCTTCACCAGTGGGAAATGAGCCTGCCCACTGCTGCATCTTTGCTCTCAAAGCTTCGATCTTAAGAAAGGCCCACACGCTTTTCCGGTTTCTACTTGAAGAGTGTAATGGAAGGACTGTGATCAGCCTTGCTAATGCCCACTGATCGCTTTGGACTTATGCAACCATGGTCGAGGGCAAGAGTCATTAGTAATAATGCCTGAGTGAATGTGAGCTCACTTTGTTATTAGCTAACTGTCACGGTGACTTCATGGTGGACTAATAGTCAAATAAGCCCTTTCATGCTTTTATACCTTCCCATACAACTGTCCCCAGGTCAATTCACAGAGAATTGAATTTTCTGAACATTTTCTAGAACAGTCAGATAGGAATCCTGGAAGATGGCTCGGCAGGGAAAGCGCTTGCAGCACAAGCATGAGGACCTGAGTTCAGATCTCAGCACCCAGGTAAGCGCTGGCCATGGCAGTGTGCGCCTGTCATCCCATCGCTGGGGAGGTGAGGATAGGAGAAGCCCTAGAGCTTCCCGGCTAGCTGTATAGCTGAACTGATGAGTTCCAGGTCCAGAGAGACACTGTCCAAAAAAATGGAGAATGACTGAGGAAGACACCCAGTGATATTGACCTCTGACCTCCACATGCATGCACACACATGTGACTTGCAGCTGCACATAACGTGTGCTCACACATATGAGCACACATATATGCACGCATGCGTATCCTGTACGCACACAGAAAGGTCAAGCGGGGCTGAGGAGGTGGCTCAGTGTGTAAGAGCACTTGTTATGGAAGCTCAAGAATTAGAGTTTGAATTCCAACAACACCCACGTGAGAAGCTGGGCGTGGCCACACACTCCTGGAATCCTAGTGCTGGGGGGAGGAGAGGCAGGAGGATTGTCAATCAGTCTCACCGAAAAGCCGCAAGAGCTCCAGGTTCAGTGAAAGACCCTGTGTCAAGGAAATGAGGGGATGAACAACAGAGGACACTTGACAGCCTCCTCTGGCCTCCACATTAGCATGTGTGGGTGCATAAGTTTGTACACACACATGTATGCACCACACACATCCACCCTCCCATGCACATACTATACACATACACACAAAAGAAAAGAAAATGGGGCTGGAGAGATGGCTTAGTGGTTAAGGCACTTGCTTATAAAGCCAAAGGACCCAGGCTTGATTCCCCAGGACCCACATAAGCCAGATGCACAGGGTGGCACATGCATCTGGAGTTTGCAGGGGCTGTAGGCCTTGGTATGCCCTTCTATTCATTCTCTGTCTCTTTCTCTCTCTCTCTCTTGAATAAATAAATAAAATATTTTTTTAAAAAAGAAAAGAAAATAGTTATTTTCACGTACCGAGTTTCCTTGGTCTTAGAATTATTTTAAGGACTAGCTGCCTTTGTTTTGGATCCTTGTTGCCAAAGCCAGGGGCTGAATTGAAGAGAACAAGAAAAGACTGAGAAAGTCCCAGGGGAAGAGAAAGAGAGAGTGTGAATTACACATAAAATCAAAGGAATATATCCATAAGACTGTGGCCTTCAGATGATGGATTCAGTAGATAGAATTAATTCATTCAAAATAGATTAAAGAAAAATATATTCATATAATTATATTTCATATAATATATGCATAAGGAATGTTCCTGAATACAAGCAATTCTGTGGGCTATATTCATCTTATGAATAATATTTTAATAAAGAACACATTGATGGGAATCTTCATATTCAAGATAATCTTATTAATATCTTTTCCTTGGGCCTCTGAGTCTTTCCCTCTTCTGCTGCCCCAAGTCTTATTAAGTGCAGTCTTATTGTTTCTTTCCTCCCATCTGCCGTGGTGCCTTTAATATTCCCTCCTAGATGTGGTTTCTAGGTCTTTGGTCAAATTACACATCTTCTTGTCCTTTATAGATGACTGTTCACATCTCCCATCCAGCCTGGGTGCAGGTCAGGCTGAGTCCTGTGTAACAAGTGGGGAAATGAGACAGTCATCTTAAACCCACACCTTTATTAATCATTATCATCATAACTCTTGATAGTGAGGGGGGGTAGAGTTAGGGTGACTGGACCCCTGGAGGTAAAAAGGGGAGGGAAGTTTTTCTTATCTCTTGCCTAGTTCCAAAGAACTGTTTTTCCACAGTCAGGACCCCTCCTGGGAGGGAGGTCTTTCATAGGATTTAAACATTGTGCTTGGTCAAGTTCAGGCCCTTGAACTCAGCGCCAGAGCTAATCTCTTCCTGAGGGAGCCTCTAGCCCTCACCAACACCTGGGCCAAAAGACAGCCCACCACCCTAAGGTTATAAACGCCTTTGGGCTCTTTACCCCCCGCCCAGCTCCCCACATGGCAGGAGCCCCTTGAACTTTCTTTTTTCTTTCCACGCATCCCCCCCCCCCATCCGTATCTGGTCGTGTGGACTCCTGGTGGCCCACATGGGCTTTTGGGCTCCACGTGGTGTACTTCTCTCCTCCTCACTCCTCTTACCTCCCAGCCTTCCCCTTCCCCTACTCCTTTGTAAAATCTGAATAAAATGTGGTATTTTAAAAATCATTGTCTTGAATCTGGAATTGCCAATTCTTTGGTTAGTTTGCAGATATGAACTCAGGGCTTGGAGTTCCAGAAAGCACCCCAGAGCCCCAACTTCCCCATTACAATAGGAGACAGAAATTGACTAGGAGGTAGGGTAACAGTACCACCACAGTGAACAGTTTTTCTTTAACTAAAAGCAGGAAATTTCATTAAGCCTGCAAGGAAGAATCTGGATTTTTTCTTTATCTCTCTTCCTTGAAAAGTGATGCTATCCAGGAAAACTTTCTAGATTAAGTTTACACCCTTCCTAAATGCCAGAGACCCCGATCCCTACCTATTGCCTCATTTTACAGAAACCTGGTCTTTGTTATGTCAAGTAGAGACCTACGTCACTTCCCATAAAAACTCCCTGCCTGGGTCTCAAGGTGGGTTTCTTAAATCCCCTCCTGTCTTCCCTGGGCAAGAGCTCTGCCTTTCTTCCTTCTCTTACTTCCTGGGTACAAGAACCTTTCTCCTCTCCCTCTAAGCTGTCATAAAATCTCTCCGAATCTTCACCACTGGGCTGTGGATTTCACTTGCCAAGTTCATAAGACAAGAATCCGGGAACACCCCAAATTATTGGTGTATTGTCGTATGTTGATACATTGGCAGAGGAACCCCCAAATTGCCATATCATTCTTCTACATGTTCGTTTTCTTACTAATAGTGCATTCATGCTGGACCTACAGGCAGATAAGACCCTTCACACCTTGTCCACATAATTTGCCCCTAGTCTGGTGGTAAAATTTCTCTACCCAAGACTTGGGAGCATTGAAAAATAAAAGTGAGATCCTCCCCTCTTTTAGTATTTCAAGCTTTTGTCTTTGAGTGGAAAGTGTGTTGGTCTGTTTTCTGTTTCCGTAATAAAATAGTTCAGACTGGAAAATTTATTGAGAAATAAAACTTATTGGGTTGAAGTTTTGGAGGTCAAAAGTCCAAACAGATGGCACTGACTCTGATGAGGACCTTTGTGGCAGATGGCAGCATGGTAGGGGTCCCTGTGAGAGGGTGAGATCAAGCATGACGGGGAGGGGTGTGCTCTTTTGAGACCTGTTCTCTTATGGAAACCAGCTGGGCTCACAACCCCTTCCCAGGTTCCCAGGGCAGCGCTCATAGTGACACACGCACCTCCCTCTAGGCTCCACACCATCTCCTAATGTCCCCACACTGACCACCAAATGTACCTGTGCACTGGATGTCTTTAATCCCAGGACGTGGGAAGCAGAAGCAGGAGGCTCACTTCAAAACCAGCCTGGGCTACACAGTGAGTTCAAGCCCAGCCTGGGTTATGTGTAACCCTGTCTCAAACACATACATGCATACACTTCAGCCATGTCAGGAAGCAAGGACTTGAGACCTACTATCATTTGAAAATGAATTTGTACTTAAAAAAAAAAAAATATATATATATATATATATATATATATATATATATATATATATTTTATTTATTTATTTAAGAAAGAGAAAGAGAGAATGGACATGCCAGGGCCTCCAGCCACTGCAAACTAACTGCAAATGCATGCACTCCCTTGTGCATCTGGCTTGTGTGGGTCCTAGAGAATCAAACCTGGGTCCTTTGGCTTTGTAGGCAAATGCCTTAACTGCTAAGCCATCTCTCCAGCCCTGAATTTATACTCTTGGTGTTGCAAAATCATCAGGGAAGCACTGGGTGTTTTTTGAACTTTGGTGATAGTTCTAATACCTAAAGTACCAATACTTTGGCACTAATTTTATATAAATCCCAGCAAGCTCATATCTTCATGGCTAGAATGTGTATGTAGTCACTGCATTTGTGTGAGTCCCTGGCTTATTAATCATGTCATGGCTTCCTGAGTCCTCTGTGGTACACTCTGTGACTTCATTAGATTCTTTTTTCCCCTGAGGTAGGGTCTCACTCTAGCTCAGGCTGACCTGGAATTCACTATGTAGTCTCAGGGTGGCCTCGAACTCATGGCGATCCTTCTATCTCTGCCTCCCAAGTGCTATGATTAAAGGCATGTGCCACCGTGCCCGGCTATTTTTTATTTTGACTTATTTATTTGAGATCGACAGACACAGAGAGAAAGGCAGATAGAGAGAGAGAGAGAGAGAATGGGCATGCCAGGGCCTCCAGCAGCTGCAAATGACCTCCAGATGCACGCGCCACCTTGTGCATCTGGCTTACGTGGGTCCTGGGGAATCAAACTGAGGTCCTTTAGCTTTGCAGGCAAGCGCCTTAACTGCTAAGCCATCTCTCCAGCCCCCTCCCCACGCCCCGCTGTGGTTTTATTGTCACCCCTGTCCAATAACAAACACTTTCAACCTTGGGCCACAGTCATCTGACAGATGGAAGTCTAACAAAGCACAAAGATGCAGGGTTTAACATCTACTGTTTGTCTTTTTTTTTTTTTTTTTTAAAGTTTTTGTTTATTTTCATTTATTTGTTTGAGAGCCACAGACAGAGAAAGAGGGAGAGAGAGAAAGAATGAGCGCATCAGGGCTTCCAGCTGCTGCAAACGAACTCCAGACGCGTGTGCCCCCTTGTGCATCTGGCTAACATGGGTCCTGGGGAATCGAGCCTTGAACCGGGGTCCTTAGGCTTCACAGGCAAGCACTTAACCGCTAAGCCATCTCTCCAGCCCTAGAGTTTTATTTCGCCACAGAAGAGGAGAGCATACCCTATTTCTTTTTTTTAAATTATTTTTATTATTTATTTATTTGAGAGTGACAGACAGAAAGAGAAAGAGGGAGACAGAGAGAGAGAGAATGGGTGTGCCAGGGCCTCCAGCCACTGCAAACGAACTCCAGATGCGTGCGCCCCCTTGTGCATCTGGCTAACGTGGGTCCTGGGGAATTGAGCCTCGAACCGGGGTCCTCAGGCTTCACAGGCAAGCGCTTAACCACTAAGCCATTTCTCCAGCCTGAACATACCCTATTTCCACACGGAACCTCTCCCCCTGGAGCAGAGTGCCGGCGCGTCCTTTCACCAGGCCTTCAACCTGCTTATCTGACTTTGGCTGTTCAAAGCACCTGTCAAAATCAGCCTTTAAATGCTCATTTAATCTCTGGCATGATCAAGTAGCTCTTTATTCCCAAGGTTTATAATTCTTGATTGTATGTTAGAAACTGGAAAAGCATCAGGAAATTTAAAAAAATATATCTATTTAATAGTTTACAAAGAAGCCTGTTGGCCCAAGAAGGAATTATGCATGGGTCGTTAGATGGTGGTGGCTGATCCTTTGGGCAGAGGGTGACAAGGGAACAGAGAGACAGAAGAGGGTTCGGTGTCACCAGGATTACAGACCTGGTCTTAAGCAGAGGGGCCGGACTCCTAGGGAAGGCTAGGCAGAATTCTAAAGCCAAGGGTTGAGTCTCTGTCCCTTCCACACTCAGACTGTTCATCTGTAAGATGTGGATACTGACAGCTGATGTTTCCTGGGTGCCTACACCATGCCAGTTGCTAAGCTAGGCACTTTGGCTGTCCAGTCTTGTAAGGGCAGGTATAAAAATTACCATGCTGGGGGTGGGGAGATGGCTCAGAGATTAAAAGTGCTTGCCACTTAAGCATGAGGACCTTTGAGGCAGGATACTGTCAAGTTTGACTCCCCAGAGCCCACTTAAATAGCTGAGTGTAGGGCTGGAGAGGGCTTAGTGGTTAAGGCACTTGCCTGCAAAGCCTAAGGACCTGAGTTCTGGTTCCCCAGGATCCTCATAACACCAGATGTACAAGATGGTGAATAAGTCTGGAGTTTGTTTGTAGTGGCTAGAGGCTCTGGCATGCCCATTCTCTCTCTATCTGCCTCTTTCTCTCTCCCTCTCTCACTCTTTTAAATAAAAAATAAATAAATATTTGAAGACAAAAGCTGGACGTGGCTACTCACACCAGTAACCCCATCAGTGGGGAGAGGAGGAAATGGAGATGAGAGGATCATTAGGACTGGGCTCACTGGCAGACAGCAGCTCTAGGTTGAGGGTTAGACCCTACCTCAAGAAAAGAACTACACGTGAGCAGTAAGAGGACACCAACCTTCTCCTCTAGCCTCCACATGCATGTGTATGGGGCATGTGCAGCTGCACACACATGTGTGCATACACCATACATCACACATATAATTCCCCACCCCCTACACCTATGAATGACTGTGTCTGTTTCTTTTTTGTTCTTTCTTATGGTTTTTCAAGTTAGGGTCTTATTCTAGCCCAGGCTCACCTGGAATTCACTATGCAGTCTCAGAGTGGTCTCGAACTCACAGCGAGCCTCCTACCTCTGTCTCCCGAGTGCTGGGATTAAAGGCGTGCGCCACCATGTCGACTATGTCTGTTTTAAAGATGGGGAAATTGAGGCTGCCTAGGGGTTAAGAAATAGCATCAAGCATCTGGAAAGCAGAGGAGCCTAGATTCCACCATCCATATTCACCACCTCTAGCCGCACAGCATGAGAACAGCCTGCCGCCCCCCATCTTGTATGGTCGTCAGTCTGGACCGGCCATGCGGCTGGGCTGGGCAGAAGCTCTGCGATGCTCCGAGGATGTCTCCGTGGTGATGTTCCCAGCGTCCATGGCTCTCCTGTTGTCACAGCGATAGGGACACAGCTCCACCCCACACCAGCAGCTGCCCGAGGAGGTCTTTACAGAGTCCCACACCTGGGCTTGAACCCAGATTCATGACTTCAACAAAGAAATGAATTTCAGCGTGAGCTGTAAATGGAGCAAAGTTGGATTGATTGGAAGCAGAAAGAAAGGGGCCCCAAGAGAGAAAAGCACAAGTGTGGGCTTCTCAAGAGAGTCACAGTTAAGTGTATTTCCAATGGGCTCCTGTGGCTTCCTCAGTTACATCCCTACACATCATTCTTGCCCTGAGTAAGCACAGCTTATTTTCTGTCCTCCACGTCCCTGACGAGGCAGCATCCAGCCCTTAGTGTGCACAGTCTATCTACTGTCCTTGAAGACATGTCCTTTTGGAGAGCATGAGCAACCTCGTTGGGCCATTTGGCTCCTGTCAGTAGCATCTGAGGTCTCCTTCCTTTCCCAGAAATCAAAGGAGACTAGATCCCGAGAGCAGAGCCTCCTCGCTCTCACCTCCTCATCTTTCTTTCTTTCTCTTTTTTCTTTTTGGTTTTTGGAGGTAGGGTCTCACTCTAGCTCAGGCTGACTTGGAATTCACCATGTAGTCTCAGGCTGGGCTCGAACTCATGGTGATCCTCCTACCTCTGCCTCCTGAGTGCTGGGATTAAAGGCGTGCGCCACCACGCCTGGCTCTCACCTACTCATCTTTCTATCCTGCTCACTGTCAGGAATGGGGCAGAGAGGCTGCTGGACTCCATACTGCCTCCAGAAATCGCTCTGGGCCCATCTGTAGAATCGGCATAGCAAGCTTTCAGTGGAAGCGAAACAATGACGCCTTGGACACCAAGAGAAATGGTAAAGGACCGGTGAGTGCTATCTATGTTCTGGGGCCTGGAGCGGTGTGGAGCCCTGTTCACAAGCATTTTATTAAGGCGCGTAGGAGAGAGGAAAAAAGAATAGCAAAAAATGGACACCTGTTAGGAACTCTGTGTTGCAGACTGGGAAAGAGGCCCAGAGAGATCAGAGATCTCTCCAGCATCACACAGCCAGGTGGATTAGGATATGTGACCTCAGGCCCTTAGCCCAGGCACGCTGCTCCCCGCCCGCAGTCCTCCACGGAGTGGTTTTGCCCTGTCTCGGCTCCTCTCTCCACAGAGGTTTCTCATGGGCCATCTCTAGGTGTGCTCCTCTTCCCCCAAAGCCCCCTCCATCTATCTTTCAACCACTGTGAGCTTGTTCCTGAGCTGGCACCCTTCCAGTCATCCTTCTCTAGGCCACTCAGTGTCATCCCTAGACTGTGACACTCAGAACAGTTGTTTGGGGGCAGTGTGGTCATAAAAACATTTCCCTGCTGTCTCTGCTTCCACTGCCCCTGCTCTGGGCTTGGTCCTAGAGCTCTGATGGGATCTGTGACGTATGGACCATGAGAGGACACTGCTGTGGACACCAGACCTTGCTTGGCACTAAGGGTGGGTCGCAGGATTATGCAGCAGGAAGTGCTGGTCATGGCTAATGGGATCAATTCAGCATCCAATTCACTATGCTGTTAGAACAGTCTGGGCAGTCCTGGGGTACAGGCAGGGAGTGGAGCTGGGTGTAAGTGGGCCAGGGATCTGGGTAGAGGCTTTCAGCCCATCCTGGGGAGACCAGCTGTGGAGTCAGCCTCCTCAGCAGAGGTGACTGTTTCCATGCTGAGCCTGTTTGAGTGGAAGGGCGAGGCAAACAGACACAGCACAAAACAGCTCTCTCTCGTGTGCAGTCAAGGCTCTGCCTTCAAGGAATCAAAGAGGGAAGGCATTCAGGTAGCAGACAGGATACGGTCTCCATCCTCCTCCGCGAACGAACCGTATGTCCTTGGGGGATGCCGTTGCTCACACAGCTGACTGCTCCTTCTGGAAGTTTCAAGTCTCCTTCCTGTATGTAGGAGTTCTGTGGGGAATGGGAGAAGATGAAATCACCAGTCCTGGATAGCCTCGTGGGAGCAATTAAGCCAAGCAAATAGAAACCCCAGAGAGGGATGGAGCACAAACGTAGATTTGATTTGTTGCATGGGACAGAGAGGCTGTGGGCTGTGGAGGAGTTGGTAATGGGAAGAGACCCGTGTGGGATTGAGACAGGGAGGAGTGTTGCATTTTGTTCTTGGTACTTCAAAAGATGAAAATGAGTGAGGATGCCCTTGGCCTCCTGGGGTGAGCCTGGCTGAGATATAGGTACTGAGCTGGGGACAAGCAAAGCCACCCTCTTCCCTGGAGCTCTTCCCTCTATCATTATCCTGTGGGCATAGCCAGCTGGGCTGTAGTTTGAACAGACACAATAGACACGCCATGAGGTCTGGGAAGCCAGATGGAGGTAGCTTACTCTTTCAGGTGGCCATCGCAACATCCCAAGGACATCCTCTACACAGACGCAAAGGCCCCAGAGTGGCAGCCCTGGAAACAGGGCCGTGGCCTTCCTTTGCTACTGAATAGCTGGGTGAATTTGGCCAGCCATTCGGATTGGCCTGGGTGTCCTCTTGTCTACAAGCCCCGGTGTCATGGACGGATTCTTCTGTGACTAGTGCACCAGGATGGACTTATGGTCAGCACTTGCACCTGTCAGGAAGAAAGGAACAAAGGTTGGTTGAATGGAAGGGAGAGAGGGAGGGAGGAAGAGAGGGAAGAAGGACAAACCTAGCCTGGTGTAGGCACAGAGTACACATTCCAACCTCCTCCAGCCCCAAGGCTTTAGGCTGTTTAGGATACATGACGTTTCAACCTGGAATGCCTGGCCACTGAGGCTAGCATGAGCCCTTCTCCATGTCCAGCCGAATGCCAGACCCAGGTGTTCTTTTGTATCAGTCCCTCCCCCAGGATCAAATGGCCAACACACTGGGAGGGCACAGGCTCTGCCCAAGCCTAGGCAGGCGGTAGAAGAGAGGTCTGCCTCCAGCAATCTCTGCTGTTTCCCCAGATTTTGCCCATCTGCCTCGCTCCCTCCCATGTCTTCATCTCACCCGCTGCCTGGGACAAATCCCCCACTCTCCCTCCCTTCCTTCGTTTTCTCTCCAAAGAATTATCTATTTATTTTTTGACATGGGAAGCCTTTCTTATTAAAATGCAGATGGATTGTAAATAATAAATTATTTTCCCATCATGTAGAAATTTTGAAAAAAAAAATACCAGGGTGAAAGTGAATCAAGCCAGAGGAAACAGCAAAAGGCAAGCATGTGTGTTGTGCCCAAGGAGGGGCCTGGGAACTCACAGGGGTGATCACACATGGGTCTTCAGACACTTGACACCCAGAGGAGTGCAATCCATTGCATGATTCAAAGACTGTAAATTGCTAGTTGTTCCTAGTAGCCACTCAGCTTGCTCTGCAGGAAATGTGATCAGAATTGGTGATGATGAGTCCCAAAGCACGAGTGCCTTACTTTCAGTCAGCCCTCCCTCCCTCGTTCCCTCCCTTGCTCCCTCCCTCCTTCCCTCCCTCTCTCCCTCCCTCCTTCCTCCTTCCCTCTTTCCCTCCCTCCATCCTTCTTTCCTTCCTTCACCTCCCTCCCCCTCTCTTTCCTCTTCCTTCTCTTTCTCTTTCTTTTTTCTTTTTTTTCCTGTTTGTTGAGACAGGGTCTTGTTGTAGCTCTGCTGGGATTCCAGGAGTATGCTCCATACCCTACAGTTTTTTGTTTGTTTGTTTGTTGTTTGTTTTGTTTTTCAAGGTGGGGTCTCCCCGTAACCCAAGCTGGTTGGGCATTCACTCTGCAGTTTCAGGGTGGCCTCTATACCCAGTACCGCTTCTGTTTTTTCTGTAGGAAGATCTAAGAATGTGCTTCCTTGGTCCTTTGGGTCCTTCCTCTGAGGTGTGGGTGGGGTGAGAATGAGACCCAGAGATGGAACCCTTGGGTAGAGGCTGACAGAGCCCCACCAGCCCTGGACACCTACATGTGTATTGAAGATATGTATTTAGAGAGACGCTGCTTGTCCCTCTCACCCTTTCCATCTTTGCATAGCGATCCTGTCTTCGCTGGAACACAAAGCATTCGTGAGAAGCAGTGGACTGCAAATACATGTTGCAAAATAAACAGGTCTTGAAAGCACAGTGTTGAATGAAACTTAATTACTGAGAACAAGATTTCTATCACAATATTTATGTAAATGCTAACCCTCTCTCCAAGCGCACACTACATTCTTTCAAAGAGATATTTCTATATTCAAGAGCATATATAAAATTATCAGAGCAGGTGTCCAAAGAAGGGAATGAAGGAGGGAAAAAATAGTTATTTTCAAGAGAGGAGTCTTGTTCAGACATGACCGTGGGCATGAGTTGAGGAGGTGGCTAATGCCTCACCCAAAAAACCTCCATGAGAGCAGACTCTAGGACATTTCCTTTCTCCTCATTCTTCACAGTTCATCACAAACCACACACACACACACACACACACACACACACACACATCATGTGCACACACACACACACTTGTTCTTCATGCACATATAACCATGATGTGGAAGCATGAGGAGAGATGTGGGTGATTCACATGCTGTCTGTGGGGCTGGAAAGCAGTTAAAGGCACTTGCAAAGCCTGATAGCCCTGGTTCAATTCCCCAGTACCCACGCACAGCCAGATGCACAACGTGGCGCATGTGTATGGAATTCATTTGTAGTGGCAGGAGGCCCTGGCACACCCATACTCTCTGTCTGTCTCTTCCTCTTCATCTTTCTCATAAACAAATAAATAAGTAAATGAACAAAAAATAAGCTAATAAAAAAGCGCTGTATGTGGCCTACGCTGTGAGCAGGACAGTTCCACTGGGAAAACCAGGATAAGGTTGGGACAAACGTTAAGCCAGGTCAAGACAATTCAGGAGCTCGTTGGGGCCTGGTTTTTGTCAAGGGATTTTCTTCTGCTACTTAATTTTTGTTTCCCAATCATAAATTTAGCTCTGCACTGAAGCTAGACTTGAAGGGCAATGAGGACAACATGGAACCCACAGACCCACGGTAAGAGCGCATGTATTATAGGACACTGTGAGCTGGAGGAGCAAAAGAGGGGCTTCTGAGCCACGGAAGGACTGGCTTGGAGGGTAGGATGAAACTGAAGTCCAGTGCAACAGAGATGCCCAGAGTGGGCAGTGCAGATCTTGCCAGACTCACCACCACTCTGGACCCGAAGCTCCATAGCTTCTTCCACATTCTGAAGGGCCACATGCCTGTCACCCAGCCACTCAGTCTTAACAGGGAGCTCATATGTTTGGCCCAGCATTGGCCGTGGATGAGGTGCAAGACCCGGATACTTGAGGATAATTGCTTATCACCAAACTTTTCTCTCTGCAGACGCACTTACTCCTATTGCTGTATGGTGAGTGACATCACTGGTTATTACCTCAGCACATCCATTCTGAATAATTCTGTGGACGCAGGAGCCTGTAGAACCAAATCCTTTCTCTCTGGTGCTGTGAGCATGAACTTCGTCTACCAACAGCTCAAAGGAGACAGAACCCATTGACTCACCATGGAAAGGGCTGCCAAAGATCACCATGGTTCACTTGAGCTGCTGCTGGTGGCTCCGGGTAATAGCTTTGACTCCAAAACCCCTAAAGAGGTTTATTGTGAAAGATACTGGGCTGTTCAGATGCAGGATGAGGGATGCCGTTATGAGTACCTAACCGAAGGCAAGATCAAGAAGCTTCCATCACAGTTCTGAAACAATAACGTAGGTGCCAGTCTCCAGGGATGTTTTTCCAGGGGGTCTGGATGGGGACCTGAGCGTCTCTTCTCCATTTTGTCTCTTTTCTGCTACTGCTGGACCATCCTTTGAGGAAGGAGCCCCCCTGGAACATGAAACCCATTTTTAGGAGACTGGTCAGTGGAGTTAAAAAACAAGGGGGCGGCTGGAGACATGGCTTAGCAGTTAAGATGCTTGCCTGCAAAGCCAAAGGACCCAGGCTGAATTCCTCATGGCCCATGTAAGGCAGATGCACAGGTGGCACATGTGTCTGGAGTTCGTTTGCAGTGGCTGGAAGCCCTGGCATGCTCATTCTCTCTCTCTCTAACTCACATAAATAAAAATAAATAAAATATTAAAAAAAGAAAAGCACAAAATGACAACATAAGAAATAAATAAAAATAGGACTGGAGGGATGGCTTAGTGGTTAAGGTGTTTGCCTGCAAAGCCAAAGGACCTAGGTTCGATTCCCCAAGACCCATGTTAGCCAGATGCAAAAGGGGGCACATGCATCTGGAGTTAGTTTTCAGTGGCTGGAGGCCCTAGTGCTCCCATTCTCTCTCTCTCTTTCTCTCTCTCTCCCTGTTTCTCTGTCAAATAAGTAAATAAATAAAAATAAAAATAAATAAAAAATAAAAGGGGCTGGGAGTGGTGGTCCACACCTTTAATCCCACACTCAGGAGGCAGAGGTAGGAGAATCAGTGTGAGTTCAAGGCCAGCTTGGAGCTATAGAGTGTGTTCCAGATCAGCTTGGGCTAGAGTGAGACCCTCTTGAAACAAACAAACCTACAATAACAACAACAAAAGAAGTGGCCTTGGAGATATCGCTCAGTGGTTAAAAGGCACTTGCTTGCAAAGCCTGATGGCTAGAATTCAGTTCCCCAGTACGCATATAAAGCCAGATGCACAAAGTGACCCTTGAGTTTGGAGTTCATTTTCTCTGGCAAGAGGAGGCTCTGGTGCACCCATTCTCTCCCTCTTTCTCTCTCTCTCCTTGCAAATAAATTATAAATAAAAAATAAATAAAAGGAAGTAATAAAAGCAAGATCTGGAGTCTTGTATTTTCCAGGATTGTCAACTGCTTCAATGCTAGGTTTGTGACAGGTCAGTTTCCAGGGAAACTGTCTTGCCTTGTAGTCTACGTGTTTTCCTTGTTACTAATGAAGACACTCACATAAGAAACATCTCAGGGAACTCTCTGGCTATGTTTATTCTTGTCAGTTTGATGTAAGAAAAACTCCATCACATCCATCGATTATGTTCATGAACCTCATGGATACAAAAGGAAAGTAGGCTGGAAAGGAAGAGCTATTATAAAGCAATTATTTCCCTCTTGCATACAAAAGCACTGTAGCCTCACCGGGCTGCAAACCACACGAGAATGGAGAATGGTGAGTTAGGAATGGTGCTGATCGAATCTGGTGAGTCACAGGAATTGAACAGAACACTGCTTTTCTAAACTCTGAGGGCTTCCAGCGATCACGTAGGCTGACTTTCCTCATGGTGCCGGAAGCTGGAGAGTAGAAACCTGCTAGGCGTGCACACAGACTTAGTTGTTTTCCTCAGGGAATAGCGAGTCCAAGGGTCTGCGGTTGTATCCCTGGGGAGGGAAAAGAGAAAGTTCAGCCAAGAAAGCACGTCCAGGTCCCTAGGAGGGACAGTGCACTGTCTCTTTGGCGGTGGGAGGGGGGACCAGACAACCCCGACAGCGAGAACATCTGGGGACCACAGCCTCTCAGTGAGTCCTGGACCATCGGAGTTGACAGCAAGCTCAGGGACTGTCTAGAGCTTTGCCCAACATGTGTGCACACACGTGAGCTGCTTTGGGGAAAACACTTTGAGGGCTGTACCTGTCAAAACCAGGAACCGAGTTGGAAAGAGTGGGACAGGGTCTTCTCACCCAAGAAACAGCCCCGGAATGAGTTGAGGTGTGCCGGGATAATCTGCTTCATGCTGAAGAAGAGTGCTGCGGAGTCCAGGAAGCCCTGCCCTGGTGACTGTGGTAGGCATGGTTGGCACAGGGATTGGCTTGCAGGCCTGAGAACATTCCTGTCTCCCCATAGAACGCCTCAAGCTCTCTTGTTCCTTCTTCTCCTGGTTTGCTCCTACGTGGGCTTAGCCGGAAGTCCCTGACTTAGTCTAGTGGATTCAGAGGTCCAGTGAGCTACATATTTGATCCCACCTTGCTAACGTTGGAATTATGGATTTAAAAGAAGTCTCTCATGCTGGGGAGATGGCTTAGTGGTTAAGGCACTTTCCAGAGAAGCCTAAGGACCCAGATTCAACTCCCCAGTACCCACATAAGCCAGAGGCACAAGGTGGCGCATGCATCTGGAGTTTGTTTCCAGTGGCTGGAGGTCCTAGTGTGCCAATTCTATCGCTGTCTCTCACTCTCTACTTCTCTCTCTCTCTAGTAAATAAACAAATAAATAAACAAACAAATAAATAAAATATTTTATAAAAGAAGTCTTTCGTGGACATCTACATTTAAAAAGAGATTAATATAGAGGTCCCTCTGCAGGGTCCAGACCCAAGTGGCAGACAGTGCATAAGTGATGTGTGCAACTTACCCAGTTCCTGGAGAGATGATCTCCCTCCCTGGAGAGTCTGTCCTTCCCAGCAGCCTCATGAGGCCCTGGTTGGCTATGTGCTGTGTAAGGATAGCGGTCACTTCTGACACCCGTGAGAACTGGAGACAAGAGAAGATGCAGGGAAGAGTGGGGACCTTTCCCAGTGTCCCTGAAGAACACCGCCCGCTTCCTCCGCTGACCATTCCAGGAGCTCAAGCTCTAGAACGTGCTCTTACAACTCACTGAGCAAAAGCAAGGGCACTGTGGTGGGTGAGGGCATCGGGCCATCTCCTGTGACTTGATAATGTCCCTTTGCTGGTCATCCTTGCAGAAACATCCTCTGAGGAGGCATCTCCTGGACCCATCCATGATCAAAGCAAAGTATCGCTAATAATACCCACCAGCATGACATCTGCTGTATGGGCCTATATACCAGTAGGAAAATGTCCAGGACAAGTATATTATCTGAGCTGCTGATGCGTGATTCGTCCTGAGAAGGATCACCTATTCACTCTAGGTAGATCAGGACCTGACCGACCAAAGAAAGGATGCTGTCCAAGGTCAGCTTGGTAAGCCAGTGAGTTATTTTTAAATTTAATTAATTAATTTATTTGATAGAGAGAGAGAGAGAGAAAGAGAGAGGGAGAGAATGGGCACACCAGGGCCTTTAGCCACTGCAAACGAACTCCAGATGCATGTACTCCCTTGTGCATCTGGCTTACATGAGTCCTGGAGAATCGAACCTGGGTCCTTTGGCTTTGCAGGCAAATGCCTTAACCACTAAGCCATCTCTTCAGCCTGCCAGTGAGTTTTATTGTGATTACGTACAGAAGTATGAGAGAGTCACCTGTAGCTCCCCCACTGAGAAGCCCCCTCGCAGGCGATTGCTTACCTCTTACATAATCGCAATTGGAATCTCGGGGAGGAGAGAGGTTCTGTGAGGTTCTGGTGAGTCCTCCTTCTCTCCACAAAGGAGCAATAATAGGCCAATCTCCTGAGGGTCTCCTGCATGTCATCTCAGCTAACAATGGTCATGTCCGAACCAGAGGAAAAGCTCCATTACAGGCACTGAATGGGATTGAGTGTGGAGATGGAGCAGGCTTTAGGCCAGTCTGCTTTTGATTAAACAGGAGAATGTGTTTCCCATTATGTTATTAGAGTCATTTCAAAGGAAAGCCCTGAGCTAGAGTGATACAAGGGCCTTCCAAATCTATTGGTCAGGAAGGAGAGAGATTGTCACTGCTGGACTCTGTAGATGGGAGTTGGCAGCTGGTGGTGGCTGCAAAGCCATGGGCAGCCAGGACCCCGGGGGTCCACCACCTGCGTGGCAGCTGCGGGACAGGCGTCCCATGCGTGACTGTGCGACAGAACAGCCCCCTCTGCTGTCCACACAGACACCGCAGGCTCAGCCTCCCTGCCTCTGAGTTAATGAGTCTTTGTTGTGTTCCAGCAACCTGCATTTTTTTTTTTTTCTTTTTCTGAGGCAGAGTCTCACTCCAGCCCTGGCTGACCTGGAATGCACTCTGTAGTCTCAGGCTGGCCTTGAACTCACAGCAATCTTGCTACCTTGCAACCTGCATTTAAAACAAGCTCCTGAGTTTGTTTGTTTATTTATTTGTTTTTGTTTTTTGTTTTCCCAAGATAGGGTCTCACTCTAGCTCAGGCTGACCTGGAATTCACTATGTAGTCTCAGGGTGGCTTCGAACTCTTGGCAATCCTCCTACCTCTGCCTCCTGAGTACTGGGATTAAAGGTGTGTGCCACCATGCCCAGAGTTTTTTTTAAATTTAGTTTAATTTTTTAAATTTATTTACTTTTTTTTTTTATTAGAAAGAGAGAGAGAAATAGAGAGAGAGAGAGAGAGAGAGAGAGGGAGAGAAAGAGAATCAGCACACCAGGGCCTGCAGCCACTACAATCGAACTCCAGACGTGTGTGCCGCCTTGTGCATATGTGTGACCTTGTGCATGTGTCACCTGTATGTCTATCTTACGTGGGATCTGGGGAGTTGAACATGGGTCCTTAGGCTTTGCAGGCAAGTACCCTAACCACTAAGCCAACTCTCCAGCCCCAGAGTTGATTTTTATGAAGGTGGTCCATGGCCACAGTAAGAGGAAATAAATGAATCTTTTCCTGTTATTTACTCTTCATTGAGACGTTGCTTCATAAGCTCCTTAAGGATGAAAGCCAGGCTGTTTCCCAGGTGACAAAGGCCCCCTTGACAGGATAAAACCCAAGGGAGGGTGCACTACCCTAGACAGCCAAACTGCCCAACCGCTGTGCCAGAATGGCTTTTGTGTGCGTGGATGTGAGTTTGGTCACATGTCTGATGCAGCTACACAAACAGAAAAAGAAAAACAGAAAGCAACTAAAAGAACCAAGTAGAAAGAGTCTTTCTGCCCAGATATTGACACCTGGATGAACTTGGCTGTGTCTAGCTAATCATATGAGGCAGGCATAATGACACCCGGATGAACTTGGCCATGTCTAGCTAATCATATGAGGCAGGCATAATGAGACGTGATTTTGATTCATCACTGTGTTTTTCGGGGAGGCATGTTAATGGAAACCCACATGAAGGGCTTCTGCAGGTCAAGGTCTCCATCTGAATGTGTCTATGAATCCTCTTCACTGACAAATGCTGCAAGACAAATGCCAGATGAGTTTTGCCACCCATAAAGACCATTTCTAGTTGGTAATGAGGGAGGGCTGGAATCTAAATAAGAAGGCAAATTGCCTTGTCCGTTGAGAAAGAATGGAACTGAAATGGCTTTCAAGTGTTTTGTTTTGATCGCTGCTTATTTACATAAACGGGCATCTTTGTGTATTTTCTACTTCTGAACTAGATGCAGATACAGCATCCATGCTGCTCATGTTTGCGTACTGATAAGCGCCCAGCCAAACCTAAAACTGGGAAGATATGCTGAGATCCCAAAGGGTGTGGATGGGTCAGGTCTTGTGTCTGTTTACAGTATAGTAAGACAAGGTGCCCTGGACGGAGCTTGGATCTTCAGGGATGTTGGGTTTTGTTTATTTATGGTTTTTTGAGATAGGGTCTCACGGAGCCCAGCCTGGCCTTGAATTCACTGCTTGGCCAGTGATGGCCACTAGTTTCCAATCCTCCTGCCTCTACCTCCTGAGTGCTGGATTCATTAGTGTGCACCGCTGTGCCTGATTTTATGTGGTCCTGGGGATCAAACCCAGGACCTTGGACATGCTAGGCAAGCACTCTATCAAGTGAGCTACCTCCCCAACTTCTTCAGGACTATTGCAAGGTCCAGCGACATCGAGGGCTGCCTGTGCCCAAATAAGCCTGACAAGCCGTGAGCACTTGCAAAAGGGGCTGTAGCCCCTCAGCTCGCCCCGCCCCCACCAACCCTGCTGACCACTTCAGGGGCCGGTCACCACTGTCAGCATCATTCCTGGGCCCCTGGAGATTCTCTTGAAGACCTCCTTTTCAGAACGGAGAGAGCTGAGCGGGGAGAAGAAAGGCACCGTGCCACGTGCTGTTTTACCTCGGAGGAATTTTTTTTTTCCTCACAAAGCATGGGCTTGCAGATCATTCCAAATGACTCCAGAGGCAAAAGAACATCTCTTCTCGTTCATTTCATGCCGTCTGAGCATGGGACGAACACAGGAAGATTTATAATGGGCCTGCGTTGTTGAACAGGCCCCACACACTCACAGGACGGGGAACACACCTAAGCTGAGTAAAAAGCACTGTGAACGCGTTGAAGACTACTGTGCATTTAAACACATGCGATTGATGACAGTGAATGCAGTTTGAATTTACTAAAATTAATGGCTTCCCTAGTGATCATCCATCTCTCCCTCATACAGCGTGTGGTGGCGGCATGCACCTATCATAGTCTATACATTACAGTGATTTTTTTTTTTCAGACTTCTCTCTCACTGGACTGCAGAATTTTAGATGATAATGTATGTCTTTTTTTGGGGGGGGGGTCGAGGTAGGGTCTCGCTCTGGCCCAGGCTGACCTGGAATTTACCATGCAATCTCAGGCTGGCCTCGAACTCATGGCGATCCTCCTACCTCTACCTCCCAAGTGCTGGGATTAAAGGCGTGCGCCACCATGCCTGGTCTTTGTTTTGGTTTTTTAATCTATGGTAACTCCTACAACATCTGGCCTGGGGCTTTGCATGCCTGGCAAACAACACTTACACGAAGCTGAAAACAGCAAATTCTTCTCACCACAGAGTCTGTCTCATGGAGTAATATTGGAGCACAAGCTGGAACTTGCACCCCAGAAACTTCTTTGGTAAGAAGGAGGGAGTGCTATGAGACGGGACAAAAGGGTTGCAGAAGAGTCACCGCTTCACTGTACACACCAACTGCATTTCTTTTTTTTAAATTTTTAATTATTTATTGGAGAGAGAGACGGGGAGAGAGAGAGAGAGAAGAGAATGGGTGCACCAGAGCCTTCAGTCACTGCAAACAAACTCCAGATTCATGCACCACCTTGTGCATTTGGCTTATATGGGTCCTGGGGAATCAAACCTGGGTCCTTAGGCTTCACAGGCAAGAGCCTTAACTGCTAAGCCATCTCTCCAGCCCTGCATTTCTTTTTTGAAATATTTTTATTTGCAAGGAGAAAGAGAGAGAGAGAGTGAGAGAGATAAAATAAGTGGGCACACCAGGGCCTCTAGCCACTGCAAATGAATTCCAGATGCATGTGCCACTTTGTGCATCTGGCCCTGAGTGGTTACTGGGGAATCAAACTCAGGCTGTTATACTTTGCAAGCGAGCACCTTAATCACCGAGCAATCTCTCCAGACCCTGACTGGATTTCTTTACACCTGTAACATCACCCCATCTTACCCACATGCCCTGGAAACGGACATGACTGTGTCTTTTCTTATTTCCCTAAGCTGGAGCCCTTTGCTCAGTGAATCAGCTCTAACAGCGGCAGAGCCACCGAAGCCCCAGCGCTGTGTGCTATTCTTTACTGTGTCTGGGAGTTGTGACTAATTCTCTCTTATCTTTTGTAATGCTCCTTTTCTCATCATAGAGTTTTCTTCTTTAAAGTATCATATTTGTCCCATTGCCCTGTTGTCATTTCAGGAAGGATTTGGAGGACAGCCTGGAGATGAAATGTTTTCACAATACTGTTTTGGGGTCAAGGGGTCTGAAGACAGCTGCCTCTAATGCCGTTGGCATTCTGTTTCCAGGAAGAGCCCTTCTGGAATGTAAGAGCACAGTGTATTAGTGTAAGGTAGAGGGTCTCACCCAGGGGCCATGTCTAGGGGTAGGTGGTGGTGTCTAGACACATCTAGGGTGTCATATCTTGGGGTGGAAGTAGCAACTGGGCTGTTGTTATACACCCAACAGCCCCACACAGCACAGCAAATGTCAATATTGGCCAGGGGAAGGTCTCCTGCTGTGAGATGTTGCTCTATGTCTTCGAAAACTAGTTGCATTTTGGAGATTTTATTTCTCATGAGGTAGAGCACACGTTATTATAGATAGCAGGGCCAGCTGAACTAATACATTATAAAATGTACATGTCAGCATAAAATAACACTTCTAACATAAAAAATAGCTTATTTTGAGTCATCCATGAGCTGCTATGTGCCAGGAACTCAGGTTGCTTTGAAAAGACATGTGAAAAATAGGTGGGCACTTCAAAGAAGTAGGGGGCCTTTACAGGACTCAAAGTGCTCTTTAACAATCCTGCAGGATTCAGTTGCTGTCTCATCCTTGACATAGTGTTGGTAGAGGCCAGAGGTCTGTCCAGTTTAATACACGTTTCAAGAGTTTTATCCAATTCCCACCAAAATGCTAGGCCAGATACAGAGGCTGTTAATAAATTGCTGTTAAATGGGAACAAAAGTTTGTCTAATATAATGTTGACGTACTTTGTATGCACGTGTATGCATGTGTTGTACGCTTGCGTGTGTGGATGTGTGTTCATATGCACGTGGGTGCCTGTGCACATGTGTGTGGAAGCCAGAAGTTGATGTCAGGTCCTTCTTTGACTTTCCCAAGCAGCAGAATTATAGGTGGGCTGCCACGCCCACCCAGCACTTACGTGTGTGCTGGGGAGCCAAGGTCTGATCCTCATGCTTGTATACCAAACACTTTATCCACTGAGCCATCCCTCCAGCCCTCGAACTTTGACTTCATAAATTCTACCTCCTTCCATCTTTCTATAAGATCATGACGCTCCAATCCATGAAGGTCAAACAATCTGGAATGGAAACTTCTTTATTGCTTTTTTTTAAAAAAAAAATTTATTTATTTATTTATTTATTTATTTGAGACAGTGAGAGAGGGAAAGAGGTACACACACACACACATACACACACACACACAGAGAGAGAGAGAGAGAGAGAGAGAGAGAGAATGGACATGTCAGGGCCTCCAGCCATTGCAAACGAACTCCAGACATGTGCGCCCCTTGTGCATCTGGCTTACATGGGTCCTGGGGAATCGAACTGGGATCCTTTGGCTTTGCAGACAAATGCCTTAACAGCTAAGCCATCCCTCCAGCCCCCCCCCTTTTTTTTGCCTTTTTGAGGTCGTGTCTCACTATAGCTCAAGCTGACCTATAACTTACTCTGGTAGTCCCAGGCTGGCCTTGAACTCACAGATATCCTCCTACCTCTGCCCCTGGGTGCTGGGATTAAAGACATGCACCACCATGCCTGTCAATCTGGAACCTTTTACATATGAATGTGGCTTCTTCTTTGAGGGACTCCAGTTGTCATGTACGATGTATATGTGTGCGCGCACGCATGTGTGTGTGGTGTGTACGTGTGTGTGTGTGAGCATGTGTGTGCAGATGCGCGTGCCCGTTGGGGGTGTGGAGGCTATGGGAGAACACCCTCTAGCAGGCCCTTCACCTGTTCCCTTGAGATATACAGTCTCTTGCTAAACGGGAATCTGCATTTTGGGCTGACCAGCTAGCCCCAGTAGTTCTCTGATGTGGGGTTCCAGTTATGCATGGCCATGCCCAACTGTTAACATGAGTGCTGGGGAATCAGATTCTGGCGAGTCTCATCCTCTCTGGCCCTCATGCTTGTGTGGCTCACCCACGGAGCCATATCCCTACCCCCATATATAACACTTCAGTGTCCACAGTTCTATATTTTTCTTTTATCTTATTCGAAATGATGAAGATATGGAATAGTACATTAGGAGAGAAGTTGGGGGCTGGAGAGATGGTTTAGTGGTTAAGCTTACCTGCAAAGCCAAAGGACCCAGATTCGATTCCCCAGATGCACAAGATGGCACATGCATCTGGAGTTTGTTTGCAGTGGGGGAGGCTCTGATGTGCCCAGTCTCTCCCTCTCAAATAAATAAATAAAATATTTTTTAAAAAGAGAGTAGTTGGATGTCCTAAATAACTTTTGATGGTGACTTTATTTGATATTTAATTTAATTTATTTGTTTGAGAGAGGGAGAAAAGAGAGAGAAAGAGATGGGGGGGGGAGGATGGGTGTGCCAGGGCCTCTAGTCACTGCAAATGAACTCCAAATGCATGTACCCCATGTATATCAGTCTTACATGGGTCCTGGGGAATTAAACCTGGGCTCTTTGGCTTTACAGGCAAGCACCTTAACTGCTAAGCCATTTCACCAGCCCTGACTTTGAGTTTTAAAATAAGCATCTGCTACGGAAGACTGAAAACAGGGCACAGAGACCACTTTTCATACCTCATGGCTGCTCAGTCATTTACCTACAGTTTGAGAGAAATTCCTCAAGGACCTGCATTCTCTGTATCTTTGCAGTTGGAATGTGGGTGTAGAATCCAAGATCTGCTACCCAGACTTACATGGTTGAAACTTATATTTTAACTTTATATGTTGACTTTTTTTTTCTATGCATTTCAGAATGGGGCCTTTGTGCTTGTGTCAATTTTGAATTTATTTCTTTAAGAATTTGGATAGGGGTTGGAGAGATAGCTTAGCAGTTAAGGTGCTTGCCTACAAAGCCAAAGGGACCTAGGTTTGATCCCCCAGGACCCATGAAAGGCAGATGCACATGGTGACACATGTATCTGGAGTTTGTTTGTAGTGGCTGGAGGACCCTCTTTCTCTCTCAAATAAAAAAATACAATATTAAAACAAAGAATTTGGATAAAGGGCTAGGAAGATAGTTCAGCTGGTAAAGTGCTGGCCTTGCATGAGGACCCAGGACCCACAGAAAGAAAACAAAATGCCAAGCACAGTAATGCACCCTTAAAATCCCAGTACTGGAGAGGTGGAGAGAGGCAGGTCTCACTGCTTAGCGAGTTCAGCCTACCTGGTGAGCTCCAGGCCAGTGAGAGACCCTGTCTCCGCAGAGATGGATGGTACCTGAGTGTCAACATCCAAGGCTGTTCTCTGACTTTCACATACATATGCACCTGCACACACACCTACACACATGCAAAGAATTTGGGTAAGACTGGGGGTGCAGTTCAATTGGTAGAGTGCTTGCCTAACATGCACAGATCCCTGGGTTCAATCCCCAGCACCGCATAAACCAGGTGTGGTGGCGCATGTCTACTATAATCCAGGCACTTGGAGGAGAAGGCAGAAGAATCACAAGTTCAAGGTCATCTTCGATACATGGTAAATACATGGTTATTCAAGGTCAGCTTGGCATATATGAGACCCTGTACAAAAACATGAATTTGAATAAGAGGTGTGACCTGAGCTAGGCACATGGAGAGCCATTAAAGCTGGCGCAAATGTACTAATTAGTGTGGAGTGCTTGAACACATCTGTCTATGATAACAGCCTCACTGCCAACTCAAGGCCTTATTTTCGTGGAGTGGGTAATTCACGTACGAGCCATTAACTTAAAAAAAAAAAAGCAGAAAAGCTATTGAAAGAAAGATCTCTAATGAGACAGGTAAGTCTGAGAAGAATTGGAAATCAAGAGTCCCTGAGCTTGTTAATTTACTGAAGCCACGGGGCTTTTCAGTTTAGAATTGGGTTTCCTGGAGTAGTGGCACCCTGCGATGGTTTCATCATCCCTCTGGTCAACTGACTCAGCTTGCCAACTTCTTCACTGTTCAAGAAGCTCTTTGAGGGCTGGAGCGATGGCTTAGCGGTTAAGGCGCTTGCCTGCTAAGCCTAAGGACTCAGGTTCGATTCTCCAGGTCCCACATAAGCCACATGCACATGGTGGTGCATGTGTCTGGAGTTCGTTTGCAGTGGCTAGAGGCCTTAGCACACCCATTCTCTTTCTCTCCCTCTCTCTTTCTCTAATACATACATAAAAATAAATCTTAAAAAAATATGGTCATTCTTACAAAAAATTAAAAGAAGCTCTTTGAGGGCCAGAGTTCACTCTTGCTCCTTTCTTTCCCCCCTCCCTCCCTCTCTCCAAGCACCTTGTTCTCCAGGGCTTGTCACAGAACAGACAGACGATAAATAGCTGTTGAACATCAGATAGGCTCCATCATTCTTCTCACATGCTGATAAGAAGATGGTAGTCTGGGGCATGGCGTGCACTCAGAATAACTGAAGGCAGATAAGAGGCCAAGCATGCCAGTCTGTTACAAAGCTGCTATTTCAGAGTTTGTCCGTGAAGACAGAGGTATGGTTCCTACTCTGATGTCATGCTGGGGCTAGTCACCTCCATCCCTGGAGATTGTCTGGAGTCTACCCACAGTCTGCCTGCAATAAGTACAGACAGGCCACTGGCTAGCGAGGAAAAGAAAGGGCTGTTTTAGCCAATCCTCTGATTCTAGGTTGGGGTAAAACCATCTTAGAGACGATGTCCTTTCTGGTCAAGTCAGACACTGCTCCATCTTTTAGGGGTCAGGCACATAGTCAAAAGCTTTCTCCCATGCTTGGGTAGAAAGAGTCGAAAGTTTGATGAAGCTCCCCTGGTTGGTACTTAGTATGAGCCCCAGCTTGAAATGCGGCAGAAACGAAATGTGCAGTCCCAAATGTCACTTCAGGGATGCCTTTAAGTGAGGTGACACCAGGCCCTTTGGGTCTTGCCTCTGATTTTTGATGAGATAAGGAGTCCAACTCAAAGCAGAGTGTTTCTGGTCTGGATTACAGCGGATGAACCTTTGCTCTGTTTGGTCAGAGCGACGCTGGTGAGTTCCCACTTGGCTGGCATGTGTATGACTGAGCTGGGAACCATAATTTGTATGTCCAGGGGCAGTGGCAGAAAAAGCACTTTTCCAGAGACATTTAGTGAAAACTCACAAGCGGCTTTCTTTACTCATGTGTAAGACACCATGCCCATTCTTACACTGCCCATCACAGGCCAGGTAGCTAGCCCTGAAGCTTCTAGAGATGACAAGAGTGGCCTAGGAGCCAAGGGGGATCTGGCTCTTAGAACCCATGAAAAATAGCTTCTGCTAAAAAAAAAAAAGAAAGAAAAGAAAAAAAAGGAGAGAGACAAGAATGTAGACTGGTAGAGTTGAGTGGTGATAAACCAACCAACCAACACTGCAGAGAAAGTACATAAATCTTAGGGCTGAAAACATGGCTCAAAAATTGTGCTTGTTTACAAAGCCAGGTTCAATTTGCTCCCTAGTACCCACGAAAAGCCAGATGCACAAAGTGGCACATGTATCTGGAGTTTGTTTGCCATCGCAGGACACCCTGACATGCCTATTCTCTCTGTCTTTCTAAATAAATAAATAAATAAATATTTTTAAAAAGAAAATAAATCTTAAGAGAGGAATAAGCATTGGCTAAAAATGTGAAGAAAGTCAGGTGTGTTGGTTCATGCCTATAATCTCAGCACTCAGAAAGCTGAGGCAGGATTGTCATGAGTTTGAGGTCATCCTGGGCTGTACAGTGACTTCCAGATCAGCTTGGTTTAGAGTGAGACCTTGCCTCAAAAAAACAACATGTTAATGGTGAAGATATGTCGATATCTAACAAAATTTTGTGTAAGTATAACAAGTAAAATGGAGGGAGAAATAGAGCAAAAAAAAAAAAATGAGGTAAGATTTAAGTAGCAATGTTTGTTGGTTGGAAATCCCATGCTAACGAGTCTGGTCTTGGTGTGATGGGCATTTGGGGGCATGGGAGTCAGTAAATACCTTAGTTTGCTGTGATGTTGAGGTGTGAAGGACTCGCTTTCCTTCATTTATCCTCCAAGCTCTTCGTGACTTAGCACCTTAGGTTTCTGGGGCATTGTTAGCATAGGAATGTCCAAATATTCATATGGATTAATCATATGTATTGGCCGGGAGAGGGGCTAACCTTACCTCCAATGAGGACAGAGAGACTAAAGACTAATAGGGGATAGTCTATTCAAAAACGTTCATTTCCTGCCCACTTTACAGATAGACGACACTAAAACCCTTACAAGACTTTTAATTTGTACTCAACAAATGATCACCTCTCTTCTTTGGAAGGTCAATATTTGCATGGCCTTTAGTTGCTGTTAACTTGATTTCTTACTGCTTTTACTCTGATATGTCAATGATATTGACCAGAGTGATGGCTCTAGTTATAAAGCCTGCCTGTAGCCCAAATCCCTTTTTCACCTATTTTTCCACAATATCCTCTACCTAAAGTTATTTGTTTTTTATTTTTGAGGTAGTGTCTCTTGTAGCTCAGGGTGGCCTTGAAGTCGCTATGTAGCTGAGGATGACCTTGAAGTGCTGATCCTGCCTCCACCACATGAGTACTGGGATTACAGGCATGTACCACCACCACACTGTTTATACACTGCTGGGAATGGAATTCAGGGTCCTGTATGCTAGGCAAGCACTCTACCAACTAAGATACATCCTCGGCCTCTGCTTAAGGTATTTTAAAATATATATTTATTATGATTTATTTGCAAGCGGGGGGGTGGGCATTCCAGGGTCTCCTGCCAGTGCAGATGGAACTCCAGATGTATGGGCCACTTTGTGCATCTGGCTCCACATGGGCACTGGGAAATAGAACCTGGGCTGTCAGGCTTTGCAAACAAGCACCTTTAGCAGCTGAGCCGTCTCTCCCGATCTGCTTAAGGTATTTTTGAAGCAAAGGAACACCTCTCCGCTCTCTTGGGTATAGACCACCAGCTGTTGAACATAGTGCAGAAACTACCTGTAAAGAATGAGGCAATGCAGACTCCTTCTCAGCTGGAGCTCTGGAGTTCGTGAAAAATTTATGCTGCTTTTAGCTCCACTGAGTCTAACTCAGGCTGTGTGGGTTTAGGATGGATACAGGTGCATGCAGTTGATAGCTTTTTGCTGGTGTTGACTTCTCTTCTTGGATGAGTGACTCACTTGATTTTCCAAGGTGGAATCCTTTGCTGTTTTTTTTCTGGGGTCTAACTGAGATGTCTGAAACTTCGAGGACAAAGCGGGGGGATGCACCAGAGAGGTCCACCTCACTCTGGAAGAAGGAAAGGAGCCAGCCAGGAAATACGATAGGCTCGCAAAGCCTCCTTCCCAAACACAGACCACCCATAGTGCAGTTTAATTTGTGTTTCAATGAGGACTTGATGCTACTAAAAATTTTATGAAGCCTCTAATCTTTTCAAATGCTTGTTATTATTTTTGTTATTATAGCTGGAATCCTGCAATTCAGTTTTTTTTTTTAATTATAAAATGAGACCAGGAGGCCGGCCTGGGGGTTGTTTGCTAAAGGGGAAAGCCAGAGGACAGGCCTAGGAACTAAACACCTTCTCTGCTGGGAGAGACAGGCATAGGAGGCAAATGCCACAGTAGCTGAGAAAGAGAAGTGAGCAGGGAGTGATGGCATTCACACGCGGGAGTGGGTCTGTGTTGGGTAACTGGCACGAAGGAAGGCTGCATTTTCTGAGCCACGGAGGTTAATGATGACGTGGTCCCTGGTGCGGTGACCATGCAGGTGCAAAAGTCTCCAACCCTCCGACCTCCACCGCTCTGCTTTCTGAACCCACAGCCCCAGCCCAGAAACAAGAGGGTCAGGTAGCCCTCTGGACAGGTGGAAACCCTCTCCCTATACCTCGGAAGCAAAGAAGGAAATTCCTGACTGTCTTGCTGCAGGGCCTGAGGGAGCTGTCCGCGGTGCTGAACCTTCCCTTTGGCTGGGCGGGACGCGCAACAGGCTAAGTGGGTCCGCAGGAGGGCCAGAGCTCTGCATGGCTAAACCCTGTTAGAGCCCCCTCTCCCCTCCAGAGACTCGGTCAACCGCTTCTGGGACCCACGCAGGATCTAGGACCGAAGGATTGGCCTGTCCTGTCTCCCCCTCATGCCCTGGTGCCCCTGGTGCATCTCAACCCCACCATCTCCACTCTCCCCTGCCCTTTCCCTCTTGACAGACTGTACCCGGTGGTCCCGCCTCGGCTCAGCCCAGGACACGCCCCTCCCCAGCGGCTTCTGAAGCAGAATCTAGTCCAAGCGTCTCGGGCGCAGCGAGATTGGCTGGCCCCTTCCACCCCCCTTTTATTTTTATTTTTTGGCTCCATCCTCTGCAGGCTGCCCCCTCCCCATCAGGAGTCCTCTGCGCCCCGAGTGGGGCACAGCGCGCTCCGCCTCCATCTTCCATACAAGGAAGCGCTGGAGTGGGGGGCGGGGCGGAGGGGAGGCGCTCCCAGGCCCCTCAAAAGCTGCTGGCCCACTGGGAGACCCTGGATCCGTTCAGCTTGCGCGGAGAACCGAGCAGCCTGGGCGGCCGTCGTGCGCGGAGGCACTGCTTTGGGGCGGCGGGCATTCTGCTGCTCCCCAACGGTGCCAACGGTGGACGCTTTGTCGCCGCTCACAGGTAAGACCTTGCTTGCTGGTGGGGGTGTTTGTGGGGGGGTCTGCGGTGCGCGGACCGCGAGGGCGATGCCTCGAAGGGGAGACGGCTCCAGCACCAGTGCCTGTCCAACCCCGTTTACGGTTTCCTTTAATAAAGTGGAAGGACCGCACTTTTGATCGCTTTTGCTGTCCTGTGAGGTAGTCTTTTCAAAGGAAAGGACTTAGTGACGGGGGATGGCGCGGGAGGGGGGGCCGATGGAGAACGGGGAAAGTGACCGCTTTGGGTATCTTTAGACAGGTAGCCATGACCTCACTCCCCGCTCGAATCCCCGGAGACCCCGACTTGTTTCCGGCGGGCTCGACTCCAGCCAACCAGAGCGCAGAGGTCTCGGAGGGCAATGGGTCTGCGCCGGGCCCCCGCGTCCCGGCGGTCACCCCGTTCCAGAGCCTGCAGCTCGTGCACCAGCTAAAAGGCTTGATCGTGCTTCTGTACAGCATCGTGGTGGTCGTGGGACTGGTGGGCAACTGCCTGCTGGTGCTGGTGATCGCGCGGGTGCGCCGCTTGCACAACGTGACCAACTTCCTCATCGGCAACCTGGCCCTGTCCGACGTGCTCATGTGCGCGGCCTGCGTGCCCCTCACGCTGGCCTACGCCTTCGAACCTCGCGGCTGGGTGTTCGGCGGCGGCCTGTGCCATCTGGTCTTCTTCCTGCAGCCGGTCACGGTGTACGTGTCGGTGTTCACGCTCACCACGATCGCCGTGGACCGCTACGTCGTGCTGGTGCATCCCCTGCGCCGGCGCATCTCCCTGCGCCTCAGCGCCTACGCGGTGCTGGGCATCTGGGCGCTGTCCGCGGTGCTGGCGCTGCCGGCCGCCGTGCACACGTACCACGTCGAGCTCAAGCCCCACGACGTGCGTCTCTGCGAGGAGTTCTGGGGCTCCCAGGAGCGTCAGCGCCAGCTCTACGCTTGGGGACTATTGCTGGGCACTTACCTGCTCCCTCTGCTGGTCATCCTCCTGTCCTACGTCCGCGTGTCGGTGAAACTCCGCAACCGCGTGGTGCCCGGCAGCGTGACCCAGAGCCAGGCCGACTGGGACCGCGCGCGCCGCCGCCGCACTTTCTGCTTGCTCGTGGTGGTCGTGGTGGTGTTCGCCGTCTGCTGGCTGCCGCTGCACGTCTTCAACCTGCTGCGGGATCTCGATCCCCGGGCCATCGACCCCTACGCCTTCGGGCTGGTGCAGCTGCTCTGCCACTGGCTGGCCATGAGCTCCGCCTGCTACAACCCTTTCATCTACGCCTGGCTGCACGACAGCTTCCGCGAGGAGCTGCGCAAGATACTGCTCTCCTGGCCCCGCAAGATCGTGCCCCACGGCCAGAGCATGACCGTCAGCGTGATCATCTGATGTCACCGTGCCACTGCCCGCTGGGCTGGGGAGCTGCGCCTTCCTCGGCCTCACGGTCCACACCAGAGGTCGGACAGGAGAAATTATTTCCAGCACCAGACCTAAGCCAACGTAGGGCGAAATTCCCAACCAACCCTGGCCCTCTTGTTTTGTTGTCTTGTCTCGTTCTTGGGTCTGTGAAATGTCTAGTGGGAGGCCCCAGAGAGGAAAGTGGATTAATGACTTACCTGTTCCTTCCCCCCCCCCCCACAGCCCCGAAAACCAAACACAGCCCTTTCCCTGGAAACAATTCCGAAACATGTTTTCTTTTTCATTTTAATTTAATTTTTTTATTGCTTTCTCTTTCTCTGTGTTGACGAAGGAACTGTGGGAGGGGTCTAAAGCATGCATTAGGATGGATAAAGATTTTCAATTTGTTGAGATATAAGATCTGATATTGTTTGGCAATTTGAGCTCTCTAGTCTCTTGGATTTCTGGTAAATATTTACAAACCAACATCTTGGATTTCAGCATTTCCTGAAAATGACCTTTATGCACCAAAAAAATTGTTATATTAGAACCATTTGAATTCATAGTGCAAAACCACTGACAAGCCATTTCTCAAGAGGTCTTGTTTTGTTTTCCCTCCTTGCTTCCCAGCTAGTATATTTAAAAGGTAAGATGAATTAGTCAATGAAGAGATGGCCAAAGAGAGACAGTTCTGATCCACTTAAGAGGACATATAAATTGTCCATAAGGATAAACATCCTCTCTCTCTCTCTCTCTCTCTCAATCTCTGTGTGTGTGTGTGTGTGTGTGTGTGTGTGTGTGTGCACGTGCACATCCAGTGTATGCCACAAGACAGAGCTCAAATATTTGACTTCTGGAATACTCATGCAAACCATGTGCTCCCGCATTCTCTTGCATCCTCTAATTGCTGAATTACGACAGATCCACAGCTGTCATCTGTCCGCGCAGCACCTGCTCCTTGGATGGTCTTACAACATATCATCCCAGAAAACAAGGGCCTGGAGAAGTTTACTTAAGGCTAGCACAGAAAAGTAAACTCCCAGCCACAAGATGCATCATCACTCACATGCTAATTACATCTAGGGTTAAGGGCACAAGTGAGCGAGTCTGTTGTGCATTAACCCAGACTGATAATCCTCACCTGAACTTCTTGGTCTCCACCGGGAGTGTTGGCACAGTAGCTGGCGCAGCCAGCTTTCAGATCTGGGGAATGTGTGACTTGAGCTAGGATCTGCAGCAACTCCGTAAGGTTCCAGTGCTTCTGGGGAGAAGAAGTAAGACTTTCCCTCTTTTTGCTTCTCTTTCTTTTGGAAATGAGGCTCACTTACTTATTTATTTATTTTTGGTTTTTCAAGGTAGGGTCTCACTATAGCCCAGGCTGACCTGGAATTCACTATGGAGTCTCAGGGTGGCCTCGAACTCACGGTGATCCTCCTACCTCTGCCTCCCGAGTGCTGGGATTAAAGGCATGCACCACCACACCTGGCTTCACTTATTTTTTTGTTTTTAGAGTGCTCTGAAAGTCAAGGAAAAGAGGGGACAGTAATGGGATGACAACAGTCAAGTTAGACATTAGACAGACCCACATTAGCTGCGATGGGAGAGTGAATATTTGTAGTTACAGGGTTAGACTCTGCAGACTGGGGAAAGGCAGCTTGGGAGAGAGGACGGGCCAGGTTAAGATGGGAGATGGGGGCTGGAGAGATGGCTTAGCGGTTAAGCGCTTGCCTGTGAAGCCTAAGGACCCTGGTTCGAGGCTCAGTTCCCCAGGACCCACGTTAGCCAGATGCACAAGGGGGCGCACGAATCTGGAGTTCGTTTACAGAGGCTGGAAGTTCTGGCGCGCCCATTCTCTCTCTCTCTCTGCCTCCTTCTCTCTGTCACTCTCAAATAAATAAATAAACAACAAAAAATTTTAAAAAATCAGAAAATTCTAAAAAAAAAAAAAAAAAGATGGGAGATGGAAGTTTCCTCAGGCAATGGTGCCTAACTACCTGTGAGCTTCACAGGAGCACCCTGAACCTGTGTGCTAAGAATGCAGTCAACCCTCATGCATAATGTCACAGCTTTATGTTCCCTGTCCCCAAGTGGTGGATATTATCCCCCAGGCAATCCAGGGACAGGTTTCTGTGCTTCTAGAAGGTGTAGCACTCAAGAGGCTCTGTCTTTTTTTAAAAAAATATTTTATTATTATTTATTTGAAAGAGAGAGAGAGAGAGAGAGAGAGAGAAAATGGGCATGCCAGGGCCTCCAGCCACTGAAAATGAATTCCAGACCCATGCGCCCCTTGTGCATCTGGCTAACGTGGGTCCTGGGGAATTGAACCTGAGTCCTTTGGCCTTGCAGACAAAGGCATTGACCGCTAAACCATCCTTCCAGCCCGTCTGTCTTTTGATGGGATTGTGTGGAGAGAGCAGAGGATGGGGGCAGAGGTAGAATGAGATGGGGAATGGGCTACTTCTCTGTGGTCCGTGTTGGAAAGTTTAATCACCCACCGACTCTCAGCTCTACTGCTCCCAGAAGCACCAGGGAGCTTAGAGAGCAAAACAAAACAGAAAGCATTGATGCCTAGTCCTTATCTCTGGAGAATCTAATTGATTTGAGATGGGGCCTGGGATTCAGCACTTTCAAAGCACAGCAGGAGATTTCAGTGTGTCCCCAAAGCACCTCATGAATGACCTTCTTTTCCTAATGAATGTCAGAACCATCTGAATGAAGCCCGATTTGCACCTGTCAGAGGTGTTCAGACTTTGGATTCGAATTTAACAGTGGGTTGTGCCATACTTGAAAAAGACTGTTAGTCTTCAAACGCCTGAGCTGCCATTTAAAGGGAAATACTCACGATCAGAACACAGAGGCATTCATTCAATAAGTTCTTCAATTATCTCTTTTGTACATGTCTACTCATTTTAGGAAGATATCATTCAGCTTCAGATTAATTGCATTGTCAAGTTACTCACCATGAAATATTCTAAGTCCTCATTGTCAGGGTGTTAAAAAAAAGCCAAAATGTTCTCTGATTAGTTTAAGTCTATTTCAATTGTGAGAAGAAACTGTCCCCACTAATAACTAGAAAACCTGCCTCCGGTTTATTATGCCTGCAGCTTAAGTTAAAATTTTTTAACATTTCATTTATGAGGAGCCTAAAGAGGTGGGTGAATTGGGCTGTGCTTATTTTCACAAATTATGGAATCGGCAACTGAACAGCAAATAATTAATTGTCACCCCGTGTAACATCAATGTGGAACTCGCTTGTCAAACAAACTGACTTGTAAAGCTGCCTCTCAGAGATGGGTTCCATAGAGATTCACCACAGGCTTGTAGGTAGACAATTTTATTTCATAACTCACTTTTTGGCCAATATCAAGCCCCTAAAATGTGTCTGCAGGCCTGCTCCTGCAGGAAGTCAGTCAGGAACAAAGCTGGGAGCAGAGCCAGCGCAGGATTTGGCAGCAGCCTTCCCGAGGCTGACAGAAGGTTCTGTAATCCTCTTTGCAAGCCTTGTCACTGGGTCTCATTTTTGGCAGCCGATCAATAGATTTATCTCACTAAATCAGCAGAGGAGTATTTCAATAGGTGTTGGCAACAGTGACCTGGAAATAGCAACTGTGAGATATGTTAAGGAAACAATCTTTCGGGTGATGTAAGCTTTCTGAGCTTTTGTTCCCATGAGTGCTTTGGTTGCTCTTTTCCAGGTTTATTTTTTTTTTCAGGTAGGATCATCAAGCACCTCTGTTTTGCATTCCTGAACATCTTAGTGCTCTTTCAAAGGCCAGGAACTCGCCCCAAGGGCTTGCACTTAAGAATGGGGCTTGTTGGTGAGTGGACACAGGGCATATCCTTCACAGAGAAGCGGTCAGGAGAACCTGTGGTGCCCAAGGCAGGTCACTGATGGAGTTATCCCAATGCATTGATGTCTTTGCTATGTGTGTATGATGGCTGTGTTGCTGAGTCACTGTGGACAGCTCCTCAGGCTGGGCTTGTATTGTGTCGGACATATTGTGGGTGCTCAATAAATAATGAATCAGTTGCACAGTCTCCAGCTGTGGGATTAATTAATACACCTTGCCACGGAGTAACTTCATAACCTTGGAATGGCCCAGGGTCCAAGCAAGCATAAATCAGGCCAAGGAAAACATACTATCCAGTGGCAATTTACCATGTCCCCAACCTGAGTAATGTCAGCATTTCAGTCTGTGGCACCAAGCTTTCCTTACCCCAAACAGCATGAATCTAAATGCACAGATCCATCAAAATGAAAGTGGAGAATTTCATGTTTCGTTTCTGTGCTATCATGAATCTGGATGATTGCTTACAAGCTAGCATTTTATCATCCATTTCTTACAGATCACATTGAAAATTCTAAAATCCTCCAATATGTGTGCCTATAAATAAGATCTAGAATATTCCAAAATATCCACGACAGAGTTGTAAACAGGATTTTCTAATGCATATAAAATACCATTTACAGTGGATTTATGGATGCTCTTCCCCTGGGACCCATTGTCCTGTGACATGATATAAACTTGATGTTGGAAACAGATGTTGGAAAATAAACTATTCGGATTGCATTGGAGTTTCAATCTTGGTTTATAAAACGACCGGGAAGCACATCTTTGGAAGCAACAAATCTCATCTTGAACCAAGTGTGGGCATTTCTAACAGACTCTTGAACTGTTCTCTGATTTTCAACACACTTCTTTTTAAAAAATATATATTTTATTATTATTTATTTATTTGACATAGAGAAAGTGGGGGGGGGGTGGCGTGGAGAATGGGCATGCCAGGGCCTCCAGCTGCTGCAAGCGAACTCCAGATGTATGTGCCACCTTGTGTATCTGGCTTAGTGGGTCCTGGGGAATCGAACCTGGGTCCTTTGGCTTTGCAGGCAAGTGCCTTAAGTGCTAAGCCATCCCTGCAGCCCTCAACATGCTCCTTATCCTTCACTTTAAAAAAAAAAAACTTTATATTATTTATATACGCAAGCATGAGCCACCTCTCCAACCCATCTTTCACTTTTTTAATCCTCTATTTTCCTTTCTTTCCCTGATCCCTTTCTATAATATCTATAAAATACCTCCTGTCTGAAGCCCCTTCTGTCCCAGTGCTGGGGAGGTGATAGGATTCAAGCATCCATCTTCCACTTGGTCCTTGTTAAGGAGAATGATGGAGAGAAGCTGGCTCTGGTTCCGTCGCAGAGGTGCAGTGGGCAGGCTGGAGCACGGGACTAGGTGTGTTTCAGGGCAGCAGCGTACAGCTCTGCTTGCTCACGTGGGGCGTGGAAGCTCACATTATTAATCATGTTACAGCCACGCTCCAGGCCAAGGTGGATGGTAGATACTTGTTCAGAGTTTCCACAATACCCTTATCTTGATAACTCTCACTGAGGGCTCATAAATGAGCTAACAACAAAAGGTCAGATGTGTTTCCTTTGGTGGCTGGCGCTATAGTAAGGAGTCAGGGGCCAGATAAACCAACCCAGACAGCCTGCCTCTGCTTTGTGGTGCATGCGTGTGACGTGTGTGTCAGCATTCATGTGAATGTGAAGTGTGTGTGGGTGTGCGGATGTATGTGTGGGTGTGTGGAGGCCAGAGGTCCATGTTGGGTGGCTTCCTCAGTTGCTCTCCACCTCTATTTATTTTGGGGCGACAGTGTCTCTCACTGGATCTCGAGCTCACTGGGCTGGCTGGACCAGCTAGTCAGCAAGCTCTAGGGATCTGCCTGTCTCTGCCTCCCCAGCGCTGGGATGCCAGATGTGTGGCATCATGCTCTGCGTTTTTTTGTGGGCGGTATGGATATGAACTCAGGGCCCGAAGCTTGCATGGCAAACCCTTTACCCACTGAGCCATCTCCCCAGCCCCAGTCCCTGGTTTTAAGCATCCCTGCCTACCTCCCCTCAGCTTTCAGAAAATCATGACTTGCGCTTCACTAAGTCCCCAGGCCCCAGAACACATCTCCCCCTGGAATGACAGCCACTATTGAATGGAATGCTGTACTGTCGCCATGCTACCAGCTCTAAGTTATTTCTAGGCGAAAGGGGGAAAAAAAACACCCTTTTAAGCTAGAAAACAAAATAAAGGCTTCAGGTTTGAATTGTGAGTCAGAGTCAGGTGCTTGGCTCTTGTTCCTAGCTGAGACACCACAATCACCCCCCACAGTGCTTCTTCTTTCTTTCTTTCTTTATTCTTTTGGTGTGCGTGTAGTATGTGTGGTGTGTATGGTATATGCACATGTATGTGCCCCATGCACCAGTGTGCAGAGGCCAGCAGAGGGAGTCAGCTGTCTTTCTCTGTCACCCTTTCATCTTATTTCCTTGAGGCATACTTTCTGGGTGAGCCTGGAGCTCACTGTTTACTATGGTTAGACTGGCTGATCAGGGAGCTCCAGCGGTTTTCTGTTTCTACTCCCTCAACACCGAGGTTCCAGGCATGCACAGCCATGCCCGGCTTTTTTTACACGGGTGCTGGGGACTGAACTCAGGTCCTCACGCTTGAGCAGCAAGCGCTCTTACCACTGGGCCATCTTCCCAGGCCACCACTTCTTTCTATGACATCACCGCAAAGCTTGAGGTGTGCATGTGCTAGTACCATGGGGCTGTGGCTGCGAGCAGTCTCCAGTACAGTCTCCATATAGCTGCACCAAAGCAAAATGACCTGGTCCCACGGGAGACGGTCTACTTAAGTCCCATGTCTGGTGGTAAAGAAAGTGTCCAGATTCCAAGCTGAGAGGAGTGGTGGATGGGACCAAGGAGTCTTTTCAGAGCTGGTGGCCAGTAGCAGCCACCTAGCATCCCTACAGCCTCTCACCTCTGCTCCCAGAGAATGATGTTGATAAGGTAAATGCCCCAAGCTCAGCAACTTGTCGTAGGAGACTGGAGCAGAAAGAAAATAGGAGTAAACAGAAATTTGTGCCCGACATGGTGGTGCATCCCTTTAATCCCAGCACTTGGGAGGCAGAGGTAAGGAGGATAGCCACTCTGAGACCTCATAGTCAATTCCAGGTCAGCCTGGGCCAGAGTGAGATGCTACCTCAGAAAAAATTAAAAAGTAATTGGTCCCCAAGAAACAGCTGTTGGGTCATTCTCCTTGTGATGGTCAAGTCACTGCTCCTCTTGCGGTTCAGTGAACATAAACCTCATGTTTCTGTGAAGAGAGTGTGTGGGGGGGGGTGTGAGAGGATGGAACACAAGAATCCAGAGGAAAAGGCAATCCCTCTGGTTGGTCCGTTGCTCCAGGCAATTATTCATCTAAAGCTTGGAGAGCAAAAGTGACATAGAGGAACACAATGGGGGCATCCAATCGTTTGACATTGTGACAAAGAATGCATGCTTGAGAATCACTCAACCAAGTTACCAAAAAAAAAAAAAAAAATGCCAGGCATGGTGGTGCACACCTTTAATCCCAGCACTTGGGAGGCAGAGGTAGGAGGATCGCTATGAGTTCAAGGCCACCCTGAGACTCCATAGTGAATTCCAGGTCAGCCTGGGCTAGAGTGAAACACTACCTTGGGAAAAAAAAAGCATCCCATAAAGTTCTCATAGTTTTTAGTGTGTGTGGTGTATACATATATGCATAGGTACACTGAGTGGGGGTGTGTATGAGTGCAGGGGCTAGAAGACAACTTCAGGTGTTATCCTCAGAAATGCCATCTGTCTCTTTTTGAGACAGGGTCTCACACTGGCCTGGAACTCACCAGTTAGATTAGACTGGCTGTCCAGTGAGCTCCAGGGATTCTCCTGTCACTGCCTCTGCAGGTGGGGTTACAGGTGCTTACTGCCACATAAAGCTTTGCTTTTTAAACATTTTATTTGTTCATATTTGAGAGAGAGAGAGAGAGAGGCAGAGAGACAGGGAGAGAATGGGTTACTAGGTCCTCTAGCCACTGCAAATGAACTCCAGACACATGCACCACCTTGTGCATCTGGCTTTATGTAGGGAATAAAACCTAGGTTCTTAGGTTTTGCAGGCAAGTACCTTAACCCCTGATCCATCTCTCCAGCCTCAAAGCTTTGCTTTTTAAACATGAGTACTGAAGATCCAATCAGGTCCACCTTGGGGAGGGAAGCACTTTACTATGCACTCGCTTCACAGTCCAAAATCTCCTTAGAGGACAAGGCTCTTGGTTGCCCACCAGCACTAGATGGTAATACCCTATTGCTGAAGACTCCACGTGCTTGGTCTTCAGGTCTCTGAGAAATCAAGCTGGAGCTGAGCTAGCAGCTTCCTCCTGTTGCCTAGCTATCAGACCTATGCAGCCTGTTGGGGGAGAGAAGTCATCAACAGTGTTAAGCAGTGGACCCTGCAAACTTGACAAGTGGCTGGCCAGGCCAAAACCAACTGGTGCAATGGTGGCATGTCTGTTATGGGGGAAACCAACTGCTTTTTTTGATTGGACTTAATGCTTGCTTCACAGGAGGGAATTCATTCCTGATACCAAAAATCTAATCAACCTGTCAAAGAGTGCTAGTGTCATGGAGACAGACACTAAGGATACTCAAAATGCACCTAGAGCAGAAATCCAGAACCTGCTGAGAGCTCAACACTCAAGTAGACTTAAAACACACCCACCACAGCTCACGGAAATTTGTGGAAGAGGAGCAGGAAGATGGCAAGAGCCACGGAGTGGAGGGGAATGTCCAGAGGCACTGCCCCCCCATAATGACTGACTGATGCTTTTGTGTCTTATAAACCACAACCTCAGGGAGAATATCACCAACCACACTAAGGAGATCCCTTTGCAGAATGGGGACAGGGAGGAGAGAAATGATGTTTCCAACACATGATGTGTCCATATGAGTTTTTACTTAATAAAAAAAAAAAAAACTGATAAAAAGCCTATGTCTGGGGGTCATAAGCCCTGCGGGGAAACTACCATTATTATTTGGCTAAATGGACATATTTTTCCCACTTCAAACTGCCACCTAAATACTTATGTTTATGCCCATTATTAATGCTACTCTAACTTTTTGTTAGAGAACCTTCTCTTTTCAGATGGCAGTGACCACTGGGGAGACTCAAAAGTTACCAAAGTGCTGAGATGTGACAGTGGAGTGTTCAGCACTAAATGAAATAACGCCATCCTGCCTCCAAGGTTTAGGGACCATTGTGGAAGAGATGGTGGAAAGAATGTAAGAGCCAAAGGAAGGGGAGGACTGCTTACAACACTGTCTTCCAGACACAAAGAGTCCTTGATATTTAGGACCTCACAGTGGCTGATGCTACCTACACAAGACCTGCACAATAAGAGAGAAAAAACAAGGACATCAAAATAGAAGAGAAACCAGTTGGAAAGAAGGAATTCAGTGAATATGGGATTTGAGCAGGGAAAAGGAAGGGTAGTAGGAGGTGATTGTGATCATGATATATTGTTTGTATTTATCAAAGTTGTCAAAAATGGTTTTAAAAACATGTTTTGTGTTGGAGAGAATGCTCAGTGGTTAAAGGCACTAGCTTACAAAGCCTGATGACATGGGTTTGATTCCCCAGTACCCACGTAAAGGCAGATGCACAGAATGGTGCATGTGTCTGGAGTTCATTTGTAGTGGCAGGAGGTCCTGGTGTGCCCATACTCATCATCTCATTCTCTTTCTCTGTAAATAAAGTAAAATAAATCTCATGTTTTTGTTTATTTATTTGAGAGCAACACACAAACAGAGAGAGAGAGAGAGAGAGAGAAAATGGGCGCACCAGGGCCTCCAGCCACTGCAAAGGAACTCCAGATGCATGCGCCACCTTGTGCATCTGGCTCACGTGGGACCTGGGGAATCGAGCCTCAAACCAGGGTCCTTAGGCTTCACAGGCAAGTGCTTAACTGCTAAGCCATCTTTCCAGCCCCAAATCTTATGTTTTTAAGTAAACATGATTTTGTGTTAGGCTGCACTGATAGCTATTCTGGGCCAAATAAGGCCTACTGCCCATTGGTTGGATAAACCTGATAAACTTTTCTTTAAAAGATATGTCGCGCTAAAGAGATGGCTTAGCAGTCAAGGCACTTGCCTGCAAAGTCAGAAGACCCAGGTTCAATTCCCCAGGACCCACATAAGCCAGATGCACTAGGTGGCGAGTGCATCCGGAGTTCATTTGCAGTAGCTGGAGGCCCTGGCACATCCATTCTCTCTGCCTCTTTCTGTCTCTCTCAAATAAATAAATAAAAATAAAATATTTTTTAAAAGATACGTGTGTTGGGGCTGGGGAGATGGTTCAGTTGAATAAAGTGCTTATGACACAAGCATGAGGACTCGAAATTTGGACCCCCAGCACCCGTGTAAATGCCAGGTGTGGTGGTGCACGCCTGTATTGCCAGTGCTGGGGAAGAATACACGAGGACCCCCGAGGCAAGCTGGCATGTCTACCAAATGGATGAGTTTTGAGTTCAAGTGAGAGACCCTGCTTCAGTAAACAGGGTGAATTGATGAGGGAGACACATCTGGCTTCTACATGCATGCACATGCATGTGCATATACTCCCTCACATATGTGACCCCCACACACACACAATGTATGAGGAACAAGATGTGGTAGCACCACCTGTAATTCCACCATATGACAGGCCAAGGCGGGAACTTCATGAGTTCCAGGCCCAGTCTAGGCTACATAGTAAGACTCTGCCTCAAAAAACAAAAAAATAGAACAAGGGCTGGGGAGATGGCTTAGCCACTAAGGTGCTTGCCTGCATAGCCAAAGGACCTAGGTTCGATTCCCTAGGACCCATGTAAATCAGGTGCACAAGGTGGCATATGTGTCTGGAGTTTGTTTGCAGTGGCTGGAGGCCCTGGTGTGCCCATTCTCTCTCTATCTGTGTCTCTCTCTTCCCCCCCATGCTTCTCTCTCTCTCTATCAAATAAATAAAATAAAAATAAAAAAAAATATATAACAAAAAGTGAGAGGGTCCCTCCCAGGTCGCCACCTACAGGGCAGTGAACAATTTATGCTTTTCCTGCCCAGGTGTTCCCAGGAGCATGTAAGCACTTATCGTGTAGTTTACTGAAATAGGATCAACCTGTGAATGACTGTTCTGTGACTTGTTTCCAGCCCCTCTCCCTAAGATCCCATCAGTATCAGGCTTCCGTGTGGGGTCGTCGTCACTGGGGCTGGAGAGTCTATGGCCCTGCGTGTTCCCTGTCATCATTTTTCAGCCAGGGAGTGAGGGTGAACACAGAGAAAGAGAGAGACTGAGACTCCAGGCTTGGGTCTCTCAGAGCCTAGCAGGAAATGCAGTGTTAGAGCTAAAAAGCTCCTCTCTGTCTGCAGGGAGAGTGGGGGGTCCTCTGCAGAGCCCTCTCAGAGACCAACGCAATCGAGTGGGGTGGGCAGGACGCCGTCTCCTTGGCTCTTCCCAGGTTCTGGCTGGTACGCTGTCCAGCTGCTACCAGTAAACAGTGGCTGGTGTTTATGGTGCAAAGATGCGGTTCACCATGGGTGGGATTCTCCCCAGAAGAAGGGAGGTGGGGAAGGTTCTCTCTCTCTCTTTTATTCATTTATTTATTTATTTTGGCTATAAGCCCACAAAGTCACAGGTCTATGGAGAGTAAAGCCTTTCACCTTATCTGATCACAGGTAAGCATTGTGGCTCACATCTTAACACAGTAAAGGTAGGTTCACATACGAGGTGACTTTGAGTTGCAGGGACACATGAGAATGGGACAGTAACCTGTGGCTAAAAGGGACAGAGGGGCTCTGACCACCTCGTTCAGGGGAGCTGGAGGCAGAGAGGGATTGCTGTAACTCTATTTGGCAGGAGGAGTGGAGGAGACCACCTCTGAGGAGCAGTGGCCATCGGTTGAGATGTAAGGCCAAACCCAGGTGTCCCCATGGAGAACAGCTCATGGCAAAAGTAAATTCATATGAAACTGGAATTCTCCCACACAGGTGTAAGTACCAGAAAAGGGACATGTAAGTGCCAGGCAAATTCCATGGAGGGGCTGGGGACATGGCTCAATGGTTAAAGGTGCTTGTTTGCAAAGCCTGCTGATCTAGGTCTGTTTCCACGGTACCCATGAAAAGCCAAATGCACAAAATGGCACATGTGTCTGGAATTTGTTAGCAGTGCTTAGAGGCTCTGGCGCACCCACACTTTCCCCCTCTACTTCCCTTTCTCTCTTTTTCTCCCTCTCTCTCTCTTTCTCTCCTTGCAAGTAAATGATACTATTTTTAAAAAAATTCATGGATGAGCGGCTCATATATAGCCTTGGTGATCAAAGAGCATTTGTGCATGAGATGATATTTGAGCCAAACTTTGAAGGATGTCTTGGAGACTTTAAGTGGAGAAGGGGTGCTGGCGGGGCAGCTTGTCTCAGGCAAGGTCAAGACACAGAGGCAGGGCTGGGAGGCACTCACTGGGAAGAGAGAAGGCCGTGCTCCCGAGAGACAGGTTGACTCAGAAAGATGAGTAAATCCAGTTAGATTTGCTAAATTCTTAGCTGCTTGCCAGGCACAGTACCAACTGTCATTCACTTCTCATCACATTATTCTCATTTCACAGCGGGCAAAACAAACATTTGAGAATTCAAGGCATTTGCCAAGATGTGGGACTAGGGGGATTGGCTCAGTGGGTTAAACACCCACATAAAGTGCTGGGTGTGGTGGCAAGTGCCTGTAATGCCAGCCCTGGGAAGGTGGGAGGGGGGGATTCTTGGGATTCACTGGTGTGGTGGTTTGATTCAGGTGTCCCCATAAAATTAGGTGTTCTGAATGCTAGGTTCCCAGCTGATGGAGATTTGGGAATTAACACCTCCTGGAGGCAGTGTATTGTTGGGAGCGGGCTTATGGGTGTTATAGCCAGTTTCCCCTCGCCAGTCTTTGGCACACTCTCCTGTTGCTATTGTCCACCTTATGTTGGCCAGGGGGTGATGTTCACCCTCTGCTCATGCCATCATTTTCCCCTGCCATCGTGGAGCTTCCCCTTGAGCCTGTAAACCAAAATAAACCTCTTTTTCCAGAAGCTGCTTTTGGTTGGGTGATTTCTAGCAGCAATGCGAACCTGACTGCAACAACTGGTTAGCCAGTCTAGCTGAATCGGTGAGCTCTAATGCAGCAAGAGACCCTGTCTCCAAGAATAAGGTCAAGAGGGACTGAGGAAGATGACCGAATTTGACCTCTGGCATGGACACACATGCACACACACACACAGGCCACATATATACATATGAAAAAAAAAAAAGAAATTTGTCGTGATGTCATCATCAGAGGTGGTGGCACTGAGATATATATTCTACAGCCTTCAGCCATAACCATTGTAACGTTCTTCCTGGAATTTCAGTCCAAGGAACCTAGACCTTTTGCCATGGCAGTAGGGAACCATGAGGGTCAAAGCGGAAAGTTGTGGAGGGGAGGGAATTACCATGGGATATGGTTTACAATTAATGAAGTTGTCAATATAAAATAATTGATACATAATAAATTCTAAATTACCATGGGAATGTATAATAATTTATAGTAAGAAGGCTTATACAAAGAACGAATTGTTATACACTTGTGTAATAGTGGCACACAGCCTCTGTGGGTAGCCAACTGTTCTCTGATTGGGCATGAGGCCTGCTCAGTGAGAGAGAACTCATCATATCTGGGACTGGAAATCAAGTCAGAATCCCATGGTCTGGAAACTCGGACTTCAGAAAGAAACCCCATTTCTCAAGTTTGATCCTCAGATACCAGGTAAAAATGCCTGCTAGGAATGGGGGCGCACGCTTGCAATCCTAGTACTGGGGAGGCAGAGACATGCAGATCCTTGAACTTCATGGCCAGCCACTTGATCTTACTTGGTACATTACAGGCCAGAGAGAGACCTTGTCTCAAAAAAAAAAAATAATAAACAAAAATAAAAAAAAAAGGTGGATGGGGCTGGAGGGATGGTTTAGTGGTTCAGGCGCTTGCCTGCAAAGTCAAAGGACTGAGGTTCCATTCCCTAGTACCTACATAAGTGGCACATGGGTCTGGAGTTTGTTTGCAGTGGGTGGATACCCTGACACACCCATTCTCTCTCTCTCTCTTTCCCTCTCTCTCAAATAAATAAAAAATATACAAATAACTTTGCAAAAAGGTGGATGGAATTCCTGAGAAATGACAGCTGTTCTCTAATCTCCATATGTGCACACACACTTGTACATACTCATTCATACATCTGCACACAAACATGCTCGCATGCACACATACACACACATAAGCATAGAGGTAGATGCTTTTCGACTTGATCTGTTTAATGACCTCACTAAGGACTCTGGGTCATTATGTCTCTTGCCCCCATCCTTTCTTAACTGGTCCACCTTTATTCTTAGGCTCTTATGTCATGTCTTCAAAATGGCTGCTGAAGTCTGGGGAGATGGCTCAGTGGTAAAGAGCATTTGCTGTGTGGGATTGAGGACCTGAGACCACTCAAGTTTGAGTAACCCAGAGTCCCTGTAAGGAGCTGTGTGTGGTCATGCATGTCTGGAACTCCAGGCACAGGGTTTGGGGTGGAGACTGGAGAATCGCTGGAGCTCACTGGAAAACAGCAGCTAGGGGTTGAGGGAGAAACCCTATTTCAAGGAAGTATGTGGTTGAGTGATTGAGCAATAGAGAGGAGCACCCAAAGTTCTCCTCCAGCTGCTGTCTAAAGTGCATGGTGTGTGCATCTGCACACGTACGTGCATACTACACTACTACACATGACACACCACACTCACACGTAGAGAGAGAGAGAGAGAAGCAGGTATAGAATGGGCACACCAGGGCCTCTAGCCACTGCAAATGAACTCCAGACACATGCACCACCTTCTGCATCTGGTTTACATGGGTACTAGGGAATTGAACCTGGGTTCTTAGGCTTTGCAGGCAAGTGCCTTAACTGCTAAGCCATCTCTCCAGTCATATATATATATATATATATATATATATATATATATATATATATATATATATAGTTTATTATTATTACTTAAAATATTTTAAATATTTTTATTTATTTATTTGCAAGCAGAGAGAGATAGAGAGAAGACAGACAGAGATTATGGGCATGCCAGGGCCTCCAGTATCTGCAAACAAACTCCAGATGCATGTACCACTTTGTGCATCTGGTTTTATGTGGGTCCTGGGGAATTGAGCCTCGAACCGGGTCCTTAGGCTTCCCAGGCAAGCGCTTAACGGCTAAGCCATCCCTCCAGCCCCTAGCTATCCCTTCTTATCCAAAGGAAGGAGTGGAGAATGAAGTTGTCCCTCGGTGCTGCTGAGAGCATTTCAGATGTACCATTTCTGTCTCTAGCTGCAAGGGAGGCTGTGACAGGAAACTCTCTTCTGGCCTTGCTCCATATCCAAGGAACAACTGAAGGGAAATCAGCCCATGCATGGGCTTCTGGGAGGTGACAGGCTGTGGCCTGGGGCACTCAGGTCCAGTGACTACTGCTGACTGATGACTTCTGCCGGTGCCTGGCTGCTGTGACTCACGTTTTTGAGTCATCAGCTGTATCACAGCAGACAGTTACCAGAAAGTTAATTTATTTTTTTTTAAGGCCATAAGGTATTCATGAAGCCTGGAGACTTGAAATCCATGAATATGGATGAAAGATATCATGAAGAGACACCCTGTGAGAGTGCCATTGTCCTAATTGCTTTAAGTTTTCTTTTTTTAAAAAAAATAATGTGAATTCTTTCTGATAATGACAGCAGGCAGACTTAAAGTTATGTGTTTTTTTCCCCCTTAACTTGTAAATACAGAACCCCGACAGTTTTAAGGAAATTTTGAAAACACAGAATTCTGGCTCTGTCCCATGGGTTGGGGCTCTGTCACTATCGGCATTTGCTAGTGTTTGCACGGCCATCCTTGCCTGGGGCCAGGCTTAGTGTGAGCACCGCCAGGGGCGTTGCGATATGGGGGTCAGAACCTGGAGCTTTTGAAAGGGAAGTCTCTAAACTAATCTTAGCCACTGTAGGGTTAGGCCTACACTCTCCAGGCCCAGGACTCTGAAGCCAAATCTCCAGAGAAGCAGGCCACGGGAGGCCGGGCTTGCTGTCCCTAGGAGACACTGTGATGGTTCATCCTCATTGTCAACCTGGCTGGCTTTAGAGTCACCGTGGAAGCACGCCTCTGTGTGTGGGAAGGCGCTTCCAGAAGGTTTTGGCTGAACAGGGAAGACCCACCCTGAATGCGGATAGCACCGCCCCGTGGGTTGTGGTCGGAGACTTAGAGTGAAAGGAGACAGTGAGCTGAGCGGCACCCATTTCTCTCTGCCTCTTGACTGTGGATACAGTGTGACCGGCTGCCTCATGCTCCTGCTACCCTGCCTTCCTTCACCGCTGGGGGAGACCGTACCCTCAAACTGGGAGCCAAAAATAAGCCCTTCCTTCCTTAAGCTGCTTTGGTTAGGTGTTTTGTGACAGGAACGAGGCAAGCTCATGGTCCATTTGCCCTGAGGAAACAGGTAGATAGCTCAGTCTACCCTAACTTCGGCTGGCGCTTCCGGAATGGTCTTTATAATAACATTGTTTCTTATAGCAGTACCCTCTACCTGGCTCTGCTCCTGGAAGGAGAGCTATTTCCTACAGGTCTCGGTGTGTGTGTGTCACTGCCTTGGAGAAGCCTTCCCTGATTGCTGCAGTTGCAGAAGCCCAGCCTCTCCTTCCCAGTTCAGCCCCTTGCTTGGCCCCTTCCTAGCACTCATGTCATGATCTTGTGACACACCTGTGTCCTCTGCTATAGGACGTGAGCTGCACAGCCCACGTCTGCTTTGTTCACCAAGCGTGCCCAGAGTCCAGCGTGCAGCCTAGCACCGTACACGCTTGTGCTGAATGAGTCAGTGTGCCTGAGCCTCGCTGTGATGCCAGGGCTAATTTGGGCAGGTGTTATCCCCATCATAGTGGCACTCTCCTCTGGGCCTGGCACCACTGTTGCTATCTTTAAATAAGAGCAACTGTGTTTACCCACAGGAGGCCCACACAAGATCTGACCTATTGATATTCCCTGCCTGGAGGAGTGGAGGGATGTTATATCAGGCCCTAATCTGGGATTCTAGCTACTCACTCATCCCTGCCTGGCCCCCAGCTGCACATAATCCCACCCCAGCTGCATATGGTCTTCAAAAGTGTGAGACTATATAGGAGGTAGAAGGCTGAGGTGGTTTGAATGCACAATGTCCCCCATAGCCTCATGTGTTTTAAATACTTAGTCCCCAGATGGTGGTGCTATTTAGAAAGGTTGTAGAGACTCTGGGAGGTAGAGCCTTGCTGGAGGAAGTGTGTCCACGAGGGGCGGGGCTTGCGGTGACATAGCCCAGCCCTGCTGGCAGCACTCAGCTCCCTATTGCTGGTTTGTCCCTGCTGGTGACAAAGTGTGATGCCTCAGGGTCTGCTCCTGCCATGCTTTCCCCACCATGACAAATTTGCCCTCAAAACTATAAGCCAGAACTAGGGGGCCTGTAAAGATGGTTCAGTGGTTAAGGCACTTGCCTGCAAAGCCCTACTACCTGGGTTCAATTCCCCAGTACCCATATAAAGCCAGATGCAGAAAGTGGCACATGCATCTGAAGTTCATTTACAGCAGCTGGAGGCTCAGGTATGCCCACTCTCTTTGTCTCTTGAAGCTCTCTCTGCTTGCAAATAAATAAATAAAAATATTTAAAAAAACAAAATATAAGCCTGAAATAAACCCTTTCCTTCCACAAGCTGCTTCTGGTCAGCTGTTTTTTTGTTTTGTTTTGTTTTTGTCCCAGAAATGAGAAAGTCATTGCTAGAATGGCTGTGGTGATTTGATTCAGGTGTCTCCCACTGATTCAGGTGTTCCCCATAAACTTAGAAGTCCTGAAGGCTAGGTTCCCAGCTGATGGAGATTTGTAAGTTAACGCCTCCTGGAGGCAGTGCATTGTTGGGGGCGGGCTTATGGGTGTTATAGCCAGTTTCCCCTTAACAGTGTTTGGCACACTCTCCTTTTCCTGTTGTCCATCTGGTGTTGGTGACATTGTTTTCCCCTGCCATCATGGAGCTTCCCCTCAAGTCTGTATGCCAAAATAAACCCCCTTCCCCCCCCCCCCCACAAGCTGCTCTTGGTCGGGTGTTTTCTGCCAGCAATGCGAACCTGACTGTAACAATGGTTTAGAGGGTGGGGGACTCCATGCAGCTTTTGTGAGTTGAAACCCATGCTGGGGTGGACATTGTGTTGATGCAGCTGCCTTTGAGTCACCCTTCACCTGTGCTCCTGTAAGTGACCCCAATAAACTCGATGGCTCACCAAGCTGGACATGGGTGGAATAGTTTCTCTGGTTTGCCAGTGTCCTTTCTGGGGCAGATGGGCATTTCTCTGTATTTGTCCAGGAAGAGTCACACAGTGCCATCTTGGGGTGGGAGTGAGGAGGACAAAGGACTCAGTGACTTGTTCCAGTTGAGATGCCCTAGACTCTAACTCCAAGCTCGCTCATCTCCAGCTCATGTTGAGATGCCCTAGACTCTGACTCCAAGCTCGCTCATCTCCAGCTCATGTTGAGATGCCCTAGACTCTAACTCCAAGCTCGCTCATCTCCAGCTCATGTTGAGATGCCCTAGACTCTGACTCCAAGCTCGCTCATCTCCAGCTCATGTTGAGATGCCCTAGACTCTGACTCCAAGCTTGCTCATCTCCAGCTCATGTTGAGATGCCCTAGACTCTGACTCCAAGCTCGCTCATCTCCAGCTCATGTTGAGATGCCCTAGACTCTAACTCCAAGCTCGCTCATCTCCAGCTCATGTTGAGATGCCCTAGACTCTAACTCCAAGCTCGCTCATCTCCAGCTCATATTGAGATGTCCCAGACTCTAACTCCAAGCTCTCTCATCTCCAGCTCATGTTGAGATGCCCTAAACTCTAACTCCGAGCTCGCTCATCTCCTGCTCATGACAGCCCTGCAGGGCTGAAATGAACACCCCGGGTGTTTTTTTTTAATTTATTTGCAAGCAGAGACAGACAGAAAAATGGGCAAGCCAGGGCCTCTAGCCACTGCAAACAAACTGAAGATGCGTGTGCCACTTTGTGTATCTGGTTTTACATGAGAACTGGGGAATCAAACTCAGGTTGTTAGGTTTTATAGGCAAGTGCCGTAACTGCTCTGAGCCACTTCTCCAGCCCAAGCATCCCAGTTTTCTAGAAGAAACGAAAGCTCAGAGAAGTCATTTCCCCAATTCACTGAGTGGCACTAGAGTTTGAATCCAGTTCTGTCTGGTCCCAGAACCCAGAACCACTTCCTGTCATACTGGTCCGCACCTCTCAAGAGACACAATAGTAGTGATAACCAATAGCAGTGATAATTTGGGTACAGTAAAGATGAGGGAGGGCAGGCTGGTTCAGTGAAAGGAGCTGGGAAGATTGTGTTTTCAGCGTTAAAGCTTTATTAAGAGAGTCAGTGCATCATGCCGTAAGCTGGGCATGATGGGGTCCAGAGAGAAAGAGAGAGAGAGAGAGACAGCGAGAGAGAGGAGAGGAGAGGAGAGAGAGAGACAGAGAGAAAAAGGAGGGAGAGAGAGAGGCTTTGTACATCTAAAGAACAAAGCTAGGTGGTCTCCTTTTATAAGTTCTTGGGGGTGGCTCAGCCTATGCGTGCTGAGAGTGGGAGGTGATAAGGAAGACCCCTGGTCCTTTGAGGTCTCTAATGGGGAGGAGCTCTTCTGCTGCTGCCCTGCTCTTAGATGGGACCCCAGGCCGTAACCCAGGTGGCTTTAGGTTTCCCTGGTCTTGTTTTCCTGCCTACTCCTGATCCCCAGCAGCAGGGCCTCTTAAAGTGACCGCACCTGTTCTAGCAACGACCGCTACATTTTACTGAAAGTGTACTGCATGGCAGGCAGCCGACTATTTTAGAGCTAGCTAGACATGACGATTTCTTCATGGGTTTCTTAGCTTTTCTGCACAACAGACCACCTCCAAAACATAGTGGCTTGAAACAACACATATCTATCTCACTTTTCACATTTGGTCTGGACGGCTCCACTGAGCTGTCTGTCTGTGGACTGGCTGGGGCTGGATGCCTGGGGTGACCTTGTTATAAGTCTGGTGGCCATCAGGCTGCTGTGCAGGGGGACTTCAGCCAGCTTAGTTCTTCTCGTGTGACCTCCCATCCTTCAGTGGGCAAAGGTGGTGTGTTTCCACAGTGGCAGTGTACCAAGAGGGGGTGAGAAATACCACTATTGATTGCAATTAGCCATAAGATGGCCTACATTCTCCATCCTTGTGGCTTTGACTTTGCCAATGTCCTTTGATGTCCAGATAGATGGTCTCTTGTGCACATTGCATAAGAATGGCTTTGAGACAGAGTTGGATTCACAATGCGTCTCCTACCTTGACAGGGTTGAGAATCACCATAGGAACAAATCTCGGGGTATGTCTATGAGGGATTTTCTAGATTAGACTAATTGAGGGGAGAATCTCTAAATGTGGGTGGCGCCATCCCATGGACTTGTGTTCTGGATTGAAGAAAACGAAAGTGAGATGAGCACCCTCCTTCATCACCCTTGGCTTCCTGAATGTGGATGTGATATGGCCGGCTCTGTCCCGGGCTCCCGCCACTGTGTCTTCCCCACTGTGATGGGCCATCACTCCAAACAGTAAGGTGAAATAAGCCCTTCCTCCCTGTGATGGTTTATAGTTATTGTCAACTTGACAGGACCTTGAAGCACCCAGGAAATGAGCCTGTAGGCTTGTCTGTGAAAAACTACCTATGTCGGGCATGGTGGCACATGCTTTTAATCCCAGCACTCGGGAAGCAGAGGTAGGAGGATCACCATGAGTTCAAGGCCACCCTGAGACTACACAGTGAATTCCAGGTCAGCCTGAGCCAGAGTGAGACCCTACCTCAAAAAAACAAAAAACTAAAAAACAAAACAAACAAACAAAAAACCCTACCTAGATTAGGTTAGCTGCTAGGCAGGATTGTGAGGGATAATCTGATTAATTGAAGTGGGAAGACTCACCTTAACTGTGAGTCACACTGTTGTAGACAGCTTCACCTTGCTGGGATGAACGTCCACACCAGACACAGTTTGTGGGAGGAAGAGGATGTATTGAAGCTTACAGATCCAGGGGAAGTTCCATCATGGCGGAAGAAGCTGGCCCCCTTTCACAGATCCCTGCAGAGAGAAATACCACCACCAGCACCATAAGCAAGCTTACTCTCCAGGAACCCCAGGCAGAGTTCGAGCACTCTATATATCTTTAAGCTGGAATTCCAGATCTGTCCCCAAACACACCGTAGGGCTGGACCCTGGTATCCACCCCCAGTGACACCTCTTCCAGTCAGGCAGCTGGACATCCACGAGGCCTTAATAAAACAGAGTCTATTGGGGGAACATCTGTTCAAAGGACCACACATACCTTTCCAGAGGCTGAGGAAAAAGAAAGCTAGCATTCATCCATTCTGCTTCCTGATGGTGGGCAGGGTGTGAGTTGCTTCTGGTTCCTTCTACCACGCCTTTCCTGCCACAGCGGGCTGTGACACCCAGCTGTAAGCCCAAACAAACCCTTATTTCCTTACAGTATTTCTGGTCAGGTATCTGGTTACGGTGAGGAAAGTCTATCATGACATGGGATTCATCTTCCTCTCTTTCCTCTTCTCCCTTCCTTTCCTTCTGGCAAATATTTGTTATCCATATTTTTATGGATTTTCTACTGGCTATTTTTCACTGGAGTGAGAGGACGGGAGCGGGGGGAGGGGAGGCTGCTCTGGCTGCTTGAATGAATGCACTACAAAATATACAAGTGCGCCAGCCATTTATCAGCTGCTCATTATGATAATCAGTAGGTAATGATCCTCTGGGGCTGAGGCTGAAGCATGAATCATGCTTTCCTGGACTATGAAAAGATAGGTCATGGTAAAACTGTGTCACACACCAAGCTCTCACGCTCACTGTCAAGGTAGTGAGGAAGTGTGTACCCTAATGGAACCAGTCATTAGGGGTGATTTGGTTTTGAGTTCATGCGGCGCTGAATGTTGAACGTTCATCTTCCTGTTGTCAGCACCCGTGCCCGGGGATACTGGTTTGGAGTGGACAGGCTACCTCCTGGACACCCACAGTAGGTGGGGCAGTCCCTAAGAGGGGCAGCCACAGCACCGTATTCCATAGCAACGGGCTGATATTGCATTTGATTATGGCCTGTCATTCCGATCCAGGCGTGCACTGTTCACATCTTTTAGACTTCTCACTGCAGGCATGCCAGCCGGACCTGGGACAGCTGCAAAATGAACACCCTACTTCAATGTGTGAGATGCCCTGAAACACACTAAGAGTCTCAGATCCTTGGAAGGTCTCTGAGGAAGTATCTGGAAGGCAGAGCCAGGAGAATTCAGAAACCTGTGGGCCAGCTAGACTGGCACACACCAAGTGGCAAAAACAGAAGAACAAGCAAATTTGGGTGTGACTTCTTGTTCTGGCTGGGAGAGACTGTTGTAGAGTTTTCCAAACAGCCTTCCCCATTGTGATTTGCTCTTACTCCACAGGCCACTGAACCAGAGCAGAGGACATACAACAGTGGACCAGAGGTTTATGTGCTCCCACAAGACCGTCTGGCTTTGGTACAGTGGCTTTAAATTGTCAACTGATTACTCTCAGACTTTTGGAATGTCTTTAAAGTAGCAAGTAGGGGCTGGAGAGATGGCTTAGCAGTTAGGGCACTTGCCTGTGAAGCCCAAGGACCCATGTTTGACTCTCTAGATCCCATGTAAGCCAAAGGCACAAAGGTGAGGCAAGTGCAAGGTCGCATGTGCCCACTAGGTGGAGCAAGCGTCTGGAGTTTGATTGCACTGGCTGAGGCCCTGGTGTGCCAATTCTCTCTCTCTCTCAAATTAAAAAAAAAAAAAAAAATAAAGTAGCAACCATTGCTGGCAACAGCTGACAGCCTTCCTGTGTTTTTTTTTTTTTGGGGGGGGGGTACGATTCCCTCCATAATTCTTGAAGACTCATAACTTTCCACCATCCAAGGCGTCCTATTCTGCTAGTTTGCCGTTTCTGTACCACCAGTAGGGTTTGTAAGAGCTGTACAGTCACCTTGTGCCAGGAGCTAATGGTGGGGCCCCCATGCCAGTTGAAGGATTCCGTGTCAATGACTGATTGCTTACACCATTCTTAGCACCGGTGGCTGCAAGTGGCACTACCCAGGAAACAGACTAGAGGCTGGTCTACACGACATGGGATAGCTGGTGCCTGGATCGGTCTCTGCAGAGGGGAGCGCAGGGGCAGGCCTGGGTCCAGGGAGGAGGTGGCTGGCATTAGGTTGTTCTGTACCTGGAATATCCCTTTAGGTTTATCCTAAGCCAGTGCCAGGCACAATGTCTTTATTCCCTGATGTCAATTAGTCATTGGTGGCATGCTTGTCCCTAGAAGGGACAAGACCACGAGGGAGCCAGTTTTCTTTCCAGCTGCAGTGATCCTTGAAGGCGGCCGGCGGGTGAGTGCTGTCTTCTGGCAGCGTGCCCAGCATCCTTTTCTCCGAGGCAGATCTGAGTGATACATCACCATTCCCAGCTCTGCAAAATAGAGGCTCTGTGTGTCTTCAGGTTGCTCTTCTATCTTCACAGGAAAATCAAGAGCAATATCAAAATTCCAGGGTTTTCTACCCCCCTTCTTCCTTTTACTGTAAGCATGAAAGTGAAAAGGAACAATTGAGATGGAGATTTATTTCTTTAAAAAAATTTTTAATTTTTATTTATTTATTTATTTGACACACACACACACAGAATGGGGCTTGCTTTTGATTTTGGTATGCTTATTTCTGTGATATTCTACACATATCATGTCATTTGCAAATGTAGGCAGTTTTAATTCAGTCTCTTATGCTCTGTTTAACTATTGTAAGCTCTTAATTCCTTGTTGCACAAGCTAGAATGTCTATCCTAATATAAAAAATGAATGCCTCAAATGGACATCCCTGCCTAGTTCCCTAATGGCAGCTACAGCCTCTCCATGTCAACTTGTAGAACTTTCCCTCTACCTTCACTTTTATGAGAGTTATCCTAAATGGGTATTGAGCATTATCCAAAGACTAAAAAAAAATTTTTTTGTTCATTCTTATTTATTTATTTGAGAGTGACAGAGAGAGAGAGAAAGAGGGAGAGAATGGGCACTCCAGGGCTTCCAGCCACTGCAAATAAACTCCAGATGCATGCGACACCTTGTGCATCTGGCTAACGTGGGTCCTGGGGAACTGAGCCTCAAACCAGGGTCCTTAGGCTTCACAGGCAAGCGCTTAACCACTAAGCCATCTCTCCAACCCGAAAAGATTTTTTTTTTAATGCATAACATGATATAGCCAGGTTTCTCTGTTTAAGCAGGGGATCGCTGCAGTGGCAGTCTCCACTTATTTATTTATTTTCTTTTCAAGGTAGAGTCTTGCTCTAGCTGAAGCTGGCCAGGAATTTACTCTGTAGTCTCAGGATGGCCTTGAACTCATGGCAATCCTACTACCTCTGCCTCCAGAATGCTGGGATTAAAGGCATGCGCCACCACACCCGGCATGCAGGCACACTCTCCTTTTAAATGGAAGTTATTCCAGTGAATTTTCAGTGTTACATCCTGGTACTTAATGGGTGGGGCCTTGCCTTTAAGACGCCTTTCCTCTCATCCCAAAGCAAGGTGTTCTGCTTCTCTTTAATGGTGCAAATGTCTTTAGCCATTGCCATTACTTCATCCAAACCCACCATGTCTGTAATTTTGAATGAATTTACACTCCTTTCCTCACAAAACTGCATGCTTTTTTTTCTTCACATTTTTATGTCTTAGTTTTTGCTCTGTATTCTTACTGTAAACTTGGCTAAAAGCAGCCAGTAACAACAATGCCACAGCCTGAGTGGTACACTGTTTTGGTATGTCCTTCACCTGATTAGATAGTTCATTACTTTAAAAAATAGTTATTTATTTATTTATTTAGAGAAAGAGGCAGATAGAGAGAAAGAAAGAATGGGTGTGCAAGGGCTCTAGCCACTGCAAACGAACTCCAGATCCATCATGCCACCTTGTACATCTGGCTTATGTGGGTACTAGGGAATCAAACCTGGGTTGTTAAGCTTTGAAGGCAAGCACCTTAACCACTATGCCATCTCTCCAGCCCTAGTTCATCACTTTTGAATTCAGCTTCATTCAAAGCTTCAGGATACAAGTAGAATGCAGCCAGATTCTTTGCCAGGATGTAATGAACGATCTCTAGCCCAGGTCTCCATAGAGAGTTCAGTCTTGTTCCCATCTGAAACTTAGTGAGCACAGTTTTGATTGTCTGCATTCCTATAAGCATTCTGACCTCTGAACTTCTCCCAGAGTGGCCCATTAGGCTCTGCTTACAACACTCCAAGGTTGCCCAGCCCATAGCTTCAAACTCTTCCACATTCTTCCTACAAACCAATTCTGAAGGTCTAGGAGCCACCTGGTCTTGTTTATCATAGCATTGACCATACTTCTCGGTGCCTTTTTTTTTTTTTTTTTTGTATTAGCTATTTTTTTCAACATACCTGCTGGAAACAACCTCAGAGAGAAAGGATTTATTTTAGCTCACAATTTCAGAGGGATTTTCTGTCCATTACAGTGGGGAGGGTGGCAGTGGAAGTAACTCACTCTATGTTGGCAGAGGCATGAGGCACTGGTCACCTCAAGGTGGCGGACAGAATAGCCCCACAACTCAACCCCTAGTGGCCTGTACCTGCTCTCATAAGAAAAGGAAGAGCTCCATTGTGGCCGTTCACCTCTCCTGACCACCAGGTCCCTGCTCTGGAAAGCCTCCCTTGTCTCAACCAGGCTGGGCTGAGATGGGGGTGGGCTCTACTCCCACGTGGTCTCTCTGCCCCCTCCTGCCTTGCACATGGCAGGAGATCTCTCTAGTACCCCCTTTTCTTCTCTTAATATAATAATGTCTCCCCAAGTCTTAAAAAAAATAATAAATGGAAGAGACTTTAGGGCTTTCTCTTCCTGTCATGGGAGGACACGGTGAGAAGATGTCCATCTGCAAGCTAGAAAGAAAGTCCTAACTAGAACTTAACCAGTGCCTCCAATCCTGATCTTAGACTTCAACTTCTAGAAGTGTGAGCAGGGCTGGAGAGATGGTTTAGAAGTTAAGCGCTTGCCTGTGAAACCTAAGGACCCTGGTTCGAGGCTGGATTTCCCCAGGATCCATGTTAGCCAGATGCTCAAGGGGGCGCACGTGTCTGGAGTTTGTTTACAGTGGCTGGAGGCCCTGGCATGCCTATTCTCTATCTATCTGCCTCTTTTTCTCTCTATCACTTTCAAATAAAAACAAACAAAAAGAAAAATGGAAAAAATAGAACTGTGAGCAATACATCTGTGGTGCAAGCCACTTTGTCTATAATGTTTTGTGTTAACGGTGTGAGCTAAGACAGTGGGTAATGGGTTTTAAGTTACTCTGCCAAGATCTGTCTTTCGTTTCAGTAAGACCATTTACATTTAATGTAATTAGTGGTATACAAGGTCCGGCTGGGAAAAAAGCCCTGATTTTTGTTTTTTTCTGTTACTACCCCTGTGAGAGCACTGGGGGCCTCAGTGGGTAGAAATCTAGGCTCCCTCCTTAGGTCTTGCTAAGTGTAGGTGTGTGCGTGGTTTCTCTGTGGACTTTGGCTAGCGTAGAGCAGTTATTGTGTGAGCTAAGCCTGGCTAGAGAGAACAGCTCTTTGTCATTATTGCTCTGCCTTCTCCTTACCTTCCAGAATCTTCTCTTTTCCTTTGTGCATAATATCGCTTGTCTTTAGTTAGACTTAGCAAGAGGGCTAAGAAAAGTACACTTTTACTCTATCTTCCCAGACGCCGGAGTTCTAAAGAAATGCTTTTAAATGAAGAAAAGACTACCTATAGTTCTTCAAAGGAAATCAATCATGTTTAAACAAAGTTACCAGAGTCTTCAAAGCCTACCTTTGGGATATGCTGACGTATCTGTTTCTTCACTAGTATACCAAATATAACACTTGATTAGCATACTAAATATAAGCATGGTTAAGGGTCACTGCAATACTGAACTACATGTGTGGTGTCTATCCCCTGTCATGTGGTCTGTGATTTTAGCAGTGATACAGCCCGTCTGCTCTAATGACACCTCAGTTTTGCTTCTATCATATGTGTGTGGGCACACGTGTGCATGTGGAGGCCAGAGGTTGAAGTTAAATGTCTTCATCACTTGCCTTCTATCTTATTCTTTGATACAGGGTCTCTTGTTGTGCCTACGGCTCACTGATTTGACTAGACTGGGTAGCTAGTGAGCCCAGGATCCCCCTATCTCCTTCCTCCCGGTGTTGGGATTACGGACACATCACCACCATTCTTGGCGTGTTATGTGGGTGCTGGGGATCCAAGAGCAGGTACTCATGCTTGCATGGTAAGTACTTTACCTGGGCAGTCATGTCCCAGCACCAAAGTCAAGCCTTTTGTACTCTCAGTTCCTAGACACACTAAGTCCTTAATTGTGGTTAAGACCCTCTGCCGCTAGGACTACAATGGAATGGATTCTTAATCTCAGGCCCAGAGAGGCAGAAGCAAGTCTTACTTCTTGCAGGAATTAAAAAAAAATTATTGGAGGGCTGGAGAGATGGCTTAGCGGTTAAGGCGCTTGCCTACAAAGCCAAAGGAACCAGGTTCGATTCCCCACGACCCACATAAGCCAGAGGCACAAGGTGGCACATGCATCTGGAGTTTGTTTGCAGCGGCTAGAGACCCTGACATACCCATTCTTTCTTTTTTCTCTCTCTCTCAAATAAATAATAAATAAATAACAATTCTAAAAAATATGTTATTGGAAACCAGAAGCTCTCAGTGATCAATAACAAAGACATCAGGCAAGGACGGGACATAGCTGGATCTGATAAGGGGGCTAAGGAAGACAAGTCTGTGCCAAGACCCTGGGCCTCAGGGATGTCTGCTACCCAGGACCAGGGACAGTGAGTTGGCCAAGCAGGAAGACTCAGGGTGCTCTGGCCTTTGCTGGTCACTCAGAGCTAGTCATATTTGTTATTTATTTATTTGACAGAGAAAGAGGAGAGAGAGAGAATGGGTGCATCAGGGCCTCCAGCCACTGCAAACAAACTCCAGACTCATGCGCCCCCTTGTGCATCTGGCTAACGTGGGTCCTAGGGACTCGAACCTAGGTCCTTTGGCTTTGCAGGCAAATGCTTTAACTGCTAAGCCATCCCTCCAGCCCGAGCTAGTCCATTTGTGAAGAGGATGGGTTGGGCAATTCAACTGGGAAGTTTAGAAAGAAAGTTCCCCACGACCAACAAATTACTCACTCTGCTGTGGCCACTGCATGAGCGATTTTCCTCTGAGAACACTGTGTCCTGCACTGCGGAGATCAGGCCTGACTCCTGAACAATGGCTCCCCAGGCAGCCCCAGATTGGATTGGCAAGGGCGGTTGTTTCCATGGAAGGCCAGACTACCTTGCTGGGGTGGGGATGAGAAGCTACACCTTAGGGAACAGAGATCAGCACCCGGATTTACAAATTGCTGACTCGGTCGTATTTGTCTGGGGCAGGCCTCGTGCGATTTGAAGGGCAGCTATGAGTTTCTTTTGTCTCACTCCTTGCTTTTCTTTCCTTTTCATTAACATTATAAATAACCTGCCTCACATTTTAATGAAAAGGAGTGGTGTGAAGGACTAGAGGTCTTGGAAAAAAAAAACCTGAAATAATAGTCCAGTTGCTAAGGAACAGGGCTGGACAAGTTAATTTTGTTGGCATAACATGTCCTTGTTATTTAATCTCATGGTATATTCATTTCATCCATCTGTCACCATGCCACTAAAGCCAGGAGGAGCTGCTAATTGCAACACTGAGGTTGAGAACAGACCTGTCCAAACCTTGTGTAAATTTCAACTGTCAGAGTGAGGCCAAAGCTTTGATTTTACTGTTGGAGGCATCATCCCCTTCTATTTCCAGAAGGAAGCTGGCGAGGGGCCACTCCTTGGTCGCTGCCAGACCAAACTCTCTTGTGCCCCAGGAGTGGCTCTGTATCCTGCCTGAACATTGATCACCTGGGGTGCTTTGTAAAAAGACCAATGACTGGCCCTCATCCTCAAGGGTGCTGGTTTAATTGGTCTGGAGATGAGGCTCAGGCATGAGAATATTTTAAAAAGCTCCCCTAAGCAGTTGCCACGGGCTGCCTGCACTTGGCACTACTGGTTTATAGGATCATTGTCTTTGCACCGCTGTGCCCCGTTCACAAAGTCCCAGAGGTTCTTGGGAGGTTTTCTTTATAGTCTCTATCACTCCATCTCACAGAAAATGATGAACACAATAATGAGCTCTTAGGACAACCTCTTGGCCCTGTGTGACCATATGATGCCAGTCTTCCCAACAGCTGTATCAAGTGGCCATTTGTCATGTCAGTTAGACAAGGGGCTTTAGGGAGATGGCCCAGCCAGTGAATTGCTTGCCACATGTACTAGTTACTTGTTGCTGGGACAAAAGACCTGACCAGGGCTGGAGAGATGGCTCAGCGGTTAAGGCGCTTGCCTGTGAAGCCTAAGGACCCATGCTTGAGTAAGCCAGAGGCACAAAAGGTGAGGCAAGCGCAAGGTCGCACATGTCCACTAGGTGGCGCAAGCATCTGGCGTTTGATTACAGTGGCTGAGGCCCTGGTGCCCCAATTCTCTCTTCAAAAAAAAAAAAAAAATGCCTGACCAGAATTAACTTAGGAAAGAAAGCATTTATTCTAGCTTACAACCTCAAGGTGTTGAAGTTATCTTCATGTTGCTGTGCACACAGCACCTAACCAAAAGCAGCTGCTGATGGGAGAAACCTTGTTTATCTGGCTTACAATTTCAAGGGGAAGCTCGAGGGGACACGAACAGTGGCTGGACATTACCTCTGCCACGGCAGCAAGCGAGTGAGCCAATTCTGGCAAGAGGGAGCTGGTATAACATCGAAAAGCCTGGTCCCCAACCACATGCCTCCTCCAGCAAGGCTCCACCTCCCAAATCGTCACCATCTGTGGAAGCAGGTGTTCAGAGCACGTGAGTTCATGTGGGCCACCTGACTCAAACCACCACACGGGGTGTACATTCCCTCGCGGAGGGCAAGACGTGGTAGGAAGAGCAGGAGGCTTGCTCATCACGGTGCAGCCAGGGCCAGGAAACGGAATGAGCAGGAAACGTAAGTGGGACCGGACTTTAAAATCTCAAGGCCTTGGGCTGGAGGGATGGCTTAGTGGTTAAGGCGTTTGCCTACCATGCCAAAGGACCTAGGTTCGATTCCCCAGGACCCATGTTAGCCAGATGCACAAGGAGGCGCGGCGTCTGGAGTTCATTTGCAGTAACTGGAGGCCCTGGCATGCCCATTCTCTCTCTCTCTCTCCCTCTATCTCTGTCAAATAAATAAATAAATAATAAAAATAAATAAAATTGAAAAAAAAAAGTTTTAAAATCTCAAGGCCTTGCCTTCAATAAACCACTTCCCCTAGCAAGGCTACACAGCTTTCTCAAATAGCACCACTAGCTGGGGAACAAGTGTTCAAACACATGGGCCGATGGGGAACATTTTTACATTCAAACCACAACACCAGACGAAGGACCCAAGTTCCGATCCTGACCTAGACCAGGCGGCATGTGCTTTTAATGTCAGTATTGTGGAGGCGGAGACAGGAAGCTCCCCGGGGCTCCCTGGCCAGCGAGTCTGATTGGTGAGCTTCAGATTCAGTGAGAGGCCCTGGGTTGCAGTCAGCTTCGCATCGCTGAGATGGGCATCCAACCAAACACTGTGGATGGGAGGAAGGGGTTTATTTCAGCTTACAGATCCAGGGGAAGTTCCATCAATGGAGGAAGAAGTTGGCTCCCTTTCGTAGATCCAAGCAGAGGTTATCAAACAGCCACTAAACACCAAAACAAACGAACGAACAAACAAAACCCAACAACAACAGAACAAATAAAAACTCCCCAACAAACAAGCACAAAACTGCCAGAGATCAAACTGCTCTCCACACACCTCTGGGCTGTAGTGAGATCTAACCCTTTGGGCTGGATCCCAGGATCTGTCCCCAGTGACACCACCTCCAGTCAGGTGGCTGGAGACCCAAGAAGTTATAAGCTTAGTAAAACTCCTGAGTCTGTGGGGCCGTACATTCACATCCTACCATTCAAACTACCACACCTTGTTTCCAAAAATAAGGTGGAGAATGAATGTTGATGGTATCCACTGTCAACCTCTGACCTTTACATGCATGTACAAACTCCCAAACATACAAGCACACATATCCACATGCATGTGTACCATACACATACACATGCTGAAACTATTGCTCAAGAGGGTAAGTTCCCAGATGCCAACTGATATTTTCAGGATCTGGACTTGGGTAGAACTCACCCAGCATTATTATTTTTTTTTAGGCAGGGTCTCACTCTAGCCCAGGCTGACCTGGAAGACTATGGAGTCTCAGGTGGCCTTGAACTCACGGAGATCCTCCTACCTCTGCCTCCCGAGTGCTGGGATTAAAGGCGTGTGCCACCACGCCCAGCTTGTTTTTTTTTTTTTTTTTTTTTTTTTTTTTTTTTTCCCCCAGTGTGGATTCTGGAGATCAAACTAAGGTCCTCCTGCTTCCAAGACAAGCATTTTTCTGACTGAACTATCTCCCCAGCCGTGTAAGCTTTGATTTAAAGAAATTTAACCCACCGGGCATGGTGGTGCACGCTTTTAATCCCAGCACTCGGGAGGCAGAGGTAGGAGGATCGCCATGAGTTCGAGGCTACCATGAGACTACATAGTGAATTCCAGGTCTAGAGTGAGACCCTATTCTAATATATGTCATAGAATGGGTTCAGGTCAGACCCAGGGTCCAGGCCAGCGAGGCAGGAGACTGTAGCTTGCGGGCTGATAGAGCAGAGCAGAGCGGAGGGTCTTGCTTCCTTGGAATCGATCAACTCACCCTACAATCCCTGGCCACAGGGATGTTTACTCGGCTGCAGTGGTTCTCAGAACCTACCCTGCGGCCAATTTACACAGGCAAAGGTATGGGTCGATGCAAAACGAGACTGAAGTGGTGGAAGAAAGATGCTTCCTTTCTGATATTAAGATACAAAACCCAAACCGAGGTGAACTTAAACCTCTTGGGACTTGGAGGCCCAGAACACCTGTGAAGGCTTCCGGGTGCTGCGTCCAAAGTGTGTGGGCCTTGATCGCCACCTTGTGACAGACCGTGGCATTTTCTGAGGATGTGCTTGTCCCCAGGGAGAAAAGGTTTGCAGGGAAGGAAGATGGCCCTCAGACGTCACCACGCTGCAGGGCACCACTTACTCTCCTCATTGGTGGGCATGAGTTGGACAGTAGACAGCACTGAGAAGTACTGGGATCTATGCAGGAGACACAGAGATGACATAGTCCCCGCCAAGAGGAGTGCCTGGCCCAGCTCACACGATGTAGAAGAGTGAACGCAGTTTTAGGTTCTAACAAGCGTCCTGGGAGGGAGCCGTCTCCTCCCTGACCTCAGAAGGTCAGCCTATGCTGCTGAATGAACAGGCAGGCTCCCCGCCACCCGCTCTCTTTCTTCTTATGAACACATTCCCTGGGCTAAACCTAGTCCCTGGCATAGTTCCACATTCTCAATAAAGCCATTTATTTTCTCTCTGCTGGTCTACAGTTTACTTTCCTATTTGAGATTTTAGGATCAATACTTTTCCTTGCCAGTGATAGAGAGCCTTAGCTTGGCCAAACATCAGTCGGGCTCCTGGGCCTTCTCTCACTTCCTTTAAAATCCAGTTTTAGTGCTGGAGAGATGGCTTAGTGGTTAAGGTGTGAAGCCCAAGGACCCAGGTTCGATTCCCCAGTACCCATGAAAGCATGTGGAACTGAGCCCAGTTCAACCCTTGAGGTCTCTTTTCCCACGCGACAGTCATCAGGAAAATCTATTTGCACATGGAAACCAGATGCACAAGGAGTTCATTAGCTGAAGGCCCTGTCACATCCATTCTCTCTCTGTCTGCCTCCCCCCCACCCTTAAAAATAAAATGTTTAAAAAAATCCAATTTTACCAACAATCTTGTTGAATCAGCATATCCAGATCTTCCCCACCCCCCTTCCGTGTTTGTGTGCGCCCTTGACTTCGGCCGGGACCCTTCCTCTATCATCTGCCCACCTTGGCCCATGGAATCCCCATGTCAAGTCACGCAGGACCCGCTGAACTTGAGTGATCCTTAATGATTTCCCGCCCAGCCTACTTCTTGGCTATCATCTCCACTGGCCCAGTGGGCATGTGGAACTGAGTCCAGTATGACGTCTCTTTTCCCCACACAACAGTCATCAATAGAATCTGTTCGCACCATGTCACCGTCCAGTTGTGGTGTTTCATTGACACTAACCATGCCTCCCGGTTCCTTACCCCTGACGCGGTTGGTGAAAAGTCCACTACGCACAGCCACCTCCACAGGGCATGAAGTCTGTGAATGGGACCCTCGACCCAAATCTGTGTTCTGGGAACGGAAACCCTTCCTGACACGTCATCTTCTGTCCACAGACACGGGCAGCAAACTGGCCTGGCGCAGCTGGCTTCTCTGGAGCCTGGAAGACCACAACGCACAGACACTTCGGGTGCTTTCATATCTTCTGCTGCTCCTGCTCCCCCCGCGGGGAGGGAGCTGGGCTCCTTGCAGGCCCACGCTTGTCAGTAAGGAGTGCTGCCCCGTCCATTCTCCCTGAGCTAGGAGGCATCTAATCACATGAAGGCTCCTGAGGGCCTATCCTGTCCCACAGCTTGGGTGACAACATGCCTAGTCTCACTCAGTTCTCCGTAGGCCACTTGGGGATAACACAGTCTCTTTGTGCCACACTTGGCCAGCTGTTTCATTTGTACGAAATGCAACAGGGAACGAAGTGGGCTGTTCTAAAAAAAAAGATAATTAGCTATGTAAGCAAGCACATAAAATTTGGTACCAAATGCTTTTAAAAGTGCTCAGGATAGACCAGTGATCTGGACAGAATTGTTCCTCCCTTGGCGAAAGAATATTCTAGTGAAGGACTAGGATTTTTATTTCAGTTGCTTTGGGTGCCAGTGAGAGTTCTGCCCAGGCACTGATCTGATTTCCTTTGAAAATGATGGCTGGGCCTTTGTCATGAGGGATGAGAGAGGAGGGAGGAGAAGGAGTTGGAGGAGGAAGAGGAGGAGGGGGGGGGGAGTAGGTGGGAGGCATCTTCTCGGCTCCCAGGGCAATAATGCAGGTAGTGATGAGGGCTGGCCCTGCGGTGGGCACAGAGATGGCAGAGGGGCAAACTTGGGGCATGTTCTGTGGGAGAGCTGCTGGGATTTGCCAATAGGTGGATGAGATGTGGGGCATGGGAGGCAGGAGAGGAGACAGGGAGATGTAGTGCGTTGGGTGTGGGGCTGGTAGCAGCCCTGCCTTTGTTCCAGTCAGGTTTGCCTTGCTGGTAGAAATCACCCAACCAAGAGCAGCTTTTGGGAAAGAAAGGATTTATTTATTTATTTATTTTTTAATTTTTTGTTTGTTTATTTATTTATTTGAGAGCGACGGAGAGAAGGAGGCAGAGAGAGAGAGAGAGAGAGAGAGGGAGAGAGAATGGGCGCGCCAGAGCTTCCAGCCTCTGTAAACGAACTCCAGATGCGTGCGCCCCCTTGTGCATCTGGCTAACGTGGGTCCTGGGGAATTGAGCCTCGAACCGCGGGTCCTTAGGCTTCACAGGCAAGCGCTTAACCGCTAAGCCATCTCTCCAGCCCAGAAAGGATTTATTTTTATCTTACAGGCTCGAGGGGGAAAGCTCCATCATGACAGGGGAAAATGATGGCATGAGTAGAGGATGGATGTCACCCCCTGGCCAACAAAAGGTGGACCATAGCAACAGGAGAGTGTGCCAAACACTGGTAAGGGGAAACTGGCTATTGTACCCATAAGCCTGCCCCCAACAATACACTGCCTCCCGGAAGTGTTAATTCCCAATTGCTATCAGCTGGGGACACTAGCATTCCGAACACCTAAGTTTATGGGGAACACCTGACTCAAACCACCACAGCCTTCGACTGAGAAGAGAAGGCCGAGGGAATGGTAGGTTGCAGGGGACAAATGCAGAATTCAGGTTTGGAGTGTGAGGTTAGAGGAGCCACCCGATGGAGATTCCAAGGGCACGGGCTGGCACTGCGAGGGTGAGCTGAGCCAGAAGCAGCCTTCAGCTGCTCTCAGACCCCAGGCTCTGGAGCACCTTAGGGCCGCTTCTTCGACTTTGCTTTTTTGGTGTGACGACAGTAGCCAGTGGGAACCAGGGTTATAATCACCCCATCCACAAGGCCAGACCCGCAACCTGTGCACAGGAAAGAGCAGAGACACAGTCTACCAAGTTAATCCCCAGGAAGCAAGCTCTTGGGCCTTGGGTAAGATGCAGAGTCCCAGACCCTCCACTCCCAGGGTTTGAGGAGCCTGAGCTAGGGCTCAGAATATAAATGACTTGGGTTCCTGAGGCTCCCCCTGAGGCAGGCTCAAGACTATTAGCACTGGTCCACCTCCAACACACTTGCAAGTCTCAGCTCTTCCTGTCCTGGGGCGAAGCACATTGAAGTGCCGTACCTCTCGGGGGCTCCTCGATGCCTCCCCCACTCCACACGTGAACCACTGTCACTGAGGTGAGCCGGCAGCATGGGCCACTGCACAGGTTGGAGTCAGACGATCCTGGTGGCATCACTGCCCTCTGTTTTGCAGCCGGGGACCTGGAGAGCAGACAGGACCTTTGTGCAAGTCCCTATCTCACGAGGGGATGCAATCACCTACTTCCGGGGAGCACTGGAAGACTTCAGTGGGCCGATGGAGGGGAAGCACCTGGCGGGTGATGTGGCCCTGTGTGCCTCGATGAAGCTTCCAGAATGACTCCAGACACCTTCCTTTCTTCCAAGAAAGACTTCACGTGCAGGTCTCCAGCCATCCTTCGCAGACGGGTGGACTCAGGCGTCACTTCATGCCTCTCCACCAGATGTCAGGCTGAGACTGGGTAATGGGAGCCAGTCCTAGGCTTTGCCAGGTGAAGGCACTCCAGGGAGATGGTGGAGTATCAAGGACTTTGAAGATCTGATCTTGAACTCTCATGAGGTTTCCCCCACCACAACCAAGGGGAAACAACATACAAGAGGATATGCATAGCTGTGTGTGTGTGTTTTCAAGGTAGGGTCTCTATCCCAGGCTGACATGGAATTCACTATGTAGTCTTAGGCTGGCCTCAAACTCACAGTGGTCCTCCTACCTCAGCCTCTTGAGTGCTGGGATTAAAGATGTGTGCCACACCCGACCATTTTTTTTTTTTTTTTTTCCAAGGTAGGGTCTCACCATAGCTCAGGCTGACCTGGAATTCACTATGTAATTTCAGGGTGGCCTCAAACTCATGGTGATCCTCCTTCCTACCTCTGCCTCCTGAGTGCTGGGATTAAAGGCGTGTGCCACCATTCCTGGCTCATAGCTGTGTTTTAATTAAAAGTAATTGTTTGTTGAGGTGGGGGTGTCACTATCTAGCCTTAAACTCACAATCCTGCTTCAGCCTTCCAGGTGCTGGGATTAAAGGCACATACCACCATGTTCAGCCAATTAAAAAACAAACTGACACAATTTCAAACTTCCAGAAAAATTTCAAGACTGGTTCAAAGAAGTAGAATATACCCTTGCCAAGCTTCAAATTTTAATCTTTAAGATTTACTTTATTTTTTCCTTATTACTTCTATATTATTTATCTTTGCTAAATTGTTGAGAATGAGTTGTTGACATAACCCTGTATTTCTACATAGTTGCATTTCTAAAAACAACAGCATTCTCTTTAAAGTCTCACGGAACAATATCCAAAATTGAGACATTGGGACCAGGAGTCATGGCTCAGTAGTTTAAGGTGTTTGCTTGCAAAGCCTGATGGCCCAGGGTTCAATTCTACAGTACCTACATAAAGTCAGATGTACAAAATGGTGCATGCATCTGGAGTTCACTTGCAGTGGCAGGAGGGCCTGGCCCACCTATTCCCTCTCTTTCTTTCTCTGTGTTTGCAAATGAATAAATTTTAAAAAAGAAAAAAATTAAGACATTAGCAAACCTGATTATTTATAGTATCAGACCATGTTTGGATCTGTTAATGGTCAATGACACACATATATATATAAATTTATTTATGTATTGGAGGGAGGGAGGGAGAGAGAGAGAAAGAGAGAGGCAGAATGGGCACACCAGGGCCTTCAGACACTGCAAACAAACTCCAGACACATGCACCACTTTGTATATCTCATGTGGGTCCTGGGGAATCAAACCTGGGTCCTTTGGTTTTGTAGGCAAGCGCCTTAACTGTTAAGCCATCTCACCAGCTTTTTAAATTTAGTTTAATTTATTTATTTGAGGAGTGTGAGAGAAAGACAGAGAGAGAGGCGAGAGGCAGGTAGAGAGATAGAAAGAATGGGTATGCCAGGGCCTTTAGCCACTGCAGACAAACTCTAGATGCATGTGCCACCTTGTGCATCTGGCTTACATGGGTACTGGGGAATTGAACCTGGGTCCTGAGGCTTTGCAGGCAAGCACCTTAACCACTGAGCCATCTCTCCAGCCCTACATTGTCTTGATACCACTAGAAAACCCATGATCACATGCGGGCTGCATTCAGCTGTTCTGTTAAACTGAAACCGTTCCAGAAACTTGTGTCGTAGTGCATGAACTCTCTGTGATCTCTCTCTCTCTCTCTCTGTGTGTGTGTGTGTGTGTGTGTGTGTGTGCATGGCATGCACGTGGAGGTCAGAGAAGAGCCTTGGGTGTTGCTCCTTGCGTTTCACTTTGTTTGAGGCAGGGCACTCGTTGTTCACAGCCGTGAACGCCAGACTAGCTGGCTTCCGAGCTCGTGAGGAGTCTCCTGTCTCTGCTTCTCATCTCACCGCACGGGCGCTGGGACTGTAGGTGTTACCTCATGCGTGTGCAGTGAGGGCCTTACCCACCGAGCCATCACCCCGCCCACACCTGTTTTTGAAGGATCTGCAGCTGTTTATTTTTGTAATGAACCCCCTGCATATGTCTGATGTTTCTCCTTCTCAGGCATGTTTGGCAGGAGTCCCTCAGAGTGACATTACGTTCTCAGTGCAGCCTGTCAGGAGGTTCATGCGGTTGGCTTGACCCACAGCTGCTGAAGTTAGCCTCCATCACCTCACTAAAGGGGCCTACGAGGTTTCTCTCCAGTAAAGTTGCTAGCTTGCCATTTGTAATACATGAAAAACTTATGCAAAGGACTGTGTGACTATGTAAATATTCAATTTAAAAATAAAAATTTCACCCAGGGGTTTAAATAGCCATGGACTATTCTCACCTAAGTCAATCAAAAGATTTTTTTTGTTCATTTCTATTTATTTATTTAAGAGTGACACAGAGAGTGAAAGAGGCAGATAGAGAGAGAGAGAATGGGCACGCCAGGGCCTCCAGCCACTGCAAATGAACTCCAGACGCATGCGTCCCCTTGTGCATCTGGCTAACGTGGATCCTGGGGAATCGAGTCTTGAACTGGGGTCCTTAGGCTTCACAAGCAAGCGCTTAACCACTAAGCCATCTCTCCAGCCCCTAAGTCAATTTTATTGTGGTGGTTTTATTTGAGTTTTGACATTTCATTGATAATGTCCATCCACATACACAGTGTACCCTGATCATAATCTACGCCCACCACCCTCCATTGTCCTCCCTCCTATCCTCCTTCACTGAACTCCTGCTTCCTTCCAATTAGTCCCTCTTCTATTTTGATAACATTTTTGCCCTCATATTATACAGATCCTGTGCAGGTAGCTGACAGCCACTCCGAGGTCATGAAGACAACCAAAGCATTCCTCCCGTCCTTTGGCTCCTACATTCTTTGTACCGCTTCACAAAGGTCCCTGAGACTTGGAGGGTGTGATAGAAATGCCTCACCTAGTGCTGACACTCATCTGTCACTTTCTTTCAGCCTACTGCCTTCTCCTCCTTACTGTTCTTCTTTCTCTTTTTCTTCTTTTTTGTTTTTTCAAGGTAGGGTCGTGCTCTAGCCCAAGGCCGACCTGGAATTTGCTATGTGATCTCAGGCTGCCCTCAGACTCACAGCCAACCTCCTACCTTGGCCTCCCCAATGCTGGGATTAAAGGCGTGGGCCACCACGACCGGCTCTCTCAGCCCTTTGATGAGTTTCAAGTTTTCCCACTAGTCACTTCCACAGGATGGGTATTTTTCTAATTCCATCATTTCTTCTGCACTTATTTGTTACTTATCATCTTTAAAGAAGTTTTCTCCTTCTCCTTCTTCTTCATCATCTCCTTCTCTTCCAATAATGTAGCTTCAATATCTATCAAAGTTAAGAGACATAGAAGAAGAAATATTCTCACAATTAGAGTTAGGAATTTTAACATTTCTCTAGCAACTTACGGAATGACCAGACAAAAATTCCATACAGATAGATTCAATTCACACAATAGCTTGGCTTCACTGACGTTTGCAGAGCCGCCGTACGACAGCTGAGGAATATACACTCTGTTCAACATTCCCCAGCACAAATCACATTATGAACCGTAAAGCAAGTCTCCACATGCTTAAGGATGATTGAAATTGCATAGATTATATTTTATGACCACAGTGGAATGAATTGAAAAGCCAATGAAAATCCTGTTGTGTCTGGAAATTTCGCAGCGCTCTCTAAAGTTCCTTGTACTCAAAGAAGAAATGGTAGAGGAAGGTAGAAAATATTTTCAGTGGTGACTGGAGAGATGGCTCAGTAGTTAAGGTGCTTGCATGCAAAACCTAATGACCCAGGTAAAGCCAGCTGTACAAAGTGGCACATGCATCTGGAGTTCATTTGCAGTGGCTGGAGGCGGTGGTGCACCCATTATCTCTGTCTGTCTTCTCTCTGTCTCTCTTTGGTCACAAACAATTAAAATTTTTTTAATTTAAAAAAATATTTATATTTATTTATTTGAGAGAGGGAAAGAGGGGGGGGGGAGAGAGAGAGAGAGAGAATGGGCGTGCCAGGGCCTCCAGCCACTGCAAACGAACTCCAGATGCAAGCGCCCCCTTGTGCATCTGGCTTATGTGGGTCCTGGAGAATTGAACTGAGGTCCTTTGGCTTTGCAGGCAAGTGCCTTAACTGCTAAGCCATCTCTCCAGTCCCTAAAAAAATTTTTTAAAGAAAGAAAATATTTTGAATGGAATATGAATGAAAATATAGCACACCCAAACTCCAAAGATTCAAGTTAAATTGTCCTTAGGGAGAAATCTGTAGTTTTCAATGCATATCTTGAAAAGAAGGTACATTGAAAAGCCAAAGCCCAAAGCTTTGCCTCAAGAAGCTGGGAAACCCCGACAGTACAGCCGAGAAAGGAGACGGTGAAAAGACCGGATAAGCTAAAGAGCTCAAAGCAAACAGCAAAGAAAAAAAAGTCACAGCCCAATGCTAAGCCCTTTGGTATATCACCAAACTTGATGAAACCCTAGCCAGACCAATGAAGAGAAAAACATGCTTTTAATTAATGAGCATAAAGGAGAAGCAAGCAACATATATGTTATATATAGACTAACAAGATAAAAAGTGGATATTATAAAGGGCTTAATAAAGAGTTTGACAATTTACATGAAAAGGCTAAATTCTTTTTTAAATATTTTATTTCATTAGGAGAGAGAGAGAGAGAGAATGAGCATCCCAGGGCCTCCAGCCACTGCAAATGAACTCCAGACACATGCGCCACCTTGTGCATCTGGCTTATGCAGGCACTGGGGAGTCCAACCTGATTCCCCAGGCTTTGCAGGCAAGCAACTGTAAGCCATCACTATTGTATGTATGTATGTATGTATGTGTGTGTGAGAGAGAGAATGGGCACACCAAGGCCTCTAGCCACTTGCAGGCAAGTGACTTAACCAATGAACCATCTCTCCAGTCCAAGGCTAAGTTCTTGAAATTTCTCCAAACTGATGCAAGCATAAATCCTTCAAAACTGAAAACTATATTTGACAGGAAAATTGAATCCATAACGCAATTCTTCCTTCAAAGAAAACTCATGGCCCAGATGATTTTTATTAATGAAACCTTCATATGCTAAGGAAAAGCAATATGCTAAAGACGGTGGCACCCTTAGGAGGTGGAGCCTTGTTGGAGAAGGGTGTCACTTGGGGCAGGTCTGGAGTTTTTGTAGTCCAGGGCTTTTTCTCCCTCTCTGCTGGTGTGACCTGGGCTTCCTTAGCCTGCCCTGCCTGCCTCGATGAAGCGCCCCTTGCACCTGAAGCTAAGTTAAGTCCTTCCTGTCCCCTAAACTGCTACTGGTCAGGCATTTTGTCTCAGCAAGGAGAAAGTAAATGATACAGGATACTTTCCAATCTGTTTTACAATAAATCTAGTAGGGACATTTTAAGCCACTATCTCTCATGAATCTGGACTCAAAATTCAGCAAAACATCAGCAACATGACTCCAACAATGCATGTAAAACTGATACTACTTAAGATCAAATGGAATTTACCCAAGAGCATGAGATTAATTCAATATTCCAAAATCAATGTAATTCATATCAAAATGGAATAAAGGAAAGAAAACATTCAACCTCCTCAATAGATGCAGAAGTATTAATAAAGCAACAAAATGTTCATAAAAAAATCAGCAAATTGGAAGTAGGAGGGAGATTCTCTATCTCAAGAAAATTATTTAAGGCTGGGTGTGATGGCGCATGCCTTTAATCCCAGCACTTGGGAGGCAGAGGTAGGAGGATCGCTGTGAGTTCAAGGCCACCCTGAGATGACATAGTGAATTCCAGGTCAGCCTGGGCTAGAGTGAAACCCTACTTCGAAAAACCAAAAACCAAAAACCAAAAACCAAAAACCAAAACAAACAAACAAAAACACACAAAAAATTACTTACTGGGGCTGGGAAGATGGCTCAGCAGTTAAAGGCACTTACATGCAAAGCCTGCTAGCCTGGGACTTAATTCCCCATATACCTATGTAATGTCAGACCTCTCAAAAAAGTGGTACATGTATCTGGCACTCACTTGTAGTGGCAAGGATACCCTATATGCCCCTACTCCATGCAAATAAATAAATAAATTAATTAAAAAGGTTACTTATTTCACATTGGACCACTATTTCTGCTTTTTCTTTTTTGAGGTAGGGTCTCACTCTAGCCCAGGCTGACCTGGAATTCACTATGTAGTCTCAGGGTGGCCTTGAACTCACAGGCGATCCTCCTACCTCTGCCTCCTGAGTGCTGGGATTAAAGGTGTGCACCACCACGCCCTGCTTATTTCTTCTTTTTTTTTTTTTTTGAGGTAGGGTCTCACTCTAGCCCAGGCTCTGAAACCATGAGAAGCTGACTGCAACAGTGGAGAATGACTTAGAAAGAAGTAAGGGAGACTTCTAGTAGGAGGAGAGGACAGTGGGAAAATAGAGGAGAAAGAGAGGGTGATGAACTGCTGCACTCAGCCGGTCTGCTGGGCAGGAACAGAGCTACTGTAGCAGGAGGAATGAAAGTTGTGGTGGACAAGGCTTTTCTCTGAAGTCTCATTAGATTGTGGACAAAGCCATCACTGATCTGGGGTTCAAACGACAAAGGAAGGAGCCAGTAGTTTCCAGAAGTTCTCTGCCACCTATAGGCCGGAAGACTTGGAGGACATCAGCTGTGCAGATGGCCCTATGGTTTGGGGGATGCAGGTGGCCACAGGGGCTTTTCCATGATGCTGTAAGGACCCAGATGTGAGCATCTGGGGCTGTGGGAGGAGGGACTGGGAGGAGAAATGTCACACCGTGACTGTGCTGGCTGACACAAGGCACCTTAGGCGATCCCAGAAAGATCCATGGGATGCCCCAAGGGGTGTCTACATCCTGCTGACCAGGGACAGCTGCCACTGTAATTTCAGTGGAAGGAGGAATACTGTTTATTTGGCAGCAGTGCAAAGAATTTTGGCATTAAAAGGAGCTCGTTTGAATGAGAACCGAAGTCCAGTTGAGAAAAACTAACCATTTTTCCCACCACTACCTTCATCATTAGCATCCCTGTGACTAAAAAGTTGTCCAGTGTCCTCTGGGCAAGACATGGAGTTGCTATCTTGAAATCAAAACAGCTGTGACCCTCACAAGACAGGGCCCACTAATATTCCCTTGTGGGAGCACAGAGGGCACAGGAGGTGGCACATGGTACCCTGCCTCTCCTCTCATGAGGAGAGCTAAGTGGCAACATCTGCTGGGGGGGGGGGAGGGGAGGGAGAGAGAGAGAGAGAGAGAGGGAGAGAGAGAGGGAGAGGGAGAGACTCTACAGTGGCGTAGCTCCCCGGAAGTGACCCATGCTTCTATAATTAATCTGTAATTAAACTCACTGGTTCACCAAGCGAGACATGGGTGGAATTGTCTGTCCACCCCAGTTCTCTACATGGGGTGGCTTGACATTACTTGGCGTCTTTCCAGGAAAGTCTCACAGCAACTGATTCCCTGCCACCCGCTCCATCCTGGCTCAGTAAGAACTGAGTGGCTCTCCTTGGATCCTGGATGCCACCCAAGGACTCATCCTTCCCTCACTCTGGTTCTGTGGAAACCAGCATCAGCTGGCCATCAGCCAAGGACCCTGGATGGTCCACAGAGCCACAAGCACCCCCAGAGAGGAGAGACTGGAGCTGTGACAGTATGGGTGGGAGTAGGAACGGGTGAGGAAGGCACTTTCTGGACGCCACGGCTCCAGGAGGGTCGTTTAGCTCTGTCTCATTCAAGTGGATGGCAAACAGTAGCCACACACAATCCAACTTCCAGAGGCTTCTCCTGGATCTACCCCCAGTCTGCTTCTCCATTTATAATTACATGTATTAACAAGTTCATGATGGTGCTACATGAAGAAGCACATTATGTAATCAGATTGTCTTTGATGGTATAGTTAATGCTAAGGTGATGATTATGTGTGAACATTTAAATATATGACACTCATTATCAAAAATTGATTTCAGGACCAGACACCAGGTTTTCCCTCACCCCATTCTTTCATGTTCTTTGTCTCTAAGTTCTTACTCATTCTCTAGGATGGCGCGTGTCTAATTCACTCTTTAATGGAAGGACCTGGCTGGCGTTCTGTTAGTGGTGACTGCTGGCCATCCTCTGTGCCTCTCTAGAAGCCCTGAGACAGAAGCCGGCCCTGACTTCTCCAGTGAAGACCTTCCTCCTGCCCATGAAACTGGAATAAAAAGCTAAAACTCAAGCACCCGGGAGGCAGAGGTAGGAGGATTGCCATGAGTTCAAGGCCACCCTGAGACTACATAGTGAATTCCAGGTCAAGCCTGGCTAGAGTGACACCCTGCCTCAAAAAACCAAAAACAAACAAACAAACAAACAAACAAACAACAAAAAAAAGCAGCCCAAACTCAAGGGAACACAGCAGGAATAGGAATTGCTGGGTGTGAGGAGGAGGTTTGAGCGTGGGGAACCACATCAATATCTATGTCACCCACCATAAACCAGTTAACTTGCCTGGGAAACAAAATTCTTGTGGATAAACTTGTGTAAACAACATGTCAGTCAATAGAGATCGGGCTAATGAAATTATGACACACACTGTTATGAAGATCAAGGCAGGCAAATTTCTTTGTTCTGATGGGACTAAGACTTGCTGCTAGAAAAAAAATTCAAATAGAGCATGATTTATTTATTTATTTATTTTTGAGGCAGGATCTTGCTCTAGCCCAAGCTGACCTGGAATTCACTATGTAGTCTCAGTCTGGCCTCAAACTCACAGCGATCCGCCTACCTCTGCCTCCCAAGTGCTGGGATTAAAGGCGTGTGCCACCATGCCTGACCAAAATATTTTTATTTTTTTTTATTTATTTGAGAGAGGAAAAGAGGCAGAGTGAGCGAGCAAGCGAGAGAGAGAGAGAGAGAGAGAGAGAATGGGGGGTGCCAGGGCCTCCAGCCACTGCAAATGAACTCCAGACGCGTGTGCTACCTTGTGCATCTGCCTTATGTGGGTCCTGGGGAATTGAACCAAGGTCCTTTAGCTTTGCAGGCAAGCACCTTAACCACTAAGCCATCTCTCCAGCCCTTATGATTGATTTTTGAGTGAAAGGGCTGGGAGATAGCTCAGATGGTGAGGCGCTTGCCTTGCAAGCCTGAGCACTGCCGTGTCATGGTTCAGGATGTGGTGACGTGGAGCCGGGGCCTTCACGTTGAACATCCATAGCGAGGATCTTCCAGCTGCATCTGGAAGCAGACACTTGGGTGTCAGAGACATTGTGACACCACCACCAGCCCTGGGAATCTCTTTTTCTTTCCCCCCTTCCCCGTTCTGCTCCAGGCTAGCAGTGGTCTCTCCTGATTTGACATGATGCCCCCAGTGTCTCTGCCAACATTCATGCAGTGTGCCTCAGTCTCCCTGGCTTTGACTCTCCGAAATGGCTGCTGCAAGGGGAAAGGCCGCTGAAGCTTTGCGCTCGGTCTTGAAAACTGATCAGAACTTTGCATTCAACCGGATCAACAGGTGTTGGCTATTATTTAAGTGCCTTTAAAACGGCTTTTATTTTCCTTCCCAATCTCTAAGTAGAAGACCCCTAAGAAATAGTGTCTGTTTCTCCTTTGGTTTGGCATATTTTGGCCCACTGCTGGGTGCACTCTGGGAGATACGGGCAGACTTGTGCCCCAACTTGTTAGCCTGTCCTACAAGGTCTGGATACCCGCTTCTGCTCTCCCACCCTTTGATTAAACTCTGCTGCTGCTGGATAGGGTTCTGTGTCGCCCAGGGCCTGGGGTGAGCACTGAGCAGGCTTCCTGCCCCTCCTCTCCCTGCCTCCTAGCCTTTGGAATGCCACAACCCTCGAGTTGTGTAAACACGTCTTCCAGAAACAGCTTTCCAAGGCCCCCTGGGGTGCCTGGTCTGTCTCTCGTGACCTGTAGGCATGTGTTTGTAGCTGTCTCCAGTCCTATATCATTTTTATTTATTTATTTATTTATTGCACATGCCCTGATTTTCCAAATGGCTTCAGAGGCAGGGGCTTCTCCTTGTCTTCTGTCCATCTCCAAAGCCCACACAGCACCTTGATGGGGGGAGGGGTGGTCCTCTGGAGTGAGTTTGTGTCTAGCCCCAGCCTCACCTCCCAGGGAGCCATGCGTGATGTGACCAGCAGATGGCACCAGGGCTTCTGCTGCAGCTGTCTGTGCGTGTTTCTAGTGGATGAAAGAAAAAAATAAACAAACTAACCAACCCTGATGCTGGTTTTCCCAGCAGCCTGTGACGGTCCTTGTCCTGGAGCCTGCCGGGGCAGTGTCCCTGTGTGATTTCTATCTGATTCAGCAGGAATCAGATGCCCGCTGACTCAGGTTTCCACAGAGATGCCAGGACGTTCCCTGTTTCAGGGAAAGAAGAGGCAGTTTCCTGTCAGTCAGCGGGGCAATTCCACTCACCAACTCAGACCTCTGGCCTGGCCCCATCCGTACCGGCCTCTGCCAGCCGCGTTTCAGAAACTGAGAAGGCCCCGGCTCCTCTTTCCCCATCTCCGCACAGATGTGGCCCAATGCAGCCCGGAACCTGCCTGCAAAGGCTGCGAGGTTTCCCCCTGAAAACAGCAGTCTGGCGACATGGAAAGTAAGGGACTCCAGGTCAAACCGAGGCCTGGATCACGACTCCATTCTGCTGTCTTCTGAGCTGCAGCTGTGAACAGTCTCCGTGTTCCCATCTGTAAGATGGAGTCGAAAGAGTGAGGTGAGAGAACGGGGAGCTGTCTAGCCCTTGCCTTGTGTCATACTCACTGCTAGCAGTCCCATTCTCAGCCCAGCTGCCCCTGGTGACAGTTGGTCTTGTTATAGATAACGGACGTCTGCTTGCAGCCTGCTTTTTCAATACAGACAGCGCACCCGCGATAGTGTTCATGGTCATCAAATAGCCACAGAATAAATCCATGAATGATACCCAGAGATATGCCGAATTCATGACGTAATGACGTACTTAAAGATGTGCAATGTCAGATCGTGGGAGAGATCTCAGATATCGGATTCTATAAAGCACGAAGCAAACACTTCTGTTAACCAATGCCTTCCATTTGTCTGCCACTTCATAGAATATGAGTATTAACGCGAAATATCCACAGGACACTTACAGCAGCAGAGCAGAGCGGCTGTTGCTATCTTTATCTTAAAGATAAGGAAACTGAGGCACAGGGCACTCTCTACAGAGTCTCCTCCGTGAGCTGTTATGGAGTCTAATTGTTTTCTGGTGTCTGCTTCTACGCAGGGTACAAGGCAAGGGCGGGCCCTGGAGTGAGGAGATGCCCTGCCTCGAGAGACACCAGCAGCAGGGCTGCTGCAAAGGTCCCGGCTCCCCTGCCCTCACCAGCCTCTGATCCTGGGCTGAGTTGGGATGCCTTAACCTCCTCGCGCTGCAAGTCCGGCTCACATATGCTCCAGCACAATGAGGAAATTACCGGCTTTTAGGTCTCTTGAAATCAAGCACGGAGATTGGCTTCTGGTGTAGTTGCGTACAGGAGCTCTTTGGTACTCATTGGGGCTTTGTCACCATTTCTTGACTCTACCTGCCTCTCTATGTTGTCCTCCATTTCTCCAAAGAAAGAGGTCCTCCCCTGAGGAGGGGGGGGGAGGGTCAGAGAATATGGTCATCAGCAAATGGGACGTGTGCGCATCAGTAACCGGCCTTGACGGCAATAGGTAGTCATGTGCTGCCGTGCTGTGCTCCTCCCTGAACTCGCCAGGGGAATAGGACACTATGGTTAGCCAAGCTGGGCCATGTGCCACATCCTGTAGACTGAGTAGGCCACGTGGAATTAGGGGAGGGAGGATACCTACGGGAAGGGGTGGTGGGCAGACCATGGCATAGCACCTCTTCTCTGCCATTGGCTGGCGGTTCTCTAGGGACAACAGTGTTTCCCATTTGACAGGAGCATGAATGCATGACTGGATTTGGCGATATATTCCCTGGGATGAGTGCTGGCCCAGGGTCCTCTGGCAAGATTCAGGCACTAGGCAGGGAGGATAACATGACGGCTAATCTCTGGCTGTCAAGTTGACAGGATTTAGAACGACAACGGAAGTATGACAAATGCAGAAAAAGAGAGAGTCATTGGATTTGTCACATGGCTTCACTGTGTGATGTGGAACAGGGTCATGGTTCCTGAAGAGAAGCCATGTGGGCCATAGTGTGGGGCCATGAAGACAAACCATGACCCTCCCCCAGGATTTTGGAGATGCCAGTATTATGAGGCAGCTGCCAGGGAAAGCTGCTTGCTCTGGCTTGGATGGATCTGCCCAAAAAGCAGGTAACTAATGCTAGATGGGTAGAATTTGGAACTAAGGGATTTCTTTATCTAAAGTATTTATGAGAGAGAGAGAAAGAGAGAGAGAGAGAGAGAGAGAGAGAGAGACTAGGGTTACAAATAAATTCCAGATGCATGTACCACTTTGTGCATCTGGCTTTACTTTGGTGCTGAGAAATTGAACTTGGGCCAGTAGGCTTTGCAAGTGCCTTTAACTTTTTTTGTTGTTGTTGCTTTTTGAGGTAGGGTCTCACTCTGGCCCAGGCTGACCTGGAATTCACTATGTAGTCTCAGGGTGGCCTCGAACTCACGGCAATCCTCCTACCTCTGCCTCCCGAGTGCTGGGATTAAAGGCGTGCGCCACCACGCCCGGCTTTGTCCTGCTTGTTTTTGATCTTTCATTGGTCTGTTCGCTCCTTGATATGCTTTCTTTTGCAGTGGGGATGTTTGATCTATGCCATTATGTGCATTTAACTTGTGTTTTGATTTTGTAAGCTCACTGTTAACAGACTGTCTTGAGTTTCAGAATAGATTTTAGGTTATGAACTTCTGAACAGTGTTGGGATTGATAAAACTATGATAAACATTGGATGGAATGCATTTTGCATTATGACATGATTTTGAGTCTATTGGGGGCCAGGGGCAGAATGTGGTAGTTTGCATATAAAATGTCCCCTGTAGTCTTAAGTGTTTTGAATACTTAGTCCCCAGCTAGTGGCAATTTGGGAGATGGAGCCTTCCTAGAGGAGGTGTGTCCCTGGGGGTGTCCTCCCTGACAGCAGTAGCTCAGCTCACTCCTGCTGCTGTCTTCCACCTGCTGTGGCAAGGCATGTTGCCCAGCCTCTGCTCTACCATCCTTTCCCTGCCATGTTGAAACTTCTCAAGACTGCAAGCCAAATAAACTTTTTCCTCCCATCAGCTGTTTTGGGTTGGGTGTCCTTTCCCAACAATGCAACGGTAATTATGACAGTGTGTTGGGAGATGAAGCTATTAAGAAGTGATTAGGAGCCGGGCGTGGTGGCACACACCTTTAATCCCAGCACTCAGGAGGAAGAGGTAGGAGGATCACTGTGAGTTCAAGGTCACCCTGAGACTACATAGTGAATTCCAGGTCAGCCTGGGCCAGTATGAAACCCTACCTCAAGAAACAAAACAAAACAAAACAAAAAATCAGGGTAATAAGTAATTAGGGGCTGGAGAGATGACTTAGTGGTTAAGGCCCTTGCCAGCTAAGCCTAAGGACCCAGGTTTGATTCCCCAGAACCCACATAAACCAGATGCACATGGTGGTGCATGTGTCTGGAGTTCATTTGCAGAGGCTAGAGGCCCTGGTGTGCCCATTCTCTCTCTCTTTCTCATAAATAAAAGTTTTAAAAGTATTTTTAAAAAAGAAGTGATTAGTTCACTAGGTAGGACCAATGTGTTCCTCATGGTTTTGGGCTGGTGAGTGAAGAGAGGGAGGTTAAAAAGCAAACCCCTCCTTCCTTCCTCTTTTCATGTATCTACTCACTCTTCCATTTTACCACCACATTATGATAAGCAGGGGGTGTTTGCAAGATGTACCCACCTGAACTTGAACTTCTAGCCTCTGGATCCATGAGCTAAATAAACTTTTCTTCCTTATGAGTTACATAATCTCAGATATTCTATAAGCAATCAAAAACAGATGAGGCAGGACTCGAATGATAATGAGCAGCCAGCCTGGTATTGAGTAAGAGGAAGAGTATTCTAATTAATGTGTACAATGTGTTCCAGGGAATCTCTCTAGTTGGTTATAAAGTTCATTTGAAAGAATGAGCTAATGGGAAGAACAAGCTCAGAAACCTGTAAAAAAAATGCAAGGGAGGAAGGGGTAACTGGAGCCAGATATTTCTTATTTGGTTATTTATTCATTCATTGATTAAGAGAGATGGGGGAGCGAGAATGAGCACACCAGGACCTCTGCATGCAAACTCCAGACACACGTGACACTGTGCATTTGGCTTTGCATGGGTACTGGAGACTTGAACCTGTGCTGGAAGGCTTTGCAAAAACATGCCTCTAACCACTGAGCAATCTTCAGAGACCAAACATAAAGTACATTTATTTATCTATGTACTTACCCAGATATTAAAGTAGAGTATGATATCAGTAATTAAAACAGTATAGCGTGGGTGCATGGACAGAAATACAGGCATGTAGAACAGAACAGAAAAGCCATTGATGAGCCAAATTGCAATGTAACAAGAATGCAAGAAAGCTGCATTTTAGTGCATGTGGCAAAGATGGACTGAGTCAGCTGAGAGAGCTGGATGCCTGTGTGAAAAGAAAGTACCATGCTTGCTCTTCAAACTAAACGACAGGTGCAGTTGTGAGGTGTAAATGTAAGAGAGTCAGGCCACAGAAGAGCGAGAAGCTGCAAGTAGGCAAGGGTGAGTCAGTGTTACCCGGGCCTGGGATGAACTTTACTCACTGTATTATAAGATCCCGACGTCGTAAGAAAAGACGGGTCTGGGGAGATGGCTCAGTGGATAAAGCACTTGCCACATTAGTGTGGGGACCTGAGTTCAGTCCCAGCTCCCACATGAAGCCAGCTGTGGCAGAACCAGCCCCCCCTTCTTCTCCTCCTCCTCCTCCTTCTTTTTAGGTAGGGTCTCACTCTAGCTCAGGCTGACCTGGAATTCACTATGTAGTCTCAGAGTGGCCTTGAACTCACTGCAATCCTCCTACCTCTGCCTCCCGGGTGCTAGGATTAAAGGTGTGTGCCACCACGCCTGGCAGCATGAGTTATTCTTTTTAATTTTTAAAAAATACTTTATTTCTTTGTTTCCAACTTATTTCCAACAAGAAAAGAGAGGAGGGGGAATGAATGGGTGCTCCAGGGCTTCTAGCTGCTGCAAATGAATTCCAGATGCGTGTGCTACTTTATGTGGGTACTGGAGAATCGAACCCAGGACATTAGGCTTTGTAGGTGAGTATCTTAGCCACTGATCCATCTCTCCAGCCCCAGTATGAGTGTTCTTTTTTTTTTCGAGGTAGGGTTTGACTCTAGCCCAGGCTGACCTGAAATTCACTCTGTAGTCTCAGGGTGGCCTCCAACGAACTCACAGTGATCCTCCTACCTCTGCCTACTGGGTGCTGGGATTAAAGGCGTGTGCCACCACGCCCGGCTCAGCATGAGTGTTTTTAATCCCAGCATGCTTACCAGCAGGTGGCAGATGAACAAAGGAGAATCCGTAGGAGCTTGTGGGCCAGCGAGCCTGGTGAACGTTGTGATGAGCGAGTGGAAGGTGAGGATTCATACCCGAGGTTGTCCTCTGACTGCCACCAATGCACGTGAATGCCTTCACCCACATGCACAACCCTGTACATGCACAGAAGGAAATACAGATGCATTTGATTACATGACAAAGTGTTCAGGCCACGAACACTATGAACAATGCAAAAAGATGTCAACCTGGATTTTTTCCCCATTGCAATTTCTCTAAGAAATAATTAATATTCCTCACATATAAACGACATCTAAAGTAAAGAAGAAAACAACCAACAGAAAAATGGGCGAGGCAAATGAAGAGTTAAGAAAACTAGTGCAAAAGACCACGTGGAAAGGACCGTGCCCCGCCCATAAGAGATGTAGACTGAAAGCCCCCTGTGCTGCATCTTGTCTTCCAGCAGTGGCTCAGGGAGGCTGCTGGCTTACCTTTCTGCAGACAGCAACTGTCACATCTGGATAACGTTACCAAAAGCACTTACTTGGAGGTTCGGTGAGTCAGGAGAAGCAGACTGTGGTGTGTATGCTCACGGGAGAGGAACTCTATTGGCGGAAGTTTCCTGTGTTGTGTGCCTGCGCCCAGGGCAGGTGCAGTGGTGTGTGTGTGTGTGTATGCATGTATATGTCTAACAGAGTGAGAGAGGTTGCGTTCCAGCCAGAGGTAAGACCAGCAATCAAGACTGAAGCAAAAAAGGAGTTAAGTGCCTGTGATGGGAGTTGAGAGGAGCTACAGCTGGGTGATGAGGCACTGCCTGGTACAACATGACACAGGAGCAGTAGGCAGGGGCCAGGCACATGAGGCCACATAACTGGATTTTATTATAAGTATCGACGTGATCAAGATGTTTTTCCCTCAATATATATGGTTCCACACATACCATGGCTCAACTTCATGTTTTTAACTTTATGACACAGTCAGGCCATCCAGGCATACCCATGTAACATTTCTCTGTTCCATTTTAATACAGGATGCGATGAAGGATACATGAAGTAGTTAGTTAACACTTCACCACAAAAGAAGCTTTGTGTTAGATGAGTTTTCCCAGCTAATGTTATTCTCTTGAGTGTCTCTAGGGTGGGCTAAACTATGACATTCAGTCCTAAGGTGTCATAATTGCATTTTCAACTTCACGGTATGTTCAGCTTGAACATAACCACACTGCAGGTCAGGAACACGTGCAGCTTACGAATAATAACATAATCTATAATCATCATTCCTCAAGCACTTGTGGGCTCAGCCGCCACGCCAGGTCCACTGTGTTTCATCTTTATGTCGTCGTCATCAGCTCCAAAGGAGGGCGTCTTTTCCCTCAATTTACAGGAGATGCTGAGACTTAGGGAAATCAGGCCACTTGTCCAAGGTTGCCTAACCACAGCGGAGGGAGATGGGAATTGAAGCCAGGACTGTCAGGGTCAGGGTTTTTCCCATGAATGGGAACTGCGAGCACAGTGTGTCCTGACCATTCTCCTTCATTTTCTTAATTTCCTTGAAACTTCAGGAAAACAAGCTGACAATAGAGAGAATGGTGTGCTGCACACCAGCATCATTTCTGAAAAACATTTTATGTTTCCTCCCAGGCAGATTCACTTCCTTTGAGCTTAACTGGGACTGTCATTCCTCCCTAGAGCGGTCAGTGCTAGTCCTGTTTCTGGTCAAGTGGCTGTGCAGTTCAGCTGGCTGCACATTACCACGATTACCAGCATTACCACCACCACCACCACCACCATCATTACCACCACCACCACCATCACCATCACCACCACCACCATCACCACCACCACCATCATCACCACCACCATCATCATCACCACGATCACCATCATCACCACCACCACCACCACCATCACCACGACCACCATCACCACCACCACTATCACCACCATCACCATCACCACCACCACCACCACCATCACCATCACCATCACCACCACCACCTTCACCATCACCACCATCATCACCACCACCACCATCACCATCACCACCATCACCACCACCACCATCACCACCACCACCATCATCACCACCACCATGATCACCATCACCACCATCACCACCACCACCACCACCATCACCACCATCACCACCATCACCACCACCACCACCATCACCACCATCACCACCATCATCATCACCACTATCATCACCATCACCACCATCATCACCATCACCACCATCACCACCATCACCACCACCATCACCATCACCACCATCACCACCATCACCACCACCATCACCACCACCATTATCACCACCATCTACTCATCACCATGCACCACCATCACCACCATCATCACCACGCACACCATCAGCACCACCTTCACCAGCACCATCCCCCACCGGCCACCATCATCACCATCACCATCCACCAGCCATCCACCATCACCCATCATCACCATCACCACCACCACCATCACCACCACCGCCACCATCATCACCACTCACCATCACCACTCACCACCACCATCATCATCACCACACCCCCCACCCACCACCCCCCACCACACCACCCACACACCACAACCACCCACCCCATCAACCCACACACACCCATCCACCAACCCCCACAACACCATCCACAACCACCACCACCACACCCACACCACCACACACCACCCACCACACCAAAACCCCCCACACACCACCACACCACCCACCCACCAACACACCACACACACCACAACACACCCACAACACACCCCCCAACCCACCACACAACCACACCACAACACAACACACACCCACCACACACCACCACACACCACCCACACACCACACCCCAACACACACACCACCACCAACAACCACCAACCACCCACACCACCCACCACCCACCACACCACCACCACACACCACCCACCACCCACCCACCACACACCACCACCCACCCCCACACAACAACACACCCACACCCCCAAACCACACACACACACACCCAACCACCACCACCACAACCACACACACCATCCACCACAACAACACACACCAAACATCACACCACACACACCACCACCACAACACCACACACAACCCAACCACACCAACCACACCACACCACCCCACCACACCACCCACCACCCACCCACCACCACACCACCAACACCCACCAACACCCACACCACCACCCACACAAACACCAAACCCAACACCACATCACACCAACACACCACCCCACCCCACAAAACACCACCCCCCAACACCCCACAACACACATCACAACAACCCCACACCACACAACCAACCACCCAACCCAACCACACACCAAAACACAACACACACCACACCCCCACCAACACAACACCCACCCCAAACACAACAAACCCACCACCCACACCAACAAACAACAACCAACCACCCACCACACCAACCCAAAACCAACACCCACACAACACACCACCACACCCCCACCCCAACCACAACACAAAACCAACACCCCACAACAACCAAACCCACACCCCACACAACCCAACCACCCCACCAACCAACACCCAAACACCACCCACACCACCACACCAACACCACCCAACACCCACCACCACACACCACCACCCAACCCACCCAACACACCAACCACACCCCACCCCACACCCACCACCCACACCACCACCACACACCCACCACCACACCCAACACCATCAACCACACACCACCCACCAACCCACCCCACCACCACCACACCACACCACCACCACCATCCCACACACCAACCCACACCCACCACCAACCCCACAACACACCCACACCCACCACCACCCACCACACCACATCCCCACACCACCCACCACCACACACCCACACCACCACCACCACAACATCACCCACACCCCCCACACCCACAAACCACACACCACCACACCACATCACACCACCACCCCACCCCACCACCACACCCCCACCACACACCACACCACACCCCCACACACACACCCACCCCACACACCACCACCACACCCACACCACCACCCACACACACCCCACACCACCACCATCACCATCCACCTCACCACCACCACCACACCATCACCACATCACCATCACCACCACCACCATCACCACCACCACCACTACCACCATCACCACCACCATCACCACCATCATCACCACCATCATCACCACCATCACCACCACCATCACCACCACCACCATCACCACGACCACCATCACCACCATCACCACCACCATCATCACCACCATCACCACCATCACCACGACCACTATCACCACGACCACCATCACCACCACCACCATCATCACCACCATCACCACCACCACCACCACCATCACCACCAGCACCACCACCACCACCACCACCATCACCACCAGCACCATCACCACCACCATTACGTCTAGCAGCATGGTCATATCACCACTTTTACCAACATTATTATCACCATTACCACCGCTGCCATCATTACCACCCCCACCATTACCACCACCATGTTCTAGCACCTTGTAGATTGGAAAACATCTTTCATGTGGTATACACTTTTCACCTTTTGATCTTTACCAGAGACACTTTGACACATGTTGGCAATAGGCAATGGGCTGTAGACACAGCCTGGCAGAGGGTCTAGTAATTATGGTTTCTGTCTACCTAGAACACTCATCCCTGTCATGTCTTCTGTTTTTTTTTTTCTTTTTTTTTTAAGATTCCTAGCAGACCAGAGAAGGAGTGGCAGTGTGGATGACTCTAATGCAAAGCAATCTGACTCACAGTGTTTCACAGGACAGACCAGAGTAGCTACATCCTGCCCATGGATACATTCTACCCATGGATAACTCCAAGTGGATTATTTCAGGAGACTTGAGCTCCAAAAACAGATGGCTTTGCTGTGCAATGACACTACACATATGACTGACCATCAGCCAGACCTTTGACGGTCACCCAGTGACCCTCTACTTGGTATTTAGGGTACAATAATGGGGCTACTCAAAGACCCCCAACCCCATGTTCTTGGTAACGGCAGAGAACAAGGAGCCATATACCTTCTCCAGGACCACATGCAAGGCAGGCAGTACCCAGGCCTCTGGAAGGATTCCACACAAGGCAGAGTTTTATTTGAGTACTAGAAGGAAATGAATGCCAGGCCCCTTACTGCTGAAAGACCCAAGCTGTTGCAAGCAAGGGCTGCCGCTGCCCTCAGGCCTCTGAACGTTGCAGGAGAAAACACCCCAGCTCAGCGGGGAAGCCCCACATGCCTGTCTGGAAGGCCATCTTTCTCTGGGGAAAACTTGTAGAAAGAAGCATTTTTTCACACCATCTGCTGGCGTGGGCGGATACAGGCCTGTCTTTGTTTAATACCATCTCTAAATGTATGTGTATGCACAACTGACATATGAACAGAGCCTGTATATGACTTAGCTGTGAATATGCCCAGAGAGAGGTACAGTTCAAGAGGAAAGAAAGAAAAATGCATGTCTATTACTACAGTTTTATGCATTCGATGTCACAGGCAAATACAGGCACCTGGAGACCATCAAACCAGAATTAAAAACTCATTGGAAGGGAAGGACAGTATTTGCCCAGATCATCTATAAATCTTCAATAACCAGCTCTCCATGGGTGTAACATCAAATGTTCGCCTTCTTTTTGTGTCTCATTAGGGAAGAAATTTATTGCCTAACTCTTGAACTATGTCAATTTTTTTTAAAAAAACATTCTATGAATATTTCCAGGAACCACATGCCTGCTTTTATATTAGTGTCATGCCACTGAACAAGGAAAAGCTTGGTCTTCTCAGGAATGGGATGGCACTAATCATGAAATTGAAGGTGACGGCACGCACCCAGCTGGAAGTGAGGGCAAGTTTCCATAAGCATACGCTAGCCTTGGCTCCCTTTGATGTGTCACTGCCTCCTTCCCAAGCCAGAGCACAACCTATGTGTGCTTTTATTTATTTATTTATTATTTTTATTTACTGTTTTTTTGAGGTGAGGTCTCACTCTGGCTCAGACTGACCTGGAATTCACTCTGTAGTCTCAGAGTGGCCTTGAACTCACAGCGATCCTCCTACCTCTGCCTCCCCAGTGCTGGGATTAAAGGCGTGCGCCACCATGCCCAGGTTATGTGTGCTTTAAAACATATATGAAAACTCAGGAGTTTTCAAAACCCCAGTATACACTGTTTTCCCAGGATGTGATGACAAACACCACGAGCTCCTGGCTCTTGTCTCTCAGCGCTGGGAGCCCTTAAGTAACAAATTGAGGCGTGGTTGGCCCTGCTCCCCCACCGGCCTCCTGGGGGTTGCCAGTGTCTTTGGCCCTCATCCCTTGGCCTAGGGCAGCATCCTTCTTGCAGGTCACTGCCTTAGTCCTTTTGGGCTGAAGGTCTGCGCCTTCCATCTAACTTACAAATTCATTTTGTCTGCAAAGACCCTAGTACTAAGATAAGGTCATGTTCACAGGCACCTGGGGGTTAGGACTTAATCTATGTTGGGGAGGATACAATTGAACCCACACTACTCAGTTCTCTCCTAAGATTCACGTTATTGTTTCAAAACGGACAGCCGAAGAAAGGCACTCTGACTTGCCTTTCTCTATGTGTCCCCTCCCCATGTCTCATTATAATCAAATTTGGGGAGCTCTTTAAAACCGTTCTACGTGATCATGCCGGTTCCATCCTAGAGCTCAGGGTGCAGATAGCATCCTTCGCCACAAGGGGGCAGACGGCAGATGCATCAGGTGTGGGTCTGCATTTTTCCAAACCCCATCTGGGTCCTCACTCTTGCTGCTACTTTCTGGCCCAGGCTGAGGGGGCCCCAGCAAGTGTTTTCAGCATGGAAATAGTGTACCACGGTGATCCGAGGCCTTTCCCCCCCGCGTGCGGCTGTTTTGGTGCGCGCAGGAGGATAGCGACTGTGAATGACAAAATGTATCAGGAAACCATTCACTTTCCTCCACTTCTCTCGTTTGAAACATCACCCCCAGCCCCAATCTTTACACACACACACACACACACACACACACACACACACACACACACACACCTCTTTAAAAAGCCTCCGTCAAACCCTGTCCCTTTCTTGTTTACATCTATGATCCTCGATCCCACTTCCTTGGCCTTCGAGTGAAGCCCACAAGCCTCGCTCTCCACCTCTCTTTTCTACAGGGCACAGCGCCTCAGAATGGAGACAATACCTTTGGTCTGGCTCAGGTTGTATGTTTTCCCCTGAATGTGTCCTCATTTGGGGGGCGGGGAGAGGGGTGATGCAACTCTTCCATTAGCCTAATTCCTAGTGTGGGAAGGGGCCAGCCCCACACAGACCCTGTGCCTAGCATGAAGGAACACCAGTGAGCAGTTACTTATAGGAAAAAAAAAAAAAAAGAAAAAAGGCTGTTGGGCAGGGCCTTAAAGACGATGTCTGCCTGTGACAAAGGGTCACCATGCATTTTTCCCTCCACAGTGTTGAGGCAGCAATCTGGTAGGTCTGGTTGAGCACAGAGGCTGGTAATTGTTGGGGTCGTGGCCAGACATAAAAGTTAGAGATTTTAAGAAAACGTTTATTTAGGAATGACCCATAGGAAGCTTGAGAGGAAAGATAAGATGAAAAATCGTCATTCAAGACCCAGGGGGTCTTGATGTTCTTCAGGCTTTTGAGGAGTCTGTAGTCGGGGTTCTGGGAAGGTGGCCATCTTTCACTCTCCACTGCTCCTGGGCTGCTCAGATGGGGTGCTGGCCCTGTGGTGAGAGACCAGGGTGGTCTTGCTGTTTCTCTGCGGTTGTCGTTGTTTTCAGTTTACAGTAAGGGGTAGGGGTGTCAGAGAGAACGACCGCTCCTTGGCTAGGAGCGTGTACAGAAAGACAGGCATTCAGAAAGGTGGCTGGCAACCCAACTGGGCCTGTGAAGCAGTTTGTGCTTCAGAAAGGGAGGCGGGGGCCGGGTGGGGGTGCCGCCAGCTAGCAGGTCAGAATGCTGCCATTCCCTGTTGACTAAGATATTCAAAGCATTGCATTTTCCAGCTCTTGTTTTCTTTTCTTTCTGTTTTTTTTTTTTTTTGAGATAGGGTTTCGCTCCAGCCCAGGGTTTCTCTCCAGCCTGGGCTGACCTGGAACTCACTATGTAGTCTCAGGGTGCTCAGGGTGGCCTCGAACTCATAGCGATCCTCCTAACTCTGCCTTCCAAGTGCTGGGATTAAGGACATGTGCCACCACGCCTGTCCTGAAACGCTCATTTTCACTGCTAGAGTTGCTGGCCATGCTCAGGGTGGACACTCAGGGTCCAAGGCTTCAGTGAGTACTTTGGTATTCTAATTGAAACTAAGGGTGTGCATGATGATTCTTTGGTGAAGAAATCACTCAAAGACAGTACACAGAGCATCTTGGGAGGGGTCCACCAAGGCAAGGGGCTCACTGCTCCACTCCGGAGGTGGCCGTGGTCCCACGTGCTCATGTAACTCTTGGGCAGGCAGCCCAGCTCAGGTCTCTGTCTGTCTCTCACATCATCCTCCATGCATGTCTTAGCTCCCTTGAAGGAGCAAGGGAACTCTGCAGCCCGTGGTTATGCAAACAAGAGTTCTAGGCTGCCTGTGCTTCAGAGCTGTCAGAGGAAGGCCAGTGAAACCACCTGCTGTGTGCCCAGCACTCTGCTAGCTGCTGTGGTCAGCTTCTATAATCCCATCAGAGAGCAAAGTACCCATGGAAACTCAGTGCAGTGCTCAGTTGAGCACCAGGATGTGAGGAGTGAAAGATAAATAAGGCCCTGGAAGATGTAACAGAGGTGGGAGATACTCCAGAGGAAGTGGTGGATTCAATAGGGGCGTTGCTCTCACAGCTCAGCCTGAGATGGCGGTAGACACTGAGGAGACTCAAATCTCATCAAAGCAGAAAATCAGAGGTTGCAGGGAGCTCTACCCTAAAGGAGGATTATAACATGCCATCTAGTGCAGGTAGGAAAGTTTGTAAGACCCACAGGGTGAGAAGGAGTATCTGATGCATTGCTCCCCCCAACAGAGACTGACTGGCGCATTCCTGACCCCACAGTGATTACCAACTACCCCACCGAGGAGGGCCCTCAGTAGAATGGGATTGGGGGAGATGGAACATAATAGTATAACATGATGGAACCAATATGCAATCTGTTCATACAGTAAAGTTCCCAGTTAATAAAAGAATGAGGCTAAAAAAGGGTGGATGATCATTTGGTGTGTTCCACCCATATTTATTCTCCACCCCTCACTGCTCCATGTTGTGAAGGCTGGCCTTTTCCTCTGGTTTCATCAAGGCACCCGTTAGGGCTTGGGCAGGAAATCAGAAAGTGGGGAAGAGAGGCAGATTAGGACCCACTCCACTCTGGTGACACATCTCTAGAAGTAGTGGTATCACACTATGCCAAAGCCACTTGGGCAAGACCCTTCCTCTTGGTACTAGCTCTCATTGGCTTCCACCGACATTATTTTTTCTATTTGGTGCTCAAGTGTTGAGGTGGCAGCAACATCCCACTTTGCTAATTCCTAGGTACTGTTGGGCACTGCCAGGCACAGGCTGGAGCCTTCAGGAGAGGGGCCTGAGCTGCCAGGCACGGTTAAGGACCCCTGGGATACAGGTGGCCACTCCCTCTTCAAGCCCCGCACACCTGAACTTGGGCTTCCCTCATAGCCCTGTGGCCTTTGACCAGTTGCCTAGGAAACTCCTTATCAGCTAGTAGCCTTCACACAGCCCATCCCCCTGCGACCCTCTTCCTGCCACTATGTAGATCACCCGACTTTCTCCCTATGTGCTGGAATGAACGTCCCTAGGCATCGGCCAGCAGCCTTTGAACCCACCAATCCCCTTAGGACCCCCTTTCTGCTCTCAACTGCTTATAAACCCATTTCCCTATTGAATAAATGGAACTCCTCTCTGAGGTTGTCTCCAGGGCATATATCCCTTCATGCACGGCTGCTCAGGACCCCGCTCTTCACGACTGCCTGGACACCTTAGGGGAACTGCGGCCCGAGGATCCAGAGACCCACAAGGTACCTCAATGTCCTTGCAGATGTCTCGGGCACCTGCATTTCCCTAGAAGTTTCTACATCATGCCTCTAGAATTGAATGACCAGAGAGGAGTTCTGTTTCATGCCTGGTTTCTAACTCAGTAAGGTGATCTGATACAGGGGTGCCATGTTGGGCAAGAGTGGTGATAAGTGGCTGCCTGGCACACAGCAGCTCGTGTGGAACAGGAACCCGCGGCGTTCTGAGCAGATCACGTTACACTGGAACGCAGCCTCACTGTCTCTGTTGCCCGTGGCTACTTCCATGCTACAACGGGAAAGTTGAGTTACTGTTAAGAGAGGCTACCTGGAGGTTCTTGTGTGCTATCTGGATCTTTACAGGAAAAGCTTGTCAGTCTAAGACATATAAGTTGGCTTAGTAAAAGGGATAAAAGAACACATATTTCACTTGGAAAAAAAAAATGGATCTGAGACCAAATGCCAGTTCAGTTCTTACCAGTTGTGGGAAAGTTAACTTCTCAGAGTCTGTTTCCTCACCTGGAACATAGGGAAATCATAGCTCTACCCTCTGGTTGTCATGATGACCAGATTTCACTGCATGGTGCCCACAGGTGAGTGCTTCCCACTTTCTGCCTCTTTCCAGGACAGACACCAATAGTGATGCAAGGAAAGACACACGTGTGGGTCTCAGAGAGGCCGCTAGTGGGTTGGAGAAATGGCCCATCAGAAAAGATGACAGGAAAGGTTAGGCATAACTGGCTACATCATTTGCTGGTGCAGAGCAAAATGAAAATGCAAGGGCCATTATTTAAAAGTTAAGAACTTGGGCTGGAGAGATGACTTAGTGGCTAAGGCACTTGCCTGCGAAGCCTAAGGACCCATGTTCGACTTTCTAGATCCAGCCAGAAGCACAAAGGTGAGGCAAGCGCAAGGTCGCACACGCCCACCAGGTGGCGCAAATGTCTAGCGTTCAATTGCAGTGGCTGAGGCCCTGCTGCACCAATTCTCTCTCTCTCTGTCTCTCACTTACTGTCTCTAAGATAAAAAAGTAAAATAAATAAAAACAAAAATGAAGAACTTGAAGATAGTGATGGCTGATCATGAAGCCACATCCAGGCTCCTATGGGCAACTGCTTAGGTCATGGTCATGAGCTTCCAACTTCGAGTCACAGAGGAGACCTCAAGTATCCTCAAAGCAAATATTGGCAGAGCAAAGAGAGCGTGAGGCCTTGAGTGCTGAGAGCTGGGCTCTGGTCTCAGCCTTGCTGCTTGCCAGGTACCTGGGCTCATGAAGTATGTCATGAGCTTTGCATCCTCATACACAGGAAACATCAGGGGGGTCACGGTTGGGTCAAGGTCACATTAGCAAGTAAACATGAGTCAGCTTATGAGATCAGCCAGCTGACTTGATCTCTGTGCACCAGATATTTTTTTAGTTTTTTTAAATTTATATATTCCTAAATGACAGTGCTCTTTCTTTTGATGGATTTATTCTGTCTTGGTTAACCTATATATTTTCCATGCTGTGTCTATCTGAAACTTCCAGTATGATACGAGTCACCAAGAAGGGGACAGAACCATTGAGAATTTGATTCTCTACGTGAAGTCTCGTTCATAGAGTCACAATTATGTCAAAACCCTCCTCCAGGGGCTGGAGGGATGGCTTAGCAGTTAAGGAGACTGCCTGCAAAGTCTAAGGACCCAGGTTTGATTCTCCAGATCCCACATAAGCCAGATGCAGATGGTGGCACATGCATCTGGTGTTCGTTTGCAGTGGCTAGAGGCCCTGGCGTGCTCATTCTGTCTCTCTCTCTCTCCCCTGTTGGGCACTGCCAGGCACAGGCTGGAACCTTCAAGAGAGGGGCTTGAGCTGCCAGGCATGGCTAAGGACCCCCAGACTATAGGAGGCCACTCCTTCTCCAAGCTCAGCACACCTGAACTTAGGGTTTGCCCATAGCCCTGTGACCTTTGACCAGTTGCCTAGGAAACTCCTTTTCAGTGAGCACCTTCACAGCCTAACCCCCTGAGACCCTAGATCACCTGACACTCCTCTACCCTGCCATTGCCTACGTGCTGGAATGAATGTCCCCATATGCTAATTAGGCACCAGCAATGAACCTTGTGCCTCCAATTCCCTTAGGACCCTCCCCCCTGCCCTCAGATGTTTATAAACCCATTTCCCTGACAATAAACTGAGAGAGACCTGTTCAACTAGTCTTTTTACTTTCGCACGCTCACCCACGGTGGTTGCCTGGGTGCCTTCGGGGGGACCGTGGCCGGCCCCGGAGAAAGAACCCAGGAACCCACACTCTCCCTCTCTAATAAATAAATAAATAAATAAATAACAAACCTTCCTCCAGGACTGGCCAGTGTATTGGCAGTGGAGAAAGATGTTTCTGGAAGGAGGGAAATGTCATTTGTCTCTTGAGTAAACCCTTGATGCCATTAGACTTTTCTGAATGCTGAGTTGAAAATAACAGTTTACTCCTCCCGCACTTTGCAGGTTGGCAAGTGACAGCTGCTCACCCAGGAAGCCACGCGGGCTCTGCACGAAAGCGGTGAGAGCGGACGGAGATCCAGGGAAGTGCCCGTGGCAGGTGGATGAGGGGGATGCAGACACCCAGCCTGTCCCTTAGTGAGTTCTAGTATGAAGCCTGGCGTTGGGGTGGGGGGAGGGGACTCTGGCATGGTGCTGATGAAAGCGGTGGTGTTCTGACCTGCTTAGGGGATACACTCTTTCCCTCCCTTCCTCCCTCCCTCGCTCCTCTCCTCCTCCCTCCTCTCCTCCTCCCTTCTTTCTTCTTTTTTTCTTAAATTTTTTAATATTTATTTATTTGAGAGAGTCAGAGAGAGAGAGAGAGAGAGAGAGAGAAAGAGATATCGGGCATGCCAGGGCCTCCAGCCACTGCAAATGAACTCCAGACACATGCGCCACCTTGTGCATCTGGCTTACGTGGGTCCTGGGGAACTGAACCTGGGTCCTTTGGCTTTGCAGGCAATCACCTTAACCTCTAAGCCATCCATTCAGTTCTCCTTTTTTCCCTCCTCCCCACTCTCTCTTCTTCTCTTCCTCTCTCCCTCCTACTCTTTCTTTTTACTGGAGTCTGGGTCTCATGGAGGACCTTGAACTATTTCCTGAGTTTTGGAATTCTAGGCATGGGCCACCTTGCCTGGTTTATGTGGTGCAGGGGATGGAATCCAGGGCTTTGTGCATGCTAGGCAAGCCCTCTACCCACCGAGCTACACTCCCAGGCCCTCTTCCCATTGTTTTGAAATGGCTCTGGGAGGCTGCCACACTTCCGTGAACCAGGTGAAGAAGCAGGGCACAGCATGAGCAGTCGGTGGTCTTGGTTGCTGGACACTGGCATGCAAGAAAGTTAATCAGGTGCTGAATTTTGAACTGGGCAAGCTGAAGACAGACAGTGCTTACATTTTTTTTTTTAACCAAGAAAACTACTGCATAGTAAAAATAATCGGGGATGCTGCAGGTTTTTATTTTTGTATTTTTCTGTTGCTATTTTTAGTAGCACAAGGTGAATTGGAAATAAATTTTAAAAAGGCGTTCCTTCTGAGGCAGTCTGGGCAGAGAACGCATTCTGGCTTCCCATTTCCAGCCCTGTGGTTGCTGTCAGTGTGCTTGGTCTCGGCGGGCATGTGCTGCTGGTGTTTGGGGACGTGGGCTCCGAGCACACAGAGAGTGAGTTAGATGACCTCTGCTGCTCCTTCTTCTACAAAACGGGGAATACAAGAAGGTCATTTCTTTTGGCTCAAATGCACAAACAAATCCAAATGGCTGGATAATCACTTCTCCCTCCTCTTCCCTCAGATGCTACCCCAGGGGATACACAGTAGTCAGCACTGCACTTTGAACTTCTTTTTTAGTCAACAAAAGTCAATTGTTCTTTTCAGCCAGTGCTGGAGCCCCTCCACTGGTCTGATTAAGGTCTCCTGCTGCTATTTACATGCCAAGACAGAGACTCTGCATTTACTGAAAATAAATGTTGAGGTAAAGACTTGACATTTATTTTCAAAGTAGGAGGTCATCTTCCCATCACAGCATCCCATTTGTTAGATATTATTTTTATTAGACCAAATGATTCACGTTAGCAAATAAATATAAATCAGCTTATTAGGTCAGTGGGCTAACATGACCTCTGTTCACCAGGCTTTTATTGAAAAGGTAGATTGTGGTTTTTCAGGGCAGCGAGCATGCTCAGGGAAGGCCTATTGGAATCAAGTAGGCCATTGTCTCATGGCTCTGAACATCAAATTCGCCAGAGCTCTTTCTCCTCTTATAAAGCTTGCGGTAGGATGATACCAAAAGAAAGTATGAGAAGGATCTGGGCGTGGTGGTGCACACCTTTAATCCCAACACTCGGGAGACAGAGGTAGGAGGATCGCCATGAGTTCGAGGCCACCCTGAGACTACACAGTGAATTCCAGGTCAGCCTGGGCTAAAGTGATGCCCTACCTTGAAAAACCAAAAAAAAAAAAAAAAAAAAAAAAAAAAAAAAGTATCAGAAGGGGCTAGAGAGTGATTTAGTGGTTAAGGTGCTTGCCTGCAAAGACAAAGGACCCAGGACCCACGTTCAATTCTCCAGTACCCACGTAAAGCCAGATGCGCCAGTAGGCACATGCAACTGGTTTGTTTGCAGTGACTACAAGCCCTGGCACACCAATAGTCTCTCTCTCTCTCTCTCTTTCCCTCCGTTTTTCTCTCTCCCAAATAAATAAATGAAATATTTAAAAATCGAAAAAAGAAAGTATCAGAAAATGGAATTAGTATAGGTTAGTCTAAGCAGAGATCCTTGACCAGTCTAGAGAGCTCGCATACTGAGTAAGATCTGTTTTGGCATTTAGTGGCTGAGTTTCTGTTGGGTCATTTCTCTGCTATTATTAATTTTTTTTCTTTTTGGTTCTTTGAGGTAGGGTCTCACTCTGGCCCAGGCTGACCTGGAGTTCACTATGTAGTCTCAGGGTGGCCTTGAACTCACGGCGATCCTCCTACCTCTGCCTCCCGAGTGCTGGGATTAAAGGCGTGCGCCACCATGCCCGGCTGTGTGTGTGTTTGTATGTCCACATGTATGCGTGTGATTTGCATGCATGTGTGCCTATGTGTTTGAGTGTACGTGGGCCCATGTATGTGCGCATATGCATGCGGAGGCAAGAGGACAACCCCCGCTGTCCCCCTCAGGTCTGCCGTCCACGCCATGGTTTCTCATGGGTCTTCAGCTCGCCACTTGGTCTAGGCAGGCTGACCAGGAATCCTCTTGCCTCCACCTGCCCCGCACTGGAATTACAGATGCTTCAAAGCTGACATCGATGTGGGTCCTGGGGATGGAGCTGGGGTCCTCGTGCTTCCAAGACAAGCTCTCTTCCTAACCTCTCTCCGAGGCTCTAGGTAAAGCCAAAGCACCCAACTTCCTACCTGCCCCGGCAGCATCCGTTCCCCTGTTTCTCGCCTTCTGTGTTGTTTCCTTCGTGGAGGCAGAAGAGCGTCACCAAGGCCGAGCACCTGGCCAGGGTGAGCAGAGTGCAACAGAAATGCCAGAAAACAGCCTGTGGCCACGACTGGTTACACAATTTTCAGGCTTCAGCAAACATGAAAATATGAATACCAAGTGGCATGTCTGTTATGGGGGAAGCCAACCGCTCTCTAATTGGACTGCAGGTCTGCTCCATGGGAGGGAATACATGCCTGATACTAAACCTATGACTGGGGAAGTCATGAACCCTAGGGGTGTAACATCTGCTGGTGTCTGGCTAAATGCATACATTATGCTCACCAAACCGCCTGGTAAGCACTTTTATTTATCTTTTTAAAAGACTTATGTTTTTATTTTTATTTATTTATTTATGAGAGAGAGAGAGAGAGAGAGAGAGAGAGAGAGAGAGAGAATGGATGCCAGGGCTTCTAGCTACTGCAAATGAACTCCAGATGCATGGGCCACCATGTACATCTGACAAGTACTTCCCTTAATGTTCATACCCATATATGAATGCTACTGTGGTGGTTTGAATAGAATAGATGGCCCCCAATATATTCAGTTGTTTATTTGTTTGTAGTTTGCATCTTTAACCACCTGACTGGAAGCAGTGTCACTGGGTGGATCTTAAGGTGTGGTGGTGGGTTTCAGATTTCAATCTAAAGGTATGCAAAGTGTGCCTAACAGGAGTTCCTGAAGTGTGCTGTGGCTTTTGGCTTTTTGGCTTGTGCTTCTCTCTCTCTGCTTGGTCCTGTGAAGGCAGGCCAGCTTCTTCTGCCATTATGGAACTTCCCCTGGATCTGTAAGCTTCAACAAATATCCCTTCCTCCATAACTGTGCCTGGTCTGGAAGTTCATCTCAGTGAACCTGAAGCTGTCTGCTCCAGAACTTGGTACCGAGGAGTGGGCTGAGATGAACCTGACTATGTGGATGCTGATCTTTTGGAACGTTTGTTTTGGAGGAATAGGCATGGTCTTGGTGCTTGCAACTGAAGATGTCTTCTGGAGTGGTAAGCCAAGTTTTATGGACTATTATGATGAGAGTTTGAGAATTCTAAGTGTAGACAGTATTGAACTTTGAGGCTTGGCTTATGAGCTTTCTAAGGGGAAAGAAAGACTGCAGAGGACTTTGTTGGAACTGGGCTACTGGCATAAGGGCTGGCTGCATTCTGCTGCCCAGGCCCAGAGAGTTTGATCAAGGTTAAATTTGTAATGGACTGGTGTGCTTGGCTAAAGATATTGGACTGAGCGATTTAAGATTTTAAACTGGAAAACCTCAAGCAAGTTAAAAATACAGGCACTGAGACTGGTTTTAGGTTACTGAATCTGCTATTGTCAAACACATTAAGCAATCTTAAGGAAGATGGTCCAATTGCTTTACTATGGAAAGGATGCCTGAGGAAAGACTATCATAGAAATGCAAACACTTTTGGAAAGAGTTGACTGAAGAAGGAACCTGCTTTTCAAGGTTATGATTTCTTTTGTCTGTGAATCAAGAATATGGCTGTGTCCTGCACACCTGGTATTGGTTTCAGAAACATGAAAAATGCGAGGAGTGGTCATAAATTGCACATGCTTCTAGGAGCTGCCACTGAGATATGGCATGAGGCAGGGCCTGATGCCCTGATAGGCTGAGCCTTTGGAAGTTGGACCGTGGTTTGTATGAAGACCTCAAGATATTTTGTATATACCAGGACAATGCAAGGGCTACCACAGAGCGCACTGTTGGCCTGGGATGGAAGTGTTCCCCAGCTACTCTGCCCAGCTAGAGGGGCAGAATTGGAAAATCTGGGGACTGTCAGTCTCTGGTTATGGTGAACTTGAACTGCAGAAGTTTGATGTTTGTTTGATGGTGGTTGAGTTTGCATTGTTTTAGTCTCTCCTTGCTATGCCTTATACCAGTTGAAAATGTTTACTCTGTGCCTTTATATGTTAGAAATATTTAACTTGTTTGATTTTATAGGTCTTAATATCTTAAATTGGTCAAGACTGTGGGGACCTTTGAAACTGAACTGAGTACAATTTACAGTGTGTGATGGTTATAAATCTATTGGGGGCCAGGGGTGGAATGTGGTGGTTTGAATAGAATAGATGGCCCCCCAATATATTCAGTTGTTTATTAGTTTGTAGTTTGCATCTTTAGCCACCCGGCTGGAGGCAGTGTCACTGGGTGGATCTTAAGGTGTGGTGGTGGGTTTCAGATTTCAATCTAAAGATATGCAAAGTGTGCCTAGCAGGAGTTCCTGAAGTGTTCTGTGGCTTTTGGCTTTTTGGCTTGTACTTCTCTCTCTCTGCTTGGTCCTGTGAAGGCAGGCCAGCTTCTTCTGCCATTATGGAACTTCCCCTGGATCTGTAAGCTTCAATAAATATCCCTTCCTCCATAACTGTGCCTGGTCTGGAAATTCGTCTCAGTGAACCTGAAGCTGTCTGATACAGCTACTTTCACTTTTTGTTAGAGAACCTTCTCTTTTCAGATGGCAGTGACCTTGGGATGACTCCAAAGGCACCATAGTGCTGAGAAGAAGTAACAGAGGTGTGCTCAGCACTGAAACATCTCTATCACATCTTCCAAGGCTCAGGGTCCATTGCAGAAGAGGTAGCAAAAAGAATGTAAGAGCCAAAGGAAGGGTAGGACTGCTTACAACGTGCTCTTCCAGACACAAAATGGCCTGTATACCCATGATCTCCCAGTGCCTGGCACTACCTACACAAGACCATCATAATAGGAAGAAAAGATGATGACATCAAAATAAAAGAGACTGATTGAGAGAGAGAGGGGATATGATGGAGAGTGGAGTTGTGAAGGGGAAAGTGTGTGTGGGGGTAATTATCATGGTTTATTGTCTATAATTATGGGAGTGTCAATAATAAAAAAAAATATAGAAATTTCAAGATGGAGGCAGCAGACATTGACTCTGGATTCTTGCTGATGCCCTGATTCAGATCTACAATGAAAGAGAGGAAAATATGAAGCGGAAATATATGAAAAATATGAGTTTGTCACAGAAATAAATGCAAGTGGACTTGAAGTCCCATGTTCAGAGACTGCAGCAGCTTAGACTATAATTGTTAAAGAGCTTCCTGCATTAAAGATTATCCAGTTGGGCTGGAGAGATGGCTTAGCCATTAAGGTGCTTGCCTATGAAGCCTAAGGATCAAGGTTCGATTCTCCAGAACCCAGGTAAGCTAGATGCACATGGTGGCATCTGGAGTTCGTTTGCAATGGCTAGAGGCCCTGGTGTGTTCAATCTCTTCCTCTATTTCTCTCAAATAAATAAATAGAGTTAAATAAAAGATAAGCCAACTGCTATGCACTGGGACACTAGGAAAGATGTCCTGAGGGCAAAGTCCTACCAGTTGAAGGCTCAAGATATAAAGAATGCAAATTCTTCTGAAGGGAAAAGGCACGAAGGAAGGGTGCGTAAGGAGCTTCCTGTTTCCCAGTGTCAACATACAGAACCTTCTACAACTGAGATCCAAGACCAGGCTGCATCCCAAGCTGACAGAACTTGGCAGCATTGCGCAAGTAGGACTGGTTTCGGAAAAATGAAAACTGCAATATTTCACTAGGACTTCAGAGAGCCACTGAGGCCAAGCAAGGCAGAGTTGAAGTCTCTGCAAAGAGGCTCTGTGAGGCCACTGTGTAAAGCTGTACAAGTGAACTATAAGTTGCCATAGAGACTCCAGGGTTTTTCAGATGCCAGAACCATCGAATAGCCATGAAGGAAAGCTGTGGGTTTGGTGTAGATCCTGCCCAGGTGAGAGGCTGTAAGGAGACAGCTGGAGTAAAAAACTACCCAAGCCTTTTAAAAAAATATTTTTATTTATTTATTTATTTGAGAGAGTAAGAAGGAGAGAAATAGCTAGATGAAGAGAGAGAGAGAGAGAGAGAGAATAAGTACACCAGGAGCTCTAGCCACTGCAAACAAACTCCAGAAGCATGAGCCATTTGTGCATCTGGCTTATGTGGGTACTGGGGAATTGAATCTGGATCCTTAGGCTTCATAGGCAACTGCCTTAACCACTAAGCAATCTCTCCAGCCCTACCTAAGCCGTTGTTGAGCCCAGAGGATTTCACTGTGAGTTCCAGATACTGGACATGGAGCTGTAGTACTAGAAAAAAATCAGCAGTTTTCCCTGCTGGTTTTTGGTCTTGCCTTTGTCCAATCTTTCTTTGCTATGCCTCCGTTCCTCTCTTTTGGACTGAGAATATTTATTTTGTGGCATTATATGTTGGACATTTGTAACTTGTGTTTTGATTTTTGATTTTACAGGGCTCACAGTTAAGAGACTCTTGAGTCACAGATAAGATTGAACTTTGGACTTTTTAGTTATTTTACTTTTGAGGGAGAGAGAGAGAGAAAGAGGGAGAGAGAGAGAGGTAGAGAAAGAGAGAGAATGGGTGTGCCCGGGCCTTTCAGCTGCTGTGAACAAACTCCAGACTCGTGTGTCCCCTTGTGTGCCTGTGCAACATTGCATGCTTATGTCACTGTGTGTCTGGCTATGTGGGTCCTTGAGATTCGATCATGTGTTCTTAGGCTTTGCAGGCAAGCACCTTAACTGCTAAGCCATCTCTCCAGCCCACTTTGGACTTAAAAAAATTTTTTTAAAATTTATTTTATTTATGAGAGAGAGAGAGAGAGAAAATAGGTGCTCCAGGGCCTTCAGCTACTGCAAACAAGCTCCAGATGCACGTACCACCTTGTGCATTTGGCTTACCTGGGTCCTGGGAAGTCAAACTTGGGTCCTTTAAGCTTTGCAGGCAAGTACCTTAACTGCTGAAGCCTCTCTCTAGCCCCTGAACTTTGGACTTTTGGACATTGTTGGGACTGGTAAAAACCATGGAGACCTTTGAAGTTGGACTGAATACATTTTGCCTCATGAGACGGCCATGAATCTATGGAGCCAGGAATGGACTCAGTGTTTCAATAATTAATCCTCAGTTGGTGTCACCATTTGGAAGAGTTATGGAAACTTTAGGAGGTAAAGCTTGGTTGGAAGAAGTATATCACTGGGGAACGGGCCTTGACGTTTTATAGTCCAGACTTTCTTGCTGTCTCTCCCTTCTTAGTTCCTCCATGCTGATATGAAAGCACGACATTGACTGTCTGCTCCTGCCATGGTGAGCGACGCTAACCCTTGAAACTATAAGCTGAATAAGCTCTTTCCTTCCTGGAGTTGATTCTGATATGGTGCTTAGGCAATGCGAAAATAACTCGTACAAGCTGTAACAACTTGGGCTGTCCCTGTGTCTCACTTTCAGTTTTGTATGTCACATCCTTTTCTTGGGCTAGACATATGTTCTGTCCCTGCGAGGGGTGAGCAGAGTCACTGTGAACCTCTTCTGGCTCTAACAGCTGCCTGGCTTTCGAATTATACCTCATTCAGTTAAACCCTGTCGAATTTAATATGCCTAAAAATTTCCATTTAACAGAGCAAGAAGGGATGTGGTGTGAGAATTCTCTGGTGAGCTTCAAGCAGACTCCTTTTGTATTTTGTACCCCAGATCACAGGCCACTGGTGACTTTAGCTGCCTGTGGTGGCAGTTGAGGTGATAGTTGTTTTCAACTTCTTTGTTTGAACCAATTCAGGAGCTTTTGTACTAAAAAGCTTTCACCAAAGCTGAAGAAGTCAGATTGAAGGGAGTATATATCCCTAGGGAAATTCTTGACTGATTGGAGATAGCAGGTGGTGACTGAATGCCCTGATCTTACATTCCTTGAGGGTCAATTTCGAGACATGTTCTATATGGCTCCTCATAGGTCCTGATTAGCAAGGAACCCCAGTTTCCAAGAGTTGTATCAGCTCCATCACACACCCAGAATGTTCCCATCATGCTTGTTCATATCTCTGCCTCAATTGCTGTTTGCTGCAAATTGCTTCATCCAACACAACCTTCATGCACCCAAGTCTTTGTATCAGGCTTATATCTTTACCGTATAGTTAATTTTCAAATGAAAGCAACAGAAAGAACCTATCACATATTTAAAAACTTACAAAATATACATCTGCATGATAAAAAATAACCACAACATACATTAAAGTCCAATAAAGGCCAACAATGACTTTGTGAGGAGGAAATATGTGGTTAAAATGTAAAAAAGCAGAGTGATCATAGAATCCAACTCAACACAGAGTGATCCAAATGACTGTGAGAAATGCTAGCTTAAGGCAATACAAGTATAACATTTGGAAATAGAAGATGACAACAAATATAATAATAAATGAGAGGAAATACAATTTCTCAGAGCTTAGAATATAACTCAGTGGTAGATTTCTTTCCTAGCAGTATAATTTTCTTAATGTTGATTAGTCAAGGTACATATGCACATTTGTTCATAAAAATTTTAAAGTAAAGCTATCACTAAGATTAAAAGAAATGTTATCCCTTTCTATCCCAATTGTAGAGTTATGAAGTTGCGATCTCTGCAGGCAGCCACTTTATATTCTATCCTTTAGAGAAATTCAGTACATATTAAAAAAATTCAATGTTTTTGTATGAATATACCATGGAACTTTGTTTATTTCATTTGAGTGAATTATGTAACAGTTCACCCTTCCTGTGGATGGACCTCACATTTCTCCTTCAGTCTTCCATTATGGGTCATTGGGATGTTTCTAATCTGTTCCCATTATAGTGATGTCTCAGGTATGTGATCATGTGTCCCCTTCACCCTTTTCCTGCCTCTTTGTTCCCATGGTGCTATACTGGACTGTCCTGCAAACTTCTCTAGTTACTCCTTAGTCTCCTTTGCTAACTCCTCTTCCTCCATTTGTCCTCTGAACATTGGATGATTTGTTCCTGGGACTTCTCTGTGCACATTTTCTTTCTAGGTAAGCTCATTTGTGCCAGGCCTTCAAGTTACCTATATGCTGGCAATTGCCTACATTCTATCTCCAACCAAATGTCAGCTCTGAACTCCAGAGCTATCACGATACCCTTGTTTATGTCACCTGTACATGTGGAAATCTTCATGAGCCCCCAAGCAGGAGGTTTCTTGAGGTTTCCACCTACCATGTTTTGGTGTGAGGTGTGTGTGTGTGTGTGTGTGTGTGTGTGTGTTGGAGATCAATAATAATAGCACCATCTTTCCAGTTCCTCAAGCTAAATCCTGGGTAGAATTTTACTTTTAAGGGATGTGTATAACCCTTTCACTTTTGTCTTCTCTCCGATGCTTCTCTTGTGGTGCAAGCCACCATCTCCTTCTACATGGGCCGCAGCATGGGGTTTCATCATTGTTACTCCTAGAGTCTACTCTGTATTAAGCAGAAAGAGGGATGATACGGGGTCTAAGTCACACTTCTTTTAGTTTAGATGCCATGTCAGTTATCACACTGCAATATAGTGACTTGTTTTTGTGTTTGACTCCCTCATAAGATTGGGGTCTCCTTGAGATACCATTTGTCACTGATTCTCCATCTCCTACGGCAACAGTAATGATACTGTTATATGTTATGATACTGTTATATGTTATAATGATCATTTCATTCATATAACTGATGTGAAACTGAGTTTCCAAATTACAAAGAACAATGCATTTAGCTCAAGTTAAGAGATGTGTTGTGAATCATTCTTAAACTTCTGAGGGCCCATTTGAGCAAACATAGGACACTGTGGCCCATCTCTCCTCTCAGTGTCCCTTCCTTTGCCCCTCTCATTCTCTGGCCTTGAAAGAGTGTTTTAAGACAAACATCATGTTTCTGAGTCTTTGGAAAGGTTCTCTGTTAGTGTGCAGGGAACTCTAACAATAAAACAATAGTCCTTGTAGGCTTTCAAGAGCTTGTGTTATTAATCTATTTGTGAACGGTAATGATTATTATGATCTACCCCTTTGTATAGACATTTTAAAGGCTGGTTAAGCAACTGAGAATTAATTTATTGGTAATGAACATTTTCAACTTCATTAGATACTCAGAAGCCTTCTACATCATCATTATCTGGATGCTAAATTTTAATTGCATGCAGCCTGGTCCCTCAATAATTAACACATTGTATATCCCACCTAATTCACAAACTAATTGTCATTTCTTAGATCTTAATATTACTTGCTAATTTTGCCAAGGATAAAAAAATCTGACTGTCAAAACTCCAGAGTAAATGACATTATACAGGCACAATAGTGACAAAACAAGTTAATTTATTGCAAAGTCACTGAGAGAAGGAATTTTTAATTGCATATTTGTTACCTTCATAAAAGACATAAATGGCTTTTTAGTTACATATTTGCTTATTTCTTACATATTAAAAAAGTGTTAACAAGCCTGATTAAAATTAATTGCAAAGGTCCAAGATCTGAGTGGAGAGCCCAGCATGGCAAACTTCTAATTGAAGTTGAAAGAGAAAGAATGAGAGGAGACATTGGATGGAACGGAAATCAGAACAGATGTTTGTGGAGATGGGAAATAATTAAATGACCCACCAAGACGGAGAGAAGCTAAGGATAAAATCAAACTTGACAATAAATGAGAAAATGTTATCCTAATAGTATTAACAGTTGGGGAAGGGGGTTTGTTTCCTAAGGTTTATGGTGGGACAATTGCCAGTGTTATTTAACAACTTCAAAATTAGTACAGTCCACTACTACCATATGAAAAGGTGTTCTAATGACAACACCACAGAGCACTGTCACTTGCTAATTTTCCAGATCAGGGTTGATTACATCTGTATGTTCTGAGTTTATAAACCAATTCCACATAAGCTTCCATAGACTCTTCTATACCAGCTCTGTGTAAGCTCCTTTGGCAAAACATGACATGCTTCTTGAGCCCGAGCTGCCATGCCTCTTAGATGGGCTGGCATATAGAAAATATATGTAACCACTAAGCCATCTCTCCAGCCTTTTTTTTTTTTTTTTTTTTTGGTTTTTCGAGGTAGGGCCTTTATTAGTTCAGAGGAGCTGTCCTCCTTGATAATTTTAGAATTCAACTTGAAGATAGTATTATTTTGTCATTCCTGAGGTCTCTTTAATTTTAATCTACCTTTCTCTCCAGACCAGAATGATGTAAAATATATTTTCATAATGATAAAGATTTAGGAATACCTGAATGTTTTTAGTCTCTTCATGTGTTCGAAATTCCCTGTTGTTTACAACTCTAAATGACATTATTGTTATGTAAACAAGGGCCAGCTATGTTGTAAGTTTGACTTTTATGCAACTATAATCTATTAATGTTGTGATTCTCTGAACTTTTCCTAGAGAAGCTTATATCCCTGGATTCTGATACTTACAGGTTTTGTATTTCAGACGTTTCTTTATGGATGTCTAAGAACATTTAAAGAATATGAATTTAGGAAATGTTTTTCACTTGGAAAATGAAGTGAGAAACATTTTCCTTTTTAGTTAAAAGGAACGAGTATGGCATGTAAGGATTTTATAGTTTTCTTTTCTTTTTTTTTGAAAATAGACTAATTAAAAGTGTTCTGTTTTCCAAATTAAAAGAAAGAAAATATACTTATGTTTTGCTTTTGTGATGGGTTGATTCCAACACCGTCCTCCCTCGCTTGACGTCTCCTCATCGTGCTCATGCTAAGTGTCCTTCAGTCGAGCTGTCATCTTCACAATGGGCAGATGTCTGAGCACGACAACATTGGAGATGTCTGTCCGTATGAAAGTAGCTTTCCTGACCAGGTAAGGTAGCAGATCTTCTCAGAGAGGGTTTTTGCCTGTCTGAGGCAAGGGATTTTCAGGCTGAGAGGAAAATAGCCTTTTATGCCATGTACTTATAGAAGGGTAAGTTGGAAATGCCCTTGGACGCTACAGACCACAGAGACTATTCATATTCAGTTTGTCTTTGTGGTCATGTGGTGTGGTATACCATTCATTGTTTCAGGAATAAACTAGTAATGGCATGCATCCTCTTCATAAACAGATCCCCCCCAAAAGGTTATCTATTCATTGTGAATAGTTATCAGTAAATAGTTATCAGTACTGGACGTGGTGGCGCACGTATTTAATCCCAGCACTCGGGAGGCAGAGGTAGGAGGATCATTGTGAGTTTGAGGCCACCATGAGACTACAGAGTGAATTCTAGGTCAGCCTGGACTGGAGCAAAACCCTACCTTGGGGAAAAAAAGTTATCAATCAGGCAATTGAAAGAATTGGTTGAAGCAAGGACTTACAAAAGATGACGTACTCAAAATATTTCATTCTTTTTCTAAATATAGTTTTGTTATTTATTTATTTATTTAAGAGTGGGAGAGAGAGAGAGAGAGGGACGGAGAGAGAGAGAGGGAGAATGGGCACACCAGGGCTTCTAGCCACTGCAAATGAACTCTAAATGCATGTGCCACCTTGTGTATCTGGCTTATGTGGGTCCTAGGGAATTGAATCTGGGTTCTTGGGCTTTGCAGGCAAGCACCTTAACCGCTAAACCATCTCTCCAGCCCAAAATATTTCATTCTTACTTAAAACACGGAAGTGATTAACTCACCAATAGTTTGATCTGAGGCCAAGGCCTTCCCTGTGGTCATGGGGGTCTTGGCTGGGTTCCACGTTTCCTTTTCTTGCATTTCACAAGCCCATACGAAATTGCCCATTGTGTCCAGAGTTAATTTCTTGAAAGTGGAGCAAGAATTTAAAAGTATTATCAAACTAATTTAAGTGCAAACTTATTATAGATGATTTTTGGTTATGTTTCAGAGTTTTTCTCTTTCATAACTAACAGAACATTTTTCACAAGCATCCTGCTCTTACCCAGGCTTTTCAAAGGACACTGGATTTAGTTTGTAAGTCATTCTACAAGCTTGAAACATGTACTATGTTATTATACAGATGGTGAGGGCACACCAACTTTAATAGATTAATTTGCAAATAAACATGAGGATTATTCTTTCTTTAAAAAAATTTTTTTTGTTCATATTTATTTATTTATTTGAGAGTGACAGAGAGAAAGAGAGGCAGATAGAGAGAGAGAGAGAATGGGCACGCCAGGGCTTCCAGCCACTGCAAATGAACTCCAGATGCATGTGCCACCCTTGTGCATCTGGCTAACGTGGGTCCTGGGGAATCGAGACTTGAATCGGGGTCCTTAGGCTTCACAGGGAAGCGCTTAACCGCTAATCCATCTCTCCAGCCAGAGGGCTATTCTTTCTAAAGACATATCTATGTAAGAATACTATAAGGACATTAAGGCACTTTTGTCAACATATGTAATGACCTGGAAAGCAGCTCATGATATATTAAGTGAAATGGAAGTGTATCACTCATTAGTGGGCTGGGATGACTCAGTGGTTAAAGGCTCTGGCTTGCAAAGCCTGATGGGTAGGGTTTAATTCCCCAGTACACATGTAAAGCCAAATGCATAAAATGACACATGTGTCTGCACTTTATTTGCAGTGGTAAAAGGCCCTGGTGACCCAAACACACCAATACTCTCTCTCTCTCTCGTTCTCTATCTCTCTCAAAGTAATAAAATATTACCATTGTGATCATTCATTAAACATTACCTCCCCCCCAAAAAAAAAGAATACACATACGCTCAGAAAATTAGATTTTGATTTTTGGTCACTATAATATTAGTACGAGCAAGTGTTAATATCTCTGAATGGCAGAATGAAAGGCAGCATTCATGTTCTTTGGGCTTCTCTGTAATTTTGAAATTTATCTGTGTCAACTAAACCTTGCTTTTCCGTTATCCAAAAGCAGACTTTTCAGTTCTAAGCTAAAGGCAAATTGAGTCACTTCCAGTAAATGTCCCAAAGGCCATGCATGCGAAGCTGTCTGCTGGTCTATTGTACTCCCCTCAGGGAAGGTGCGAGGATGGGACAGATCCATCAAGAAACATGAGGTCTCTCCTTTGGAAGTTGAGGTATAAAGGAAGTTACTTATTTATTTTTTCAATTTCAAATTTTCCCTTGGTGCCGAAGACAGAGGAGCTGGGGCATGGAGGCAAGACTTACTGGTTTGGGACATTCTGGGATCCATAAGAACAAGTTCTTGGCGTAGGAAAAGTCTTGGCCATCTGAGGAAATGTTAGATTGCAAACCCTTTGTTCACAGCCCAGGAAGAAGAATGCATTTTAGAGTTAGCTATGGTGGCACATCAGGAACACCTACCTTTTGGAATCAATTGCCTACGGAAATCTTTATTTTTATCTGAAATTTTCAGTAGACCCCCATCTTCACATGAGCAGTCCCAAAATATCTCTGTGCAGAGAGGTACCACCAGATTCCACATCGTCCCATCCTGACCACTTTCTGTAAGAATACAAGTTTCTGCAGTAAGTCTCAAGAGCTTGGCAGTCCAGCTCCTATGAAAGATGTAAAAATAACAAGGAGGGTCAGAATAACTGAAACATAAGAATGTTTATTGAAGAGCTATTTACATCAACAGAAAGCAGAATATGTCGAAAAATACCCACAATAGAGATTTGCTGAAGGAAAATGCTTCATAAGCAAATGTTCGTTATTACTTTATTAGTCGCAGGGCTTTAGTAGGGTGTTTAATCATATGGGAAAAGCTAAGAGTGCAATAGGTTGTATAGTATACAGTGGGAAAAGCTAAGAATGCAATAGGTTGTATAGTATACAATGGGAAAAGCTAAGAATGCAATAGGTTGTATAGTTTTGTAAAGGTAGAGAATTGTATATACATCCACGGTAAAGTGTTCTAAGTATATTCCAATGGCAACAGTCTAATTTTTGATACAGGAGATTATGGGTAATTTCCTACAGATTTAACTTAACTTCTCTGTTTTCTCTCTCTCTGTGGCATATGCATGCATGTGTGTATGTGTATTCCTGTGTGTGTGGGTTGGGGTGTACATGCATGTAAGTGCACACATATGTGGAGGCCAGAGGACAACCTGGTGTTATTTTCTGGAACCAACATACACCTCTTTTTGTTTATTTTTATTTATTTATTTGAGAACGACAGACAGAGAGAGAAAGAGGCAGATAGAGAAAGGGAGACAGAGAGAGAATGGGCACGCCAGGGTCTTCAGCCACTGCAAATGAACTCCAGATGCAGGTGGCCCCTTGTGCATCTGGCTAACAGTGGGTCCTGGGGAGTTGAGCCTCGAACCGGGGTCCTTAGGCTTCACAAGGCAAGTGCTTAAGTGCTAAGCCATGTCTGCAGCCTGATACACCTCTTTTTAAGGTAGGGTCTCTCATTGGCTTGGAGCCTACCAGTTAGGCTAGAATAGCTAGCCAGGGAGCTCTAGGTTTCTCTGTCTCTGCTTCCCAGTGCTAGGGTTACAGGCACATACTGTCAGTCCTAGCATTTTCACGTGGTACTGGGAGTAGAACTCAGGTCCTCATGCTCTGAGGCAAGCACTTTACCGATGAAACGATACTCCCAGCTCCTCTATTGTGTTTTAAAAAATAACATTCTCAGGTCGGGCATGGTGGCACACGCCTTTAATCCCAGCACTCGGGAGGCAGAGGTAGGAGGATCACCACGAGTTCGAGGTCACCCTGAAACTACATAGTGAATTCCAGGTCAGCCTGGGCTAGAGTGAGACCGTACCTCAAAAAAATAAAAATAAATAAATCAATAAATAACATTCTCACATAGTAAAAGGTGTTTATTATAAGCTAAGATTCCTTCCAACTCTACCTCTTGAACAAACAGCTCCCTCTCAGAGGAAACTACTGAGGGTTCATTTATTTATTTATTTATTTTTTTGTTTGCCTTCTAGAGGTATTTTGTGCAGCTTAGGGTAAATTTTTCTTATCTTTATCAAACTTTTCTGTATTTGCCAAATTAAATAAAAGAAACAAATATTTCAAAATTATGTTCACTTTACTTGTTCTAAATCTCCGCAGATAAGTTCCAGTAGTCTTGGATTACCATTATATCACATAAATGAAAAGATGGACGAGAACTCATCTAACCTTTCACTTACTTCCCATTCAGACTTCAGAATGAAAAACAGCTTCTTGCAAATTTACTTAAATAACCAATTTTGATACTGTTGCATTAGCCTTCTAATAGCATGAAGGCCTAGAAATTAAATTGTTCCACTTCCTTATCCATAATTCTGTACAATTAAAATGGTTGCAGACCCTAAAGTTTTCTTCCAAGCCCCAGACCCTTCAGCTGTCATTCTTTATTATCTTGAAGCCCAACATTTTATAGCATCAAATCCCAACACACTGAGTTAAGTCAAAGAGGAAGTATTGTATTAACTGATCTGGGTGCTCTTTAATTAATCTGAATTAACTTTTTTGATATGGGTACTAATTGTTTCCTTTGAAAAAGGAATCACCATAGATGTGTGAGTTTTTCATGCCTGTTGCTGTTCAAGAACATGGTTAATTGCAGAAAACAGGAATGTTACCTTTTTGCAAATGAAAAATCAGCTTCACATCAGCAGAGTTTCCTCTAGGCCAACTTTCTGACTTTTGTTAGCAGGAGACCTGTAACGTTTATGAGCAACTCAGCCTCCGCTGACTAGTGATGCTGTGTCTTTATTCAGAAGGCAGGAGGCGTAATTACAATGTGAAGCTGTAATAACAGAGGCTATCTATTGTTCACCTTCCTCCACATCGAAGTATCTCAAATATGTTATAAAGAAGCCAGGTAAATGTCAAGTCCACATCTAGAACTGCAGAGACAACTAAAAACAATTGTTATTCTTGCAAGACTGCTTAATGTGTTTAACTAAAAGGTAAATAGTATATAGTGAATAGACTTGCTTAACTACAATTACCACACTGCACTCTCATTAAGACACCCTCTTTCAGATCTAAGTGTTCTGTGCATTTGTAAGGAACTCTTACAGGAGTGATAATTAAACAACTATACTTGGGGGTCAAGGTTTAGCCAAGTAACTAAACTTTAAAGAGATCATTAAACTAATATCCCCCTTTTAAATTTGTTTACAGCAGTTTCAGATTGCACGTGCGAGCGTGTGTGTGTGTGTGTGTGTGTGTGTGTGTGTGGTGTGCACATGTACAGGCATATGTGATAACCCTGGGTTGTTCATCCTTGCCTTCCACACTGCTTGAGACAGAGTCTGTCCTGTTTCTTTCCCTTTTGCCACCAGGCTAGCTGGTCCACACGTTTCAGGATTCTCCTGCCTCTGCCTCATATAGATTACACGTGTGTGTGCTACCTGCATCAGGTTTTATGTGAGTTCTGAGGGTCCGGCTCCAGTCTCAGGCTTGCTCAGCAAGTGGTCTTAACCACTGAGATCCCTCCCTAGCCCCTCAGACTACTTTTTTTTTTTTTTTTTAGTTTTCCGAGGTAGGGTTTCACTGTAGCCCAGGCTGACCTGGAATTCACTATGTAGTCTCAGGGTGGCCTCGAACTCACAGCAATCCTCCTACCTCTGCCTCCCGAGTGCAGGGATTAAAGGCATGCGCCACCACGCCCTGCCTCAGTCAACTTTTTAGTGAATATAGATTCCTGCCAAGAAATTTCCCCAAAACAATGATTAAAACTTAGTACTCTATTACACTTTCTGTATTTGCTGGATATTTTTTTTCCATCAGGGAATAAGATAACATCTTTGAATCCAGTCAGTGGTAGCTTATGTCTGTGTAGTAGTATCTGCAGTTTTAATCTAAGTAAGGACTGTGAGTAAACACACAGCCATGTGGAACACTGGCGAATTATGCATGCTCCCCCCACACAAGCAGTTCATGTATTTTACTCGTTAGAACTCAAAATACCTCCTCGTGTTTGAGTTCATCATTTTGGACTTTGGCTCACAGATTCTCCCGCAGACCACAATTATTCTTTCACACATGGTGGGCAGAGTTAAAATGCGCCAGGCGAAAAACAACCCCAAACTCAAGTGATAAAAGCACCCTGTAAGCCATAAGCCATAAGCCATTTCCACTAGAAACACACACACACACACACACACACACACACACATACGCACAAACACACTGTGATTTGTCCAACACTGGGTATCACATGAACTTCATTTCAGCTTGAAACCTTCTCTGAAAATCACAGGGCTCTTTCGTCACCCACTGAATCTTCTTTCTGTGTCCATGTCTTTATGAAGCCTTTCAGCCTTCTGGGCGCTGCGCTGGGGAGAAACTACGCAGGTTACAGCGCAGGGGCGTGAGTTACAGAGCCACGACTGGCAGGGAGCTGCACAGAGATTGCAGAGCTGGATAGTGGGTGCAAAGTCAGCAATTGGTGGATGAAGAGGGCCTCGAAAGGCATAAAGGGGCCACAAGGACTTCTGAGACAAGGACCAGGCAAACACCCAGGGGAGGGATCCACAGAGTGTCTGGGTACTGACCACCAGCTGGACCAAAGAGGAGCCACTGTTTGTAGGCATAGGAATGGTACTACTGAGGACCAGCTTATGCAAAAACAAGTCTGTGGGTTTTTAAAACTTCTTATTTATTTATTTATTTATTTATTTATTTATTTATTTATGAGAGAGAGAGAGAGAGAGAGAATGGGCACACCAAGGCCTTTAGCTGCTAAACTCCAGACACAGGTGCTACCTTGTGCATCTGGGGAATCGAGCCTGGGTCCTTTGGCTTTGCAGGCAAGTTCCTTAACCTCTAAGCCATCTCTCCAGCCTGGGGTTGGATCTAACCCCAGTGGCGGGGTTGGCCTGTTTGCTATGACTAATGGTGTTTCCTGGAACAGCTATCAAGGGATGGGGACTGTACTGCACACTCACGGGGCTGACAGTTTCAGCTTGCGTTCTCTCCTCACTACCCATGGGACTCACCAACTTTGGGCAAGCAGAAGGCTTCTGCAGTAGAAGGGCAAGGCCAGGGGGCATGCCCTGCTCAGATTTCTTCCTTTCCCACATCCCTCTGATCAAGTCTCCTTTGCTGGAGGTTGGCTCACTCGCCTGCTGCTGTTTACCACCTGCTGTGGCAGCGGTGATGCCTACCCTCTGCTCATGCCATGCTGCCCCTGCCATCACGAAGGTTCTCTTTGGGACTGTAAGCCCGAAATAAGTCCTTCCCTCTCATCAGCTGCTTTGGGTCAAGTGCTTTTTCTCAGCAACGAGGAGGTGACTACAACAGTGACACAGTTTCTCTAGCAAGATTCCACTTCTTTTTTAAAAAAATTGCATTTATTTGAGAGCGACAGACACAGAGAGAAAGAGACAGATAGAGAGAGGGAGAATGGGCACACCAGGGCCTCCAGCCACTGCAAACGAACTCCAGATGCATGCGCCCCCTTGTGCATCTGGCTAACATGGGTCCTGGGGAATCGAGCCTCTAACCTGGGTCCTTAGACTTCACAGGCAAGCACTTAACCACTAAGCCATCTCTCCAGCCCGAGACTCCACTTCTTAAAGGTTCCATATCCTTCCAGAACAGAGCCACTCACTGGGACCAAGTGTTCAAATATATGAGCCTACAGAGGGCATTTCACATCAATGAGTACAGATGAGAAAGGAGTGAGGTTTAAAGCGAGGGAGCTATTTCGGCCTTTAGAATGGAGCTGCCTCTTCTTCTTCAGATGGAAGGGACCATTCCAGAAGCAGCCTGAGCATTTAATGGCATGACACATGCTGGCTGTCTGGAGTACGTCTGGAGGACCATGGGCCCTCAGCAAATGGAAGCCCTATTTTCTAGAGGAGAGAAGGTTAAACTAATGGGTATAAAGCTCATTTGGTACTCTTGGGGCACACCCACTGGAGGAAGTTGCAAATGTTGGGTGGGGGGCACCCATGAATGAGACCCTGGAGAAAGGTGTTCTCAGAGCCATAGACTTCAGGCGCTGCTCTGGCATAGCTTGGATGGTCTCATGGAGGTTGCAATTATTTATTTTTATTTTTTAATTTTTAAATATTTTTTAAAATTTTGTTTGTTTTTATTTATTTATTTGAGAGCGACAGACACAGAGAGAAAGTGGCAGATAGAGAGAGAATGGGTGCGCCAGGGCCTCCAGCACTGCAAACAAACTCCAGACGCGTGCACCCCTTGTGCATCTGGCTGACGTGAGTCCTGGGGAACTGAGCCTTGAACCAGGGTCCTTAGGCTTCATAGGCAAGTGCTTAACCACTAAGCCATTTCTCCAGCCCACATTTATTTTTTTTCCTCCTGAAAGAGTGGACTGGAAGGTAGAACTCAGTGAGCCAAGGGACAAAGGTTAAAGGATCCTCAGAGGTGAGTCGACAAACTTGAGCTTTAGTCACAAACTCCATTGACCTGGGTGAACACTGTGGACCCTGAGAAACATCCTATCAGGAGCAGGTTCCTGTGGGTTCACACCACCCTTTGTTTTGCTTTGGCTGTGTAGACTTCAGTTAGAAAATATTCGACTCATTTTCCCTCCTAATTGGGGTCAAATAAGAACAATAATAATGATAAACTACACAGTTGAATTGATGAGACTGTCAAGGTTGGACCTGAGTTCTGAGACTTCAAGTGTGGCAAGTTGTTTCTTTATGTGTAAAGTAGAGAGGACGGTTATCAATCAGTGACATCTTCTAGAAGATCCATGGAAACTTGCATAGGTGACGCTAAATGCTCTCTCCATACACTTACTGATTGCTCTGCAGTGACTGTCAGGCTTGGGTAGGCTAAAAGATCTCACTGCAACCTTGGGAGTTAAGGAAATGGGAGCTCAGGGAAATGAAATGACTTGGCCAAGGTCACACAGTGAAAAAGTTCCTTCATTGTGGTCTTGTTTAGTTTGTTTGTTTCTAGTGAGTCACCTGCAGCAGGCCAGGTATGCACACCAGGATTTGATCTAGATGCGGGAGCAGTGTGTTCACGATTTTACCAGAGAGCCAAGGGGGCTATCAAAGCAAATCTCTTCCTCATTATCCCCTTGTCATTTGAATTGGTACAGACATCGTCCATAGCCTAAAAGATACTTGCACAGCATCAGTAAAAATGTGTTCATTTGTCATTTGTAGATCGTTTTATTTTTAGATTAATGAAGATCCAAATTAAAGCATTGGAGTGCAATCATCCTGATAGTCCTTAACACGTTTTGCTCATTATCACTTCATTTATATTTATGATGAAGAACAGATGGTACCAGTGTCATATTTCAATGTGTATCACATCCAGCTCAGAGGCAATATCTCATATTAGCTGCACTTATCAAAATATTTGTACTTAACAACAACAGAAATCTGAGCTTATGTACTATCTTGTCACCATGTCGTAGCTACCATTTAGAAAAGACCATTTAAATTAGATATGCTAGAGGAGGAATGAGTCGCTCTTTATTACTGAATGAATGCATTGAACTCTGAACAGTAATTATGGGTTAGTCATAAGGAGAGGATCATTAAGATGGAATTTAAAAAAACAGCAATTAGAATCTGTTGTTTTGTGGCATGCTCAGATTTTTTGATTTCAGCTGTTTGCAGAGAACACTGAGGAGAAGGAAAGGAGCCGATGCTAATGGTGAGAGATGAGGCTTTCATGATAGACAATGGGCTTACCAACCTCACCCGCCACCTCCCTTTCTAAATGTGCTTTAAAGAGAAAGGGGACCCCGAGACGCCTGTTCACAGAGCTGATGATGAACCCTGGAGGGTTAAAAGCAATTGTTTGTGTGTGTGTGTGTGGGGGGGGTGCATGTGTGTCCGGAGACTGGACAATAATCCTGGTTGTCATCCTCAATAATGCCATCCACCTCTGTGTTTTGAGACAGGGAATCTCACTGGTCTAGAGCTCACCAACTAGACTAGATTAGTTAGCCAGTGACCTCTAGGGATCCTGCCTCTGCCTCCCCAGTGCTGGGGAGGGTTATAGGCATGTGCCACCACACCTACCATTTTACATAGGTGCTGGGTCTGAACTAAGATCCACATACGTGCAAGATAGGCACTTCACCCACCTAAGCTATCTCTCAGCAATGAGGATCACTTTTCAATTGCTCTATTGGTTGTCTCAGGGTGCAAATATGGCTAAAGGGAAGATGGAGTGTTGGAACCCCAGGTTCCTCCAAATAGCAGAACAATATTAATTCGTGATTCCTTTTCTCCAGGTAAGTGGCCTGTCAATGTGTCACCTGTCATACGTCAGGCTTCTATGTCCCTCAGAATCCTGTTAACTTTTCATCTAGGATGAAAGCCAGCCATGATAACAGTCAAAACAAAACAAAACAAAACGAATCCTCATGTGCAAGGGGCCAAATCAGTCCTGACGGAGGGCTTCTCTCTGTTTGTGGGAGTCCGAAAGGGCTTTATAAACATGGCAACCCTTCATGGGTGTAGTGTGCCCTCCAGCAATCCCAGCACTCTGAGTTTGAGGCATGAGGATCTGGACTTCTAGGGCCAACTTGGGCTACACAGTCAGACCCTGTAGCATCCTCCAAGTCCCTCCCTCCAAAGGAGGTGATTGTGAATCAGGATTTTAAAGGCTCGATAGAATTTCAATGGCTGGATAAGAGGTGGGTGTGAAGAACATTCTGTCGGGAAGTGGTCTGTCAGAGTTGTCAAGAGTTGAGTTTTAGGCAGGCAGATCTGCTTTGAGTTTTAGTTCTGTTATGTGATTTTGGGCAAGTTCTTTTTTTATTTTTATTTTTTGGTTTATTTTTATTTATTTACTTGAGCACGACAGACAGAGAGAAGGAGGCAGAGAGAGAAAGAGAGAGAACGGGCGCGCCAGGGCTTCCAGCCACTGCAAACGAACTCCAGACGTATGCGCCCGCTTGTGCATCTGGCTTACGTGGATCCTGGGGAACTGAGCCTTGAACCGGGGTCCTTAGGCTTCACAGGCAAGCACTAAACTGCTAAGCCATCTCTCCAGCCCTTGGGAAAGTTCTTTATTATTCTGGGTCTCAGTTTCCCTAGCCTTTGAAATGAAGCTGATGACGGCATCTATTTCTCAATAAGTGCACTTCTGGTACATAGTGCAGGTTCTTATTAGTATCCCAGCAGTGTTGGGGAGGCATGAAGACAGCTCTGAGGCATGGACGTGTGTGATTTAAAAAAAAATACCAAGCAAATAAATAAGTAAATTTATTTGCTAGCAGAGAGAGAGAGAGAGACTCATAGAGAGAGGGAGAGAGAATGGGCACACCAGGACCTCTAGATTCTGCCAACGAACTCCAGATGCGTGTGTCAAATGTGCATCTGGCTTTACGTGGGTATTGGGGAATCAGACATGGGTCATTAGGCTTTCAAGTGAATGTCTTAATTACTGACCATCTCTCCTAGCCCCAAAGTGTGCGATTTTGTGTTTCCTAGGGCACAAAACTCTAGCAATTGCTTATAATTATATAAGTTGAAAGGTGCAGAGAAGTCAATGACATTACAAAACCTTTATACTCTCCTGATGACATTAAAACCAACTGCATTTGAAGACATAATTTACTAACAAATTGTACAGAAACAAAAAATAGTAGGAAGTATATTTCACCTAAGAGAGGTTGTTGGAACTTTGCTGTAGAGAGAGGTCTCTTGGGACTGGGCAGCTGTTATAGCCACTGGAGGAACAAGCTTTTGGAGAAGAGATGAGGCTGGTGTTGACCCCAGTGAGCTCAGCCCCAGTGGTCCTCTGACATAGGCATCCCTGGGTCTCTTAATGAATGACAAGTGCTCATGACCCTGGGCTGACCCACTCTCCAAAATGGAGTAATGGTTTGTGGGCAATCTCTTCATGCAAAAATCAGTAAGTTTTGCCAAAAATATGATTTGAGAAAAACATAACATATTTAATGTTACAAAGCGAATTTGACACCAAGATGCATGCACAAGAGGGGTGGTAGCAATCTGCTATTAATTCAGGACACATTTGTAAGACACAGGCATGTTTTTGCCTGTGACTGGATCAGCCAATCAGGGTTCTCTGCTCGCCAAGCTGGATGCCATGTTCTGTGACAGTGAAGGAGCAATTCGCTGGGCTGGGCGGAGGCGCCAGCAGGGTGTCATCTTGGGTCCTCACCCACACGTGACTGAATGAGCTAAACAGAAGGACTCTTGTCACAGGAAGCTACACTCCGATTCCCTCTCCCTTCCAACTAAAACCCACATACCTGTATAAGAAATAAGAGAGAGAGGGTGTGTGTGTGTGTATGTGGGGGAGGGGGGTGCTACCTTTTCTGTCAAAGGGTTAAAATATAAAGATTGATTCTGGGAGGACGCCGTTCTGTGGGAAGTCCCCCTCCCTCAGTCAGCCATCCTTGAGACCAAAAGGTCAATAATCCTTGAAACCAAAGCTTCTACTTCTGTATTTTGTAGAGTCTCTATTTCTTTAGATTTCCCCTAGAAACTGTGCCATTTTTATTTTGTTATATTTTTGCCCTTCGCGTGAGAGTGTGAGGTCAAGCCCTGGTTCATCAGAGTCAGCCACAGGACCATGTGTTAGCAGATAAGTACCCGGCTCACTTCCTGTTGGGCGTGCTGGCCTGTCTGCCTTCTCAATGTACTTTGGACTATGCGGTCATTCTCAGCCCCCACACTAATTTCTAACACCTGGATTCACTCTCCCCTGGGATGAGTCCCTTCCCAGGAGCCTTCTGGTCCCTCATGCAATTACACAGACCCTCTCAAAGGCTTCCCCACACCTCCCCAAGTGCCCAGGCATGCCCGGATCCTCAAAGAACTCAGCATCCACCACTGACCCATATGGTATGGTAGCTCAGCCTCCAAAAATAAAAAGTTGGCACAAGTGGGGATACTACAGTGTCTTGGGGAGGAAGTCCCTGACTTGTGTTCTCAGTACAGCACAGAGTATTCTCAGCCAACAGTTCCTTCCTTCCTTCCTTGGAGTTTTATTTATTTATTTATTTTTATTTTTATTAGGTACGGACATTTAGTATGTAAACATCACATGTTGGTACCATCCTTTCCCTCTGCCCTGCCCCTTTTCTGAAGAGGCCTTCCTTGTTGGGGATGCAGGTCAATCTCATGGGGATTGTGGGTCATGCATTGTGGGGGCAGCAGTCAGTTATGGGGAGAGGCAATGTCTCTGTGCAAAATGTCCCAATTTGTGGCTCTACCAATCTTTCTACCCCCTCCTCCACAAAATTCCCTGAGCCATGCTGGGAGCACTTTAAGTCTACTTCAGTGATGTGCACTTAGGAGCCTCTGGATCTCTGGTATGGTAGGTGCTGAGTGTCCTCAGTATCTATCTCCTTCACCCTTGTGTTGACATCAGGTTCACTAAGAGAGCAGCATTCTTGCTCATTTCCCCAATTCCTTTGTGGTTTCAGCTAGGGCCAGGGTGGAGTATGACTGGGTCATTTATCTCCTCAGGTCCAGCTCCCATCTGAAAAAGAGAGAAGCAGGTTCTCCAATGGAGAATGAAGTCAGCACCAGTTAAATAGGATAACCATTATTAATTTAGAGAGAATTTCAAGGGTCTAGACCCTCTTATAGCCCAAGATTAGTGGGAGCTTGACAATGGACAGCAGAATCGTTATCTGGATATGATTCTGACTTGTTTCCAGTTCTAGATATGGTTTCCTTTCCACTGAGTGGATCTGTTAACCAATCCAAGAGCAGTTGGTTACCCGCCATGGTTGTGTGCCACTATTGCACTTGTGTGTGGTTGTGTCAGGTTGTGTGCTTCTGAGTCGCTTAGACTTTGAGTTGCTTGGACAGATGTTGGCCACTTTCCCCTGGTAGTTCATGTAGCACCTCCCAGCACTAGATGGGCTAATTTTCTGGGGATTGGCTCTCTTCTGGATTCCAGCCAGGTCTCTCCATGGTCTGTGCTGACAGTGTGTGGTGTCTTCAGCAGTAGGTTTTAACATTAACCTCTGGTGCATAATCAAGTGCTCTGACAGAAGTCTGTCTTGTTTGTTTTGGGAGAACTAGTAGGTCTCTCTGATCAACAGCTCATTGTGGATGTAAACCACATCCTGGTACAGGGAATTACAGGCCAGAGCCAAGGGAATAGATAAAAGAAAAAGACAGAGAAGAAAGAGAAACAGGAGAAATTTAAGGTTAGGTTTGTCTTACCCTCTCCAGGGCCCTTCAGTTCAGGTGCTCCCTCTGAGGTCCTCTTGAGAGTTCCACCTTTTAGTCTAACTTCTAGGATATAGGATTCTATAGTACCAGTTCAACTTGGGTTCAGTTTTGTGTCCTCCCCACACTTCCCTTCCCCCAAGCCCTATCCTCCTATTGTCCAAGCCTTGAGATGCTATTCAGTTATGTCAGCAACCTGGGATGATCCAGGTTAGGAATTGAAGATCAGTGAGACCATGTGATGGTTATCTTTCTGTGATTGTGTGAGTTCACTTAGAATGATCTGCTCCAAGTTTGACCATTTTTCTACAAATTCCATTGTGTCATTTTTTCCTTACTGCTAAGTAGAATTCCATTGTGTAGATATACCACAACTTCATTATCCGTTCATCCAGTGATGGGCACCTGGGTTGATTCTAGTTTTTAGCTATTATGAATTGAGCAGCTATAAACATGGTTGAGCAAATATCTCTGAACTGAGAGGTAGAGCTTTTAGGGCAAATGCTCAGTAAGGGAATAACAGGGTCTACTGGTAACTCTATATTCATCCTTTTCAGGATTCTCCATATTGATTTCCATAGTGGTTGTACCAGCTTACATTCCCACCAACAGTGAATGAAGTGTTCCTATTTCTCCACATCCTTGCCAGCATTTGTTTTCATTAGACTTTTTAATGTTTGCTATCCTTACTGGGGTAAGGTGGAATCTCATAGTTGTTTTAATTTGCATTTCCCTAATGGTTAGGGATGTTGAACATTTTCTTAAGTGTGTGTTAGCCATTTGTAATTCTTCCTCCTATAACTCCCTATTTAGTTCTCTGCCCTACTTTTGGAGTGGGTTGTTTGACTTTTTTAATGTTTAGTTTTCTGAGTTCCTTGTAGATTCTAAATGTTAGGCTTCTGTCAGTGGTATAGCTGGCAAAGATTTTTCTTCCATTAGGTGGGTAATCTATTGGTTCTGCTTATGGTATGTTTATCTGTGCAAAAGCCTTTTAGCTTCATGAGATCCCATTGGTTGAGTGCTTGTTTAATTTCACTGGCTACTGGGGTTTTGTTCAGGAAGTCTCTTCCCAGTCCTATATGGTGGAGAATGCCTCCTATTTTTTCTTCTTCTGGTAGTTGAATAGTTTCAGGTCTTATAATGAGGTCTTGATTGGACTTGATTTTTGTGTATGGCGAAATGAGTGGGTCTAATTTCATGTTTCTACATATGGTCATTCAATTTGCCCAACACCATTTGTTGAAGATGCTGTCTTTTCTCCAGTCTACATTATTGGCACCTTTGTCAAAGATCAAGCAGCTATAGTTACTTGACCTAAGGTCTGGTCTTCAATTCTGTTCCATTGGTCTATATTTCTGTTTTTATTCTAGTACCATGCTGTTTTTGTCACTATGGCTTTGTAACATAGCTTTAGATTTGGTATGGTGATACTACCAGAGGGTTTTTGTTTTTGTTTTTGTTTTTTCTGAGGATATATTTGGATATCTGAAGCCTTTTGCCATTTCATATGAATATTGACATCATTTTTTCAATCTCTGTGAAGAATGGTGCTGGTATTTTTATTGATATTGTGTTAAATCTGTATATTGCTTTCAGTAGAATTGCCATTTTCACAATATTAATTCTACCTATCCAGGAGCATGGGAGGACTTTCCATCTTCTCAAATCATCCTCTATTTCTTTCTTGAGTGTTTTTGATTTCTTTCTCTGTATATTGGTCCTTTGCATATAGAAAAGCTGCTGATTTTTTTTTTTTGTGCATTGATTTTGTATCCTGCCACTTTGCCGAAGGAATTTAGCACTTTTAGAAGTTTTGAAATGGAGACTTTTGGGTCACTTATATATAGTATCATGTCATTTGCAAATAGGGCTAACTTGACTTATTCTGTTCCAAATTGAATCTCTTTTATTTTTTTCCTGTCTTATTGCTTGGGCTAGTACTTCTAGTACTATGTTGAAGAGCAGTGGTGAGAGTGGGTACCCCTGTCTTGTTCCCAATCTCAGTGGGAACTCCTTGAGTTTTTTCCCATTAAGTATTGTTTGGGCTTTAGGAGCTTTATACATAGCCTTTATTATGTTGAGATATAAATGCTCCATGCCTATTCTTTCCAGTGTTTTGTTTTTATTAATTAGTTTTGTACTCAGTGAATATAGTCAAGTTGGTATCATTGTCAGGCTCATCCATGTCCTACCCCCTCCCCTTGCCCCATCCTTGTTGAGGTATATGGGTCATGCATCCCACAGTTATGGGTAGGAGAAATGTCTCTGTGTATCATGACCCAATGTGTGGCTCTAACATTCTTTCCACTCCCTCCTTTGCAAAATTTCCCTGAGCCATGTTGGGTTCATTTTGGGTCTGCTTCAGTGATGAGGTGTTGGGACCCTCTGTGTCTCTGAATATCTGATTTGGTAGGAGTTTATTGTTCTCTGTGTACCAGCACAAGTGTGAAGGAAATCGACTGCAGAGAACTTTCCAGTGTTTTGATCATGAAGTGGTGTTGCATTTTGTCAAAGGCCTTCTCTGCATCAGTTGAGATGATCATGTGGTTCTTATGGTTAAGTTTATTTATATGGTGTATTACAGTTGACTGATTTCTGTATGTTAAACCACCCCTGCATCCTGGGATGAAGCCTACTTGATTAAGCTGGATAATGCTTTTGACATGTTGTTGAATTTGGTTTGCAAGGCTTTTGTTCAGATCTTTGCATCTAAGTTCATTAGGGTTAGAGGCCTACAGTTTTCTTTCCTTGTTGCATCTCTGACTGGTTTTGGTATTAGGGTGATGCTAGCTTCATAAAAGGAGTAGGGGGGGGGTACCTGGTCTCCAGTTATTTGAAAGAGCTTGAGAAAAATTGGTTTCAATTCTACAATGAAGCTTTGATAGAATTCAGCTGAGAAGCCATCTGGTCCTGGACTTTTCCTTTTGAGGAGGTTTTTGATTACCTGTTCAATCTCCATGGATGTCATAGGTTTGTTTAGGAGATTAATCTGCTTTGAGTTTAGTTTTGGTAGGTAGTATGTGTCTAGGAATTCATCCAATTCTTCCAGATTATTTAATTTTGTGGAGTAGAGGTTTTGGAAGTATGCCCTGATTATTCTTACAATTTTGTTGATGTCTGTTGTGATCTCTCCTTTTTCATTTCTGATTTTGTTAATTTGAGACTTCTCTTTATTTTGCTTGATCAATTTGGCCAGGGGTTTGTCAATATTGTTTATTTTTTCAAGTAACCAGTTATTTGTTTCATTGATTTTAAAAATTGTTTTCTTAGTTTCCAGTTCATTAACTTCTGCTCTAATCTTGATTATTTCTTTCTGTCTGGAGCTCATTGGGTTGTATTCTTCTTGCTTTTCCAGTGTCTTTTGGTGGACAGTCAGGTTATTAATTTGGGATCTCTCTGTCTTTGTGAGCATGGTATCTCCCCTGCCAGGTAAGTATGGGATCTCTCTGTCTTTGTAACGGAGGCATTTAGGGCTATGAATTTTCCCCTTATGACTGCCTTCATTGTGTCCCATAAATTTTGGTAGGTTGTGTTTTTATTATCATTCAATTCTAGGAATTTTGCATTTTTTTATTTCTTCCATGACCCATTCATTTTTTAAATGTGTGTTGTTTAGTGTCCAGCTGGTGGAGTTCTTGATGTGTCTCTTGTTAATTTCTAGCTTTAAAGCATTGTGATCTGGCACAATGCAGGAAGTTACTTCAATTTTCCTGACTTTATGAAGGCATGCTTATGGCCTAATATACGGTCAGTTTTGGAGAAGGTTCTATGTGCTGCTGAGAAGAATGTGTATTCTGTAGAGTGGGGGTGAAAAGTTCTGTAGAAGTCCACTAGGTCTAGTTGATATATGATGTTGTTGAGCTCTATTATTTCCCTATTGATTTTCTGCTTGGATGATCTGTCTATTGATGATAGTGGAGTATTGAATTCTCCGAATATGATGGTGTTGGTGTTTATTTCTGTTTTATTATCGAGTAGATTTTGTTTTATAAACTGTGGTGCACCTGTGTTTGGTGCATATATATTTATGATTGTGATGTGCTCATGTTGGATCATTCCCTTGATGAGTAAGAAGTGGCCTTCTTCATCCTTTTTGATTACTTTTGGTTTGAAGTCTATTTTATCAGATATTAATATAGCAACACCCCCTTGTTTTTTATTTCCATTTTCTTGGAATATCATTTTCCAACCTTTCACCCTGAGGAGATGTCTATCTTTAGTGGTGAGGTGGGTTTCTTGAAGACAGCAGATAACAAGGTCCAGTTTTTTGATCCATCCTGATAAGCTGTGTCTTTTGATGGGTGAGTTAAGACCATTAATATTTAAGACTATTACTGTGAGGTTTGAATTAATCCATATCATGGTGAGATGTTTTTTTTTGAAAATTTTTTGTTCATTTTTATTTATTTATTTGAGAGTGACAGACAGAGAGAAAGGGGGTGGGAGAGAGAGAGAGAGAGAGAGAAAGAGGAGAAGAAAGAGAGAGGGAGAATGGGTGTGCCAGGGCTTCCAGCCACTGCAAATGAACTCCAGGCATGTGTCCCCCTTTGTGCAACTGGATAATGTGGATCCTGGGGAATCGAGCCTTGAACCAGGGTCCTTAGGCTTCACAGGCAAGTGCTTAACCACTAAGCCATCTCTCCAGCCCTGATGAGGTATTTTTATGGGGTTTGGTGCTTTGTTGTGTTTTGTAGTATTTTGAGCCTGGTCTATTTTGGTTATTATGATCTTCTTGTTGGCTCTTAAGATTGGTTGTTTGACTGCTCTGTGCGGAGTATTCCCTCAACTATTCTCTGCAGGTTTGGCTTTGTGTTCATATAATCATAGAGTTGGTTTTTTTTCATCTATTATGAGGGATACTTTTGCTGGGTAGAGTAGCTTGGGTTGGAAGCCATAGTTTTTCAGACTTTGAAGTGTACCATTCCAGGCCTTTCTGGCTTTCAAGGTTTCCATTGAGAAATCTAATATAATTCTGATGGAATTGCCTTTGTATGTTGTGAATTGTTTCTCTCTTGCTGCTTTTAACACTCTCCTTGTTTTCGTTGTTAAGAGTTTTAACTATGATGTGTCTTGGAGAGTTTTTTCTTTGGTTCTGTCTGTTTGGTGCTCTGCGGGTTTCTTGTATCTGGATAGGCCTCTCTTTTGAGAGAGTCAGAAAATTTTCTTCCATAATTTTGTTGAATATGGTCTCTATGCCTCTGGCCTGGATTTCCTGTCCTGGTATACCCATGATCAGATGTTTGGTCATTTATGGTACCCCACAGTTCCCTTGTATTCTGTTTGCTTGATTTCTTTGAACTTAGCAAAGTTTTTGGCCTCCTGATCAATTTCCTATCTTGTCTTCCAGGTTAGAGGTTCTGTCTTCCACATGAGCAAACTCTGTTGGTGACAGGATTCTAGAGAGGTTTTTATAATTTCTATTTGATTTTTGTTTTCTGTTGTGTTATTTTGCACTGTGTCCTTTTTCTTTTCTTTCTTTCTTTTTTTTTTTTTTTTTTTTTTGAGTACTGATTTTCTTGATGCTTCCTGGAATTCATTCTTGCATTTGACCAAGTTTACATTAAGCTTAATCAACCAGTTGTTGAGATCTTCCAATTCTTTACTCAGTTTCAATTTATTTATAACTTTTTGTAGGATTCTAACATTTTCTTCAATCAAGTTAAACCTACTGTCAGAAGCTGAGTGCTCTCTCTGGAAGGTGATTCTGTTCAATTTCATTGACACAATTGTTGGCTCTTTGATGGTTTGCTTCCAGCTCAGTGATTTTTTTTTTTTAAATCAGGGTCTCATTGGTTGTTGTGTTTTAATTTTGGGAATGAATTTCTGTTGATTTCTCTATGATTTCATTGGAGGCTTCCATTGTAGGACTAGGCATCCTTGGTGGAGATCTCTCAGCTTTCTGACTTTCATTGGCTTTTTATTTTTATTTTTATTTTTTTGCATTGTTGTTTACCCATTTTAGGAAGACTCTTTATTTTACTGAGGAGGAAGCAAGTTTTTGTCTTTTGGCCTGTGCACCCTCTGACTCATGTGAACAGGGATGTTGGTACCCAGTGGCTAGTTAGGATACCAGAGCAAAAGGCCTGATTACACAGCTCACTCAGGGTCCAGGCCTCCCCAAGCAAGGCACAGTGGGACCTATCAGGACTAGGGAACTGGGAGGAGCCAGGGAACAGGGATCTGGCCTACTTAATACTTCTTCTGCACTGGGCCCTCCAGTACACAGGCCAGCCTAGGGAACTTGGACCAGGGAACTGGGAGGAGCCAGGAAGGAGGGGTCTGGCCTACTCACTCCACACCACAGGGCCTGCCCACATACTGTCTGTGCAGGGAACCCAGACCAGGGCTCTTCCTTGGAATTTTGCAATTAAGTGTGGGTCTTCCCCCTCAAAGGTGACGGTACTGCAGTCATTCCCAGAAAACCAGACACAGGCTCCCAGGGACAGAGCAGATGTCCTATGACATTGCAGTGGGAAGCTGGGTTCTTACGTGAAAGGAGAGAATTCTAAGATGTATTCCCAGCAAAGCCAATGCTAGAAAGATCCCAGCCTTTGAGAGCAATCAACCGTGCCTTGTGGAATGTGTTGGACTGCTTGTTCCTTGTGTGATCCCAGATAACTTATTTAACTCTATTTTCTCGCCTGTAGAAGGGCTGTAGGAATGTGCATGTGTGTAGTTGTGTTGATAATGAATTAGAGGAGATAATGAGTGAGCAGGGCAGCTGACAGGCCCAAGAGCCAAGACCACGGCTGGACTTCCACCATGCTGTGTAAGGAGGTTGGATGTGTGGAGAAGATGAGGCTGGAAAACCAGGGAGGGGCATGTGAGAGGGAAAGGAAGCTGGAAATGTCTGATTGAAGGGAAAATTCTCTTAAAGACCCTTGGGCTAAAAGTTTGATGCTATTGGGAGCTGGTGGAAATTTAGGACGTGTGACCTTGTTGTGGGGCTTAAGCCACTGGATAATGGGACTCTCAGCCTCTTCCTTCTGTCACTCTGGCTGTGAGGTGAGTGGCTTTCTTTGCCTATGCTTCCCACCTGCCTGACCACAGGCCCAGACGCAGCCTCCAAAACCATGAGCCAAAATAAACCTTTTTTTTCTGTGTAAGTTCACTATCTCAGATATTTGGTATAGTAATGGCAAACTGATGAGCACAGGAGGAATGCCCTAAGGAAGATGCCTTTCAAGGAATTTTCTAGATCTTAGGGAGGGGTTGGGATCAAAAGTCTCCTTTACTCTCTGGCCTCTGTCTGGCTTCTGGTGGAATTTATGCCTGCTGGAGTGTCCAGACAGAGGCTGGATGGGCCTCTGCTGGCTTTTTGTGCTCATACAGGGCTGTCAGTCATGAGTCCTCAGAGCTGAAACAACAGTACAATTCCACATTCTTTTCATGGCAAATCCCCAATTATACTAAAAAGTAAACAGGCTAAAATCCAACTCAATTCAACTCAACAAAGATTTGTTTCACATCTACTATGCGTCTTAGAGTAGGATGCAGATAATTCTTTTGTGCCTCAGTTTACGCATCTGTTAGGTCAAGCTTGGAATTAATAACTTTAAAACCCCTAATATGTTTCATTGTCCTTTTCTAGTTCTAAACAAAGAAGAAATTCTCAAAAGTATAAATTTACTCATACTGCCAAAAATTATCTCAAACACAACAAAGCATAAACCAAATTGTGTATGGAATTAGCAGTTAGCTCAATTCTGAGTTCAAAATGGCAGCCGTTCAGCAGAGGCTGGTAAGCTGGTTCTAGTGCACATCTGGGTAGACGGTGTGGGGAAAACATTTCAGATCTGGCCATCTGAGGACGTAGCCCCTGTCAGACCTCAGATCACACACATCTTTGAATTATGAGAGGAAGTGGCGAGGCGGGAGTGTTAGATGCCGCTTTCCCTCTGGGAGCCCATGACCTAGGCTTTGTTCCGTGTGAAGTTATTAAAGGTGAGGTTTTTCTATCTTGGGTCTGATGGGGACGTTTCTATGTTTGGTGACTGTAATCACAGACGGATTGAGCAGCCATTCAGCTGCTTATGAACAAGCACAATTAGAAGTTGACAGCAATGGTGTGTCTCCAAAATTATCACATTTAGTGTGATTCCCATAATAAAAACAGGAGCAAGCTCAGGAGTCTTTTCAATTTACACAAAGAGCCCTGGGGTCTCTCGGCAGTCAGTTCTGATCCAGTGTTTCTGAGTAAAATTTATTAGGAAAAACAGATGGAAAACTCCTGAGGTTTAGTTAAGTCTCGGTTTATGACACACACACACACAGACACAAACACACACACACACCATGCATGAACACACAGCATTCTTCTCATTCTTTAGCAAAACTACTTGTGTAAGAATTTCATGGATATTAAAAGAGATAAGGTGAGGGCTGGAGAGATGGCTCAGTGGTTAAGGTGCTTGCCTGTGAAGCCTAGGGACCCAGGTTTGATTCTCCAGTACCCATATAAGCCAGATGTACAAGGTGGTACATGTGTCTGGAGTTCGTTTGTAGTGACTAGAGGCCCTGGTGCTCCCATTTTCTCTCTGTCTGATAAATAAATAAATAAGTAAATAAGATGAGTAGCAGGGTCCTATTCCCCGCCCCCTGAAATATGATCAGCACCCAAGGAGCTCCCCAGACGTGAGGGAAACTGTGACTCTCACCTCCCCTGGTGCATTCCTCATCATTGGCACCAATCGAATTCAAGAGTCCTTAGAGTTCCATGTCTCCTCATTTGATACTCACAGCCATCCAAGATCTGTTGCAAGAAGACATGCTTCTGATCTTGGTTTGTGGGGAAGGGCAGAAGTTCAGTGTGGGGAAAGGAACTGGTCCCAAATCACCACCGCTCTTTGCTGTTGGAGGGAACCTTAAGTCTTGGGGCAGATAGTCACTCAATTTTTATGCATTTGTTTCTTCAGGCATTACGGAGGCATGAGATGGGCACAAAATTTATTCATCCTAAAAAATATGCGCCGAATACCTATGCTGTGATTATTCCATTAGATGTCATGCATGTATTAGGTGGAGTGGCTTATTATTATTATTATTATTGTTGTTGTTGTTGTCGATGTGTGTGAGTGAGAGGTGGGCATGTATGGTGTGTGCACATCTGTGCTGATGAGTGTATCCCATGTGCATGCTTTCTCACTGAACTTGGAGCTGCCATTGTTTCCGTCAGACTGGCTGACCACTGCCCCCAAAGTGGTTCTTCCATCTATGCCCCTATCAGGACTGGGGTTATAGTCATATAGTGGCCACATCAGACTTTATATGTGGGCTCCCAGGACAGAACTCAGCTCCTCATGCTTGTGCAACGAACTCTCTTACCCACTATGCCAGCCCCATTGTTGTTTTTATTTGCTCAGTATTTAGGAAATTCCTTTGTGGGTTATCCCACAAGATTCCTGTTCCCTCTTCCCAATAAGGGTTGTATACTCTCTTGATTATCCAATTAGCATGCACTGCATATCTAGACCTTTTTGTGTCTGGTTTGGGCATGAGCATGTGACTTTAAATAGGCCAATCAGAACCTGTCCTAGGATTTTCTACCCGAGGCTTCAGGGAGAACATTGACCATCTGTTTCTGGACTGCCATGGTCCATATTGTGTCTGTAAGGAGAAGAAAAAAAAAGTATCTGATAATGGAGCAAAAAAAAAAAAAAAAAAGCGATTAGTGCTGCGAGATAAGAGTGCAAGGGCTTCATTGCTTCATCGGAACTAGATCCAGCACCCTGGACTTCCCAGTCATCTGAGATGGGGTAGGCCCCGCTTCAAACTTGATATAGACTAAATGCTTTGAGAGATGAACAAGGCAGAACTCTCCCATTGAATAGAGACACAGCAGATGATAAATGAGTAGGTCAATAGATATATTTACCATTCAAAATGCGGTATGTGTTATGAAGAGAAAAGATTTTATTTAGATTATACTGTTGTCAGAAGAGACAACTTTTCTTTTCTTCTCTTTCTTTCTTTCTTTCTTTCTTTCTTTTTTTTTTTTTTTTTTTTTTGAGATAGGGTATTGCTCTAGCTCAGGCTGACCTGGAATTCACTATGTAGTCTCAGGGTAGACTTGAACTTACAGAGCAATCCTCTTACCTCTGCCTCCCAAGTGCTGGAATTAAAGGTGTGTGCCACCACCTCTGGCCAGAAGAGACAACTTTATGTGTAGTCTGAGAAGCGTGTGGCTGATTTATTAGAGCAGGCATCACGCATGTTGCATTATGAGCCATGGGCTAAAAATAATGATGCTGACCTTGACAGTAACAAGAGTCTCAACAATGGTAACAGCTAATCTTGATAGAGTCCTAGCGTATGTTAAGTGCAACCTTTTTTGTGCATGTGTGTGTATCCATGTTTGTGTGTGTATTAGTGTGTGCGTGTGTGTGGGTGCACATGGACATATGTGCATGCATGTTTGGCAGCCAGAGGGCAACCTCAAGTATCACTTACCAGGTCCACCATCCACCTCATTTTGGGTGCCACATTGATCTGGAGCTCACCAGCGAGGCTAGAGCAGCTGATGTCAGAGACCCACCACCACACTGCCTGAGACTGTTCCGACAGCAAAGCACCTCAAGTCAAGAATATTGATTGTGGCAAAGCCGATAAACATACGCTGATGCAAGTTCGGGAGTGCAGCGTCTCTTTCTCCCAGGCTGATAAGGAGCTTGTTCTTGTAGCCGCAGGTCCCACAGCCCTATTGGCCAATGAACTTCTTTCTCTGTAAACATCTGCTGTGTCTCAAAATAACATAGAAAGTAGTGTTGTGAGAGAGTATGCCTGTGATGCTCTATTCTAAGCTAACAGTTAATAATTAATGAGCTTTCACAGTCTGAAGAATAAAAGCATAGCAGGCTAAGGCTCCAGGGTTCTGTTCTTCAAGATAGAGCTGCCTGACTCCCCCACTTTCAAATTAGCGAAACATGTCTAGTGTGTTTGCTTAAACCACCACTGTCCCCCGGCAGGACCCACTGGATGCTGCTGTGCAGTGAGCTCCAGGGACCGGCCTGTCCCTTTCTCCCCAGCCCTGGGATTATAGACACGTTCCACCATACCAGGCATTTTTCATGTGTTCTGAGGATGGAACTTAGGTCCTCCTGCTTGTAAGGTGAGCTCTTTACTGATTGAACTCTCTCCTCAGCTCCTTAAGTGTTGTCTTAAATGATTTCATTTAATTCTGCAAAACCTATTGGGTAGTAACTGCATTGTACTGATGAGGATATGAGTTTAAAAACAATAAAGTCATCTGTCCAAGGGTAAGAACTGGCCAATTGCGCAGGCAGGCTTGAGCCAAAGCCCGGCTACAAAAGCCCTGCTCTTTCATTCCCATGGTATGTTGCCAGAGAAGAAGGGGAGTCATGTTCCAAAGGGGAGGTACAGACTAGAAATTTCCCGTAAGAGGAATAGAAGGGGGAGTCTGAGTATATACCTGGGCTTATGTCAACACTATCCTTTAATACCTGGGAGTGGATCTGTTGACACAAAACCTTTATGAACACCTGGCATGCCCTGGCACTGGGATTCACAACTGCACAAGGCCCACAGGCCCTCAGCCCGTGCCATCTGCAGATTGACAGAGCACGGAGCCGCAGCAGTGCTGGCTGAACAGAAGTTTCATTTCCCCTTGCTCCCAATTCCGCCTTTCCCTTCACTCCTCCCTCTCTTCAGCACCCCTTATTTCTCATTTCTGACATCTTATTTCTCTTCCTGACCGGAGTTAAGTTGGAAATGGAATCTTTCGTGGTGAGTCAGACAGTAAATCCCCCTGGCTTACTGGCCACTCCATCCGTCACCTGCTAGTTCCTTTCTGTGAGTTACTACGTGTGAATTACATATGAGCGCGATGTGAAAATCCAGCCCTATCAAATGCAGAGCTTTCCTGGTCCTCTCCCCTCAGCCAAGCCCCTCCATTCATTGCTCTTATTCATGGCTACCCCTCCCCCTCTATTCAGGTTTGACAAAAGCAGATTCTTCAAAATTATCCTTCTGGGACTATTTCATTTTGAACTTGACACAAAATTACTATTTTTGACAGTTGAACTTTTCAGCATGCTTGATACAAATATTTTAATATCCTGTTACCTGAGCTGAGGGAGAGATAAAGTTCTTACACCAGACACCTACACCAGCAAGGGAATAGGTTTTCTGGTGACTGATTTAAAGGTACACTAATAGCAAAATGGTTAATGAGCTAACCATGCTTGGGAGGGCAAAGGTCAGCGTGGAAAGCAAACCCTGTGGCTCAGCCAGAGTGCTGGGACTGGAGTGTAAGAAATGATGCTTGTCAGACAGCGTAAGCCTCAGCCCAAGTTCATTCTCAAGAGGCTAATAGGAAAGAATATCAGCTGACATGGAAACTTTCCTGACTTAGCTCAAGGGACGCAGACCAGATGGGAAGGGGTCAGTATAGCCTGGGTGACAGAAAGGAAGGCTCTGGGGAGCTGGTGTGTTGGATGAGATGGGATGTCGAGTGTTGACTGTTGTCACCAAAAAATGTTGCATGGGTGGCCAGCTGGGTAGACGAATAGATTTCAAAATATTGGCTGTGACTTCAAGTCCATAGGCTTAGCAAACCAGAAAGCCAGAGTCCGGCACAAGAGGCAACAGCGACAGAGTTGAGCCCCTCAGGAGCTGTAATCAACTCAGGCAGCCCCAGAGGCATCCAGAACTTTCTGGAATGATGGTGATCCTCTCCATTGTGTCCTCCGTGGTTCTTTCCTCTACTTTGAGTTCTGCTTGCCCTTCTGTATCTTCATGATTTTGACTTAAGTGAGGCTAACTTCTCTCTCCAGGAACGGTGGTCATTTTCTTTTGCTCTGTGATGTGCACGCATGTTTGTGTGTGGGCGTATGTGGGTGGGCACATGCGTGTGGATGTGTGTGGAGGCCAAAGGATGATGTAGAGTGTCTTCCTCAGTTGATCTCCACAGGGTGTCTCACCAAACCTAGAGCTCACCTATTTGGCCAGTCTAGCCAAGCAGCTGGCTCAGGAGATCCCCCGTCTCTGCTCCCTGAGTGTTGGCATTGCAAGTGTGCGCCATCACACCTAGCATTCACGTGGGTGCTGGACACCCACATTCAGTCCTCATGTTGCTTGGCAAGTGCTTAAGTGATGAGCCATCTCCGCAGCCTCCATGACGTTCACTTTCTTTTGCTGCACAACCCTGGTGGCTTGAAAATAGAGTCTTTAGGGCTGGAGAGATGACTTAGCGGTTAAGGTGCTCGCCTGTAAAGCCTAAGGATCCAGGTTCGATTCTCCAGGTCCCACGTAAGCCAGATGCACAAGGTGGCACATGCATCTGGAGTTTGTTTGCAGCGACTAGAGGCCCTGGCACACCCATTCTCTCCCTCCCTCTCTCTCTCTAATAAATAAATAAACAAATAAATAATATTTAAAAAGAAAACAGAACCTTTATTATTTCACAGCTTGTAGGTGTCAGAAGTTTGTGGGTCTGGCTTAGCCAAGTCATGTGCTTTAGGGATTCAGTGAACTGTAGGCTGTGGCTCAGTCTTACCTGAGGTCTGACCCACATCTACAAGTGCATGATGGAAAAATCTAGCTCCTTGGAGCTCCTCTTTCATTTAACCTTTCACCTTCTATATACTCTAGAACTTCCTGAGACCACACATGGCTTATCCCATGGATTAATTCAGTAGGTTTCTCTTTTTTTTTTCTTAATTTTTCATTGAGAATTTTAATTTTATTTACCTTTCTTGCTTTTTTATTGAGAACTTTGATATATGAATGTTTCTTATTTTTTAAACCAAACTTTTTATTGACACTTTTCATACATAAATTTTTTTTTTGTTGTTTTTTGAGGTAGGGTCTTATGCTAGCCCAGGCTGCCCTGGAATTCACTATGTAGTCTCAGGGTGGCCTTGAACTCACAGCAATCCTCCTTCCTCTGCCTCCTGAGTGCTGGGATTAAGGGCATGCGCCACCAGGCCTGGCCTTACATAAAGTGTTTTGATCACGATCCCCTTCTGTTGATTTCTCTTGTGCCCCCTTCCCATACCCCTTCCTCTGAGCCCCTTCTTTTCAGCCAGTGCTTCGACTCTGATGCCCTTTTGTTGCCTTTTGTCCTCCTTCACCATCCTCGAGGGAAAGTCAATGGGCCCAATATTGTGCAGGTCAGCCCTTGTGAGGTCATGAAGACAATGACCACTGTGTATCCAGAAAACCGCATTCCAGTGCACTTCTCTTCATCCTCTGACTCTTACATTCTTTCTGCCACCTCATCTGCAGTGCTCCCTGTGCTTTGGAGCGGGTGATAGAAATGTCTCATTTGATGCAGAACACTCCACTGTCACTTACTCTCCACACTTTGACAAGTTTTGAGTTTCCAAGTGGTCACCAGCAACTGCTAAAAAAAGAGAAACTTTTCTAACCAAAGGTGAGAGAAACACTGATCTGCGGGCATGAGCATAAGTATTTAGAGGGCAATTTGATGGGCTCAGCATATCCATTTCTGCTCGCCTCTTGAAAGCCAATGAGAGAGACACAGTCTCCCCCAAACATGGCACTGTGGCCATGGAATCCTACAGATCTAGTCGCTTTTGAGTTATCCTATTGATTAGAAACACATCACATATTGTGCCCATGTTCAAAGGGAGGGAGATCACACAGAGGCACGAAGGCCGGGATGTAGGGTCTGGAGGCCACCCCGGAGTCATTTCATGCTCTGGAACACCTTCCTTTGAGCACAACAGCCATGACCAACCCAATCGGAGCAGCCATGATTAACTGCCAGAGGCCCCTCACAAGTCTGGTCTGTTGACATTCCCTCATAGGCTGGGGAGGATCATGAGACCCTCACCCAAGTTTACAGCCACTCTCTCCCGTAACCCGCTCCTGGCTGTGTGTCATTTGGTCCCAGCTGCATGTGGTTTCAGGAGGTGCTAGAGAGTACACAGAGAGTGGAAGGTTAATGGAAAGGAGAGTGCATCATCTATACATTTATATGGAAGTTGTCATCCATGTTAGGGTGAGACTTCTTAGTGGTATACCTGTTTTAGGGCCATGCACATCCCGTTAAGCAAGCCCAACAAACTCACTGGCTCATTAAGACTGACTTGGATGGGATGCCTTTGGCCTGTCATTAGTGTCCTAGCCTAGGTGAACAGACATTTGTCCATGTCTCTGCAGGAAAGGGCAACACCACACCACAGCACACCACAGCATAGCACACCACACCACAACACACCACACAACACCACACCACAGCACACCACACCATATCACACCAGCCATTCAAGTCCAAGTTCCCATAACCATTGATTCATTTCCCTAGCATTTCATGGTCAAATTTCAAAAAGAATCAGCTCAGTTCAGTTCTTTGCACCTGACTTTTCCTCATACATCCCACCTTGGGCTACATGGCCAACCTCTCTGGATGGATCAGCATTGGCCCAGGGCAGTGTCAAATGATATGGCATGGCTAGGTCAGGCAATGACCTGCTTCCTAATACACAAAGGCACATGGGGACATGGGGCCAAGTCCAGAAATATTGGCCTACAGTCAACTCCTGCCTCAACTCAAGGAAAACCTACCCCCCCACCCCACCCCTGCCAGACCTGGGAAGCTGCCAAGAGCTTTATTTTATTTTGCTCGCTTGCTTGGGTCTTTCTTTATCAGAGGCCTTGAGACGGGAGCAGCTAGAGGGAAGGAGTTCTTTGAAACTGGATCCCATTACATTTTAGACAAATTAAAGGAAATGTTACTTTGTAGAGTCCAAAGTAACCTCAGGGAACACTTCACTCCGAAAGCAAAGAGGACTAGGAATACAAATGGATTTAAAAATATAAATGACATAGTCGTAAATTATGTCTATGAAAATAATCCAAATGATCAGCAATATGGGAACATTTAAACACATTATGGTAAATTAACATCATTGAATGTTACACAGCATTTAAGAATGATTATATGAAGACTAAAACAATGTAAAAATATTTTTGATGTAAAACTGTAAGAAAAAAGAAACAAGCAGAATGCTAATATTTAAACATGAAAGGATCACTAATTTGTAAAATTACATATGCATAGAATAGAACACAGAACATGTTTGATTCTGAGTTTGTAACTTTTCCTTTGGAAATCTTTTATTGTTATAAAGCTTATTATGTTAAAAAAATATAAAGTTGAAACCAAATGACCAAGAATAATAGCCAGTGTTATTTGAGAGCTTGCTGTGCAGCTACCCTGGTAAGGCCCTCTCCAGGGTGGTCCTGGCTATTATCCTTAATTAGCAGATGAGGAAACTGAAGCTCTAGGAGGTCAAATAATTTGCCCAATCAGAGAGAGGTTTTTTTTTTTTTTTTTTTTTTAATTTTTCAGAGAGAGGAATTTGCACTCAGGCTAGCTGGCCCTTGAACTGAGGCAAAAGTATGTGAACCCACAAGCTCCCCAATAACTTTTGGGAAATTGGAATCCAGCTAATCCGCACAAGGTATTCGGGCCATGTCCAAAGGCAAGCATGATGCATGACGGACGGGTACAGAAGTCACTTTACTGTCAAGTTTAACATTCATGGCAATTAAAGATTCTGCTTTTACAAGAAGTCCCGATGACTCGTGGTCATTTTTTTTTTTTTTGCAAATTTGTAACCAATTATAAATCAAATATCTTTGATTAACTTATTTTACCAATAACATTAGAAAAATGACTGCCCCCCAAATTCTTTTTTTTTTTTTTTTTGGTTTTTCAAGGCAGGCTCTCACTCTGGCCCAGGCTGACCTGGAATTCACTACGTAGTCTCAGGGTGGCCTCGAACTCATGGCGGTCCTCCTACCTCTGCTTCCCGAGTGCTGGGATTAAAGGCGTGCGCCACCACGCCCGGCTCCCCCAAATTCTTGTAAATGAAAACAGCAGATGTGACAGTGATTACATTTGCTTTGTTGTTGAATCCAAGTCCTGTCCAGACCTCAGAGTTTCTGTTGGCATATATCCTCTTCCCTACAAAGATGAATAGATTACCCGGGCACTGCTCAACCCTCAGGGACCCTGGCAAGAAAGAAAGAAGGACGAGAAGAGGGAGTAGGGACCCAGGAGAAAGAGGGGTGACAGGGCGGGGAGGCACTCTGAGCTGCAGGACAGTGCACTCATGCATCATAAAGTTAACCCTGTGTGGTCTAATATCCAAGTTCTTGTCTTCATGCTCTTATCTGCTGGATGTGCATGCGTGTACACACACACACACACACACACACACACACACACAAGAGGTACAAGAGGGTCCCCATGTATAAAATGTGTTACTCAGTGGCTGTGTTTATGGTAGAAAGAAAAGCTCAGGGCAGGGGGCATTCTTACCTTTTCTGGTGATCCCACTTTATGATTTCACAGTTTTCGATAGGTTGCAAACTTAAATTGTGGCGTAATTTGCAGAAGCCAGGCAGTATTGCAGTATTTTAGGGAGGCAAAACTGGGTTGGCTGCCCCAAGCATGTGTTCAGTAAATTACAGGGCCTGGCTTAATGCATTGCGGGTTCGCACAGACCCTTAAAAGTACATTTTAACCCAGGCTTTGTACGGGTACTACACCCAGGCCACTCTGTGGCCCCCCACTGCAGCGTCTTCATTGATGCATGTCCCACTGGGCCGGTGATGATGATTCTCCAAGCAAGTTGTCCAGAGTTCTTTGAGTGCTGGCCCTTGAAACATCCTTAATAGATGTTCCTCTCCTCCCAACACCAACACTTGTTTCTCTCAAAAGATCATTCTGTTATTTATTTTTATTTATTTATTTGAGAGTGACAAACAGAGAGAAAGAGGCAGACAGAGAGAGAGAGAGAGAATGGGCACGCCAGGGCCACCAGCCACTGCAAAAGAAATCCAGATGCATGTGCCCCCTTGTGCATCTGGCTAATGTGGGTCTTGGGGAATTGAGCCTCAAACCAGGGTCCTTAGGCTTCACAGGCAAGCACTTAACCACTAAGCCATCTCTCCAGGCCCCAAAAGATCATTTTGTACCTGCAAGTGGCTTTTATTTTTTTAAATATTTTTATCGATTTATTTTCCAGGAGAGAGAGATAAAGAGAGAGAGAGAGAGAGAGAGAGAGAGAGACAGAATGGGTGCATTGGGGCCTCCAGCCACTGCATATGAACTCCAGATGCATGCACCACTTTGTGCATCTGGCTTTACATGGGTACTGGGAATCAAACCCAGGTTGTTAGGCATTTCAGGCAGGCATTTTAACTGCTGAACTGTCTCTCCAGCCCTGTAGGTAGCTTTTAAACATGGCTTTTCATTAAGTTACTTGAAGCAGCTGTGGGCGGGGGGGCTCCTATGTTCCAACTGTGAGGAGGTGTTTAGGAGACAGGAGTTCATGATAACTTGGTCTTGGGACTAAGACTTCTTGCATTCTAGCCCTGTGAACTCATTTTTGATGATACCCTTGAGGTGACATTCATGATCATTTTCTTCTATCTTGACCAAGTATCAGGATGTCATTGTGATAACTTTGGGCCATGTATGTTACCCGATCAGGGTCATGCAGAATAATTACTGGCTCATGGCTTCATTATGCCACTGTAATTGGTGGAAGGTCAATGCTTCAGTATGGCATTCTGAAATGGAGCTGACATGGATACTGTGATAGGAACGATAGCACTGGGCCCCATGCAAATGGCAGGAAATTAGCATTCAGTCAATGGGTTCTGAAATGTGATAGGTGACTCAGCCCAGGACACCTGCTTTGGCCTCTCGTCTCTCTTGGATAAAAATCAAATGATCATGGAATAAATGAGTCCTTTAAACTTGTATTATGTCTCATGAAAGGTCATTGAAATGCCAAAGAATGTTAAATACCATGGAAATGTTCCCAGATTCGCATTCCGTAGCACATCACCTAATTGTTTCTAATGGTCAGATGCACGGGTGCGCCTGCATCAGCCAAGAGCGGTCTGCAGACGACAGCTTTTAAAAGTCTTTGTAACTCTGACACATCACATAATGGGCAGTTGCCTATCACATAACCATGAAAATCAGTCCAGAGTAATAACAGAACCTATGAGATAACCATGTGACTTATCATTACAAATAGGACACTTTGTGAAAGGGAATACTACTAATGGTTATACTGGGACAAAGGACATGAACCCAGATGACACTCACAGCAAGACTGAGACCTTTATTCTCTAGCCTTGCCCTTGTAGCCAAAGCTATGGGTCACCTAGACATGACAAAGGTCATGAGCTTAGGTCTTTCCCCACTGGATTGGTTGAAATGCATCCATCTTCCCATCTTGTCCAGCAAGGACAGGTTAACCCAGGCCTGGAGCTTCGGAGGAAAATGGAGGATAAGTCTAGAAATCAGAGGTCACCCCTGCCTAGCCATGCGTACTGGTGGGAGACACCCACATTGGGACACAACATGATGGCAGCTGTGGGCAGGAGAGAAAAGCCACAGAAGCAGGAGAAAGAAGAGACTAGAGGGAGAAGCAGGTCTGGAGAGCTGTGACAGAAGGACAGACATCCATAGAATCTGGTTATGGGAGGTATGACAGCAGGCTTCCAGGATGGCTCCCCATAATTCTGCCCCTCCCATGATACTATGCCTGGGGTGGCCCCTGTCCATCAAGAGGGGGAACTGGGGAACTAACAGGACACTTCATAGAAGTGCTGGGTGTGCATGCCCTTGTGAATGAGGTCACAGACGACATCGTGACCAGCAAGCCCCTCTTGCTTGGCTTAGAGAAGATGGTGACTATGGTGGTTTGATTCAGGTGAGCCCATAAACTTGGGTGTTCTGAATGCTAGGTTCCCAGCTGATGGAGATTTGGGAATTAACACCTCCTGGAGGCAGTGTATTGTTGGGGGTGGGCTTATAGGTGTTATAGCCAGTGTACCCTTGCCAGTGTTTGGCACACTCTCCTGTTGCTATGGTCCACCTTATGTTGGCCAGGGGGTGATGTCCACCCTCTGCTCATGTCGCCGTTTTCTCTGCCATCATGGAGCTTCCCCTTGAGCCTGTAAGCCAAAATAAACCTATTTTTTTCCACAAGCTGCTCTTGGTTGGGTGATTTCTACCAGCAATGTGAACTTGACTGCAACAGTGACCATGTCATAAGGACACTCACATGCCCTATGGAGGGACCACATGTGGAGGAAGTGATGCATCTTTCCAGGAGCCACAGGTCTGGACCATGAGGAGATCTTGTAAAGAGCATGTTTCTTGTGAAAATGTCCATGAGACTCTCAGAGGAAATAATGCCATCAGGTGTAAGGATAGGACGGTTTAAGGCACTGCATGAAAATTGCCCTGTTACTTTGTAACTATGATTCTCATTTTCCAGGGAAATAGTCTAGTCTCTCCTTAAAATTTCCCTCCTCTCTTCCCCCCTCCCCTCCTCCGCCCTCTCCTCTCCCTGTTTTCTCCTCTCCTTCTCCCCTCATTTGTCCTCTCCTCCCCTTCTCTCTCATCCCTCCCCTTCTTTCCTTTTCCTCTCTCATTTCTTTTTCTTTTCTTCCTTGAGATAGGCCCCACATGGCCTCAGATTAGTTTGTTTTGTAGACCAGGTTATTCTCCAACTCACGGTGATCCTCTTGCCCCTGCCTCCTGAGTGCTGGGACTACAGGCATGCACCACCACCCCATCGTCATTTTTCTGTAGGGAATGTTTCATGATACAGCTTCACCCATATAAAATGGGGTAGAGGCCACATGGAATGAAGGGATGATATCTAAATGCAGCATGTTACCAGAAACAACAGCATGGTCATCACTCAGTATGAGTGTGTTTGGATAAAAGGGAGCCACGGCCCCATCCCTTTCTTCATAATGCTTTCTCAGAAGACCTCAAACCACGTGTGGCCTTAGCGGGGTGAACTGAGTTTTCTCCATGAGCCTCATCCGGCCCCAGCCCCTCTCCCCTTTTGCCCTGTATCGCCTCAGCTAAATCACATCCCTTGACCCACTCAGGGTCATGAATTAGTAAAGAGCCAGACACGGATGTTTACTCTCTCAGGAGGGGTTACCCTTTCCCTGGCTGTGTCTTTTTCATTTCTCAAGAGTTAGCCAAGACAAGTGCTGTCTGGATTATTTTCTGCTTAATTTCTTTCCTTTCTTTTCCCCCTTCCTCTTTTTTCTTTTCTTCCCATCTCTGTCTCTCTCTCTCTGTCTCGCAGGCTTGGACTCACGATGAGAAAAGAAGGACAGAAAGCTGACATCTAGGGCTGCCATGAATAGCTTCTGCGTCCACCTGCACACAGAGGCCCCTCTCTGCTAACACCGGTCCTGTCAGCGAGGCTTCCTTCCACCTTCGTGTCTTTGTCTCCCTTTCTCTTTTCACCTCAGCAGACAGCCTATCTGGAGTCTCCCACAATTTGTTTTTCTCCCTGAAGAAAGGTTAATTCTTGTAGTCATAATTCATTTCCAGGAAATTAGACACAGGAGCTGTGGACACTGAGATAATGTGCAAAGCTCCTTTGAAGCACCTTCCTCCAGGTTCCCTGAAATTGGCCCTTTTCCACTCAGAATGTCTGACCCTGCCTCCAGTCTCACTGTGGTAAGGTTGGCACCCTTAGGGCGAGACTGAGACCAGATTCCCTCTCCAGAACGTGGAGGCAGACAGGCTAGGCTGTCCCCCAGAACTCTGTGCTCTCTCCCCCAAGAACATATCCTTCCAGGGGTTCTGCCAAGCTTTTCCATGTTTGTGTCAGCCCAAGGGGACAGGTCTCTTATATACCTACAGAGCCCTTGTTACCTGTCACAATGCAGACAGATCTCAGAGGCGAACTCAGCAGGAACTGAAAAGGTAAGTACTTGTTGAGAGCTGAAGCTGGGTCATGCTTGGTGACCCAGGGACTCTGACCCTCATTCTGAAGTCAGCTGTGACCAAGTTGGTGACCATGATCTCTCAGGAACATTTTGGAGCTTCCTCCTTCTGCTGAGGTCTCCACATCTGGGTTGCCCAGTGGCTTCTCTTCACTATTTTGCTCACATCCTATTTTGTTTTAAAGCAGATTTCCAATGGATTTGCAGCTTTGCCTTGAACCCTGGCCACTGCTGGGGCACTAATGCTGTGCTTTTCTCTGGCCAGCTTCTTGTCCTCAGGAATCCCTTATTTTCGTGCCTCTATTCGTGGGGTATAGGATGGGCTGGTCTTGCTGAACCATGTTGGTGTGACCTGCCTTTGTGAATCCTCAATGCCTGTAACTCCGAGCTAACATGGCCACTGGCTAGGTGGACCTTCTGACTACTGATACACCTCTTGAGAACCATGTACTGGACTTCTGGATCCTACAGGTGGGTCAGTGGACTGACTTCATGGTCACCGAGTCATAGTCCCCAACCTTGCAGCACGCACACTCCCCAATCCAGTCTGGGCCAGTGAAGTCCCAGCAGCCGCTGTGTTTATGATATACCATCTCAGAAACTGATGGACATACAGAATGGCCTAATGTGTACAGTGGTGAGTACACACACACATACACACACCACGCGCGCACGCGCGCACACACACACACACGCACGCACGCACACTGTATCTTTGCTCTTTCTGGCATTTCTTTGGAGAGGAAAAGCTGCATTTACCTGTGTGGCAAGTGTTGATGTCTTGAAACAGGAGCAGAGATGAAGGGCTAATGCTGGGAAGACAGCCAGTCTGAAAAGTTCACCAGGGCAAGTATGACTTTAGACATGTTCCATGTGTTTCCATAATTTTGGTATTCATGAGACATAAAGGGAATGAGAGCAAAGCAAACATGGCCACCTAGGAGACGGATGGAGCATGCGAAGAGAAACTCAGCCACACGATACAGTGAAGAGCAGAGCATTATGGGCAGAAAAATCCCACCCGGATGATTCTACTTAAATAGAAGAAATGTAAATCACACCAAGGGGCTCATAGCAATGTGTCATGGTGATAATGAGCAGAACAGCCCCACTGCCCTCTGACTTCCTCACTGAGCCAAATCCTCTGTCTCTTGGGCGAAGCAGGCACAAGGCCCAGGAGCTAGCCATGGTCCCTACTCTCCTGCTCAGTCTTGCCCAGTTCTGTCCATCCCATCGCAGCCCTGCCCAGCCCATTGTGGTCTTGCCCCCTCACTGAGCTCTCTAAGCAGTCACTAATTATAGCACACGCTCACCGTTGTACTGTTGTGGCAGTCTGAATGTCACGTGTCCCCGATAGCCTCATGATTTGTGATTTGCTGCATACTCAATCCTCAGCTGGTTTTACTTTGGGAGGTGAAGCCTTGCTGGAGGAGGTGTGGCCCTGGGGACAGGCCTTGAGGTTTATTAACCCAGCTTCAAGCCCAGGACCCAGATGACTTTCACTCAGCTGTGTAAGCCAGCCTCCTGCTTGGCCATGCTCTCGCTGCTACGATGAAATGTCCCCTCGACACTGCGAGCCTGAAATACACCTTTCTTCTCATATGTTACTTCTGGCCAAGTGTTTTGTCCCAGCAACTAAAAGGTGACTATAACTGTCTAATGATTTCACTGATTCTCTTTGTCTATGCCTCCCTCATCTGCTTCCTCAGAATGTAAGCTTCCTGAAGGTCCGTGTGTCTTCCATATTTGTATCTACATTTCTTACAAGTATATCTGAATACTCTGAACCATGTATTATTGGTTGAGTAGCCTCTAGGGCTGTGATTAAATTTTCTCTGCAGTTTGACTGTGATCAGAAATTCTGTAGGTATAGCACCTTTGAGGGGGCAGATGGCTACATCACAGAGCCATCCAAAACAGGGTCCTAGATGGACCAACATGTTCATCAACAGTAGCCGTTGCTCATAAAATACTTCAATAGATTGAGAGGAAAATGCAAAAGGTTCAAGCATTTTAAAGAGGGAATATTTTTGTCTAGATTTTTCCTGTTAGGCACATTTAGAGAGCCACTCAATTTTGAGAACTGATCCTTATGTTTCTCCCAGTAAGTCCATCACAAACCATGAATGCACCAGTGCTTTCGGAATGTGTTTCCTTTGAGGGGGAAATAACATCAAAGGCTGAACATATTTTATCTGGGTTCTAAAATCACTGTCAATTAGAAATTTTCTGTTTTGCCCCCATGTTGGCACATGTTGGAGTTGCGTTCATTTTGGGTAGTGTGACCTGGGAGGAGATGGCCCCTGGCATTTGTTAAGCTCCAAATATGAGTTATACAGTAGGTGCCATCCCTTTGCATGAGGCAGAGAGCATGGAACCTTTTTGTCTACATTTTCCCATCCATACCATGAGAACACTGGACTGATACCAAAGTGTGTTTGAGGACTAAATCAGCTGATCTATGTAGTTGGTAGCCTTAGACTCATGGTAAGCCCCAAATATTTGCCAAAGAAATAAAAATAGGAACTGGGCAGATGTCACACAAGCATGAGGACTGGAGTTCAGATCCCAGGACCCACATAAATGCCAGGTAGGTGTGGTGGCCCAACAGTAATCCCATCACTTGGAAAGGAGACAGGGGAAAGGTTTATTCAGTTTATTAGCCTAGCTTCAGGGGCAAGTGGGCTTGTTAGACTAGCTTAATCAACGAACTCTGGGTTCCAGTAAGAAACTCTGCCTCAGTAAATACAGTGGAGAGTCATCAAGGGAAATACAGGACACCAACCTCTGGCCTCCATAGGCACACGCACAAATATACATGCGTATGTGCACCCACATACACCTGCGTCCATACGCATGTACATACAGACACACAGTAAAAACTGCAGTTTTCACAAAGATGCTTCGTGGTAGGTGCTTTCAAAAGCCTCATGAGGGCTGGAGGGATGGCTTAGTGGTTAAGGTGTTTGCCTGCAAAGCCAAAGGACCCAGGTTCAGTTCCCTAGGACCCCCTGTTAGCCAGATGAACAAGGGGGTGCACAACGTCTGGAGTTTGTTTGCAGTGGCTGGAGGCCCTGGCACGCTGGTTCTCTCTCCCTCTTTCTCTGTGAAATAAATAAAAGCCTTACTAAAAATAGATACGGGGGGAGGGGCTGGTGAAATGGCTTAGTGGTTAAGGTGTTTGCCTGCGAAGCCTAAGGACCCTGGTTCTATTCTCCAGGACCCATGTAAGCCAGATGCACAAGGGGGTGCATGCATCTGGAGTTCATTTGCGGTGGCTAAAGGCCCTCACACACTCATTCTCTCTATCTGCCTCTCTTTCTCAAGTTCATAAATAAAATATTTTAAAAAGAGATACAGAGGGGCTGGAGAGATTGCTGAGTGGTTAAGGCACATGCCTGTGAAGCCTAAGGACCCAGGTTCAATTCTTCAGGTCCCATGTAAGCCAGATGCACATAGTGGTACATGCATCTGGAGTTTGTTTGCAGTGGCTAGAGGCCCTGGCATGCCCATTCTACCTCCTCCTTCCCTCCGCCCTCTCTCCCCCTATCTGTGTCTCAAATAAATAAACAAATAAAAATAAATAAAGTCTTAAAATAGATAGAGGGGGGCTGGAGAGATGGCTCAGCAGTTAAAGGCGCTTGCTTGCAAAGCCTGATGGCCTTGGGCTCTATTTCCTAGCACCCATGTAAAACTAGATGAACAGAGTAGCACATGCATCTGGGGTTTGTTTTCAGAGGCAAGAGGCCCTGGTGCGCCTGTTCTCTCTCTCTCTCCTCTCTCTGTTAAATAACTTTAAAAAAAGTTTTAAAAATAGTTACAAAACAGTTGGTTCATTTGTGTTCTATCTTTAAGTTTTCGACACAGTGGATAGCGCTGTGTAGTTTTCACTCTTCGGCAGCTGTTACTTACACTGCCGAGCAGTTTCAAGTTTGTTTGTATTAATAAGTGAATACAATTATATCCATTCTCAAGGTCCTAAGAAATCTTCCCCAGCAGCAAGAGTCAAAAGACACACTGACATCTTTCTGTAGCTCGACGAAGTCAGCTTCACACTTGGCAAAGCAGGTGCTTAGCAGAATGGGCAAATGTCTTAAAATATTAATTACGTACTTCTGAGTTTCATAAATTTTTTAACTTCCTGAAAGGCACTAATAACAGAACCTTTAATTACTCAAGGGAAACAATGACACATTTGCATTTTGTTATGTTAGAAAAGTACAGCAACATTTCAGTTATCTGATGGTCACTAGAAATGACCATTGGATGTGTGTACATTTTTTTCAAATAGTCCTTCACATATGAAAAATATTCAATATTTCAGTGTTTTAAATGCTGGGACTGTATAGCCATTCTTTATTTTTAATAGTTTTTATTTTATTTTGTTTATTTATTAGAGAGAGAGAGAGAAAGAGGCAGGTAGAAAATGGGCACGCCAGGGCCTTCAGCCACTGCAAAATGTACTCCAGACGCACGTGCCACCTTGTGCATTTGGCTCATGTGGGTGCTGGGGAATCAAACCTGGGTCCTTTGGCTTTGCAGGCAAGCGCCTTAACTGCTAAGCCATCTCTCCAGCCCCATTCTTTATTTTTTACTCAGACTATGTAGAGATTATGATGAAGCTAAGCACAATCAACTTCTCCTGTGTGTAAAGCAAGGGTAAACATTTGCTTGCTTTAATCACAAGTGTGATTGGCACCATAGTCAGAGATTTTAAGGCATAAACAAGTCTTTTCTCACACCCCCCCCCCATGGGCCCACTGTTGATTTATTTAATCTTGGGTTGAGACTGTATGTTTCTATTAGCCCCTGGAGCACTGTGGGAGTGGCAGGCTGCATTTGTGAAACACCAGCCATTGGAAACCATCAGAATGAGTTTCTGCAGGCTAAGAACAATTAGATCACGAAGAACTGTAAGAGTCTCCACCATGTCCAGCAGAAAGATGGGAGAGAAGAGGCAAGACGCTCCTTTCCTACCTGGTGTGCTATCGAGGTTGAGCCAGCACCAAGGTGGAGAGGGGCTGGTGGAGCCAATGGAGTGCTTCTGCAGAGAGAGGAGCTGCGGAGAGTGGGCTCTGCAGCACGTCCTCTCGGCTGGACTGTTGCCAGCACATGTGCTAGGAAGATAAAGTTGCCTGTGTTTCCATGCAGTCCAGGTGTACTGCATGTGTCTGTGGGCACTCAGCTTGACCTGACTACAGCCAGCCTGAGTCAGGGCCACTGTGATTGCACTGAGGAACCCTGATTGGTTTTCCTTGCAGTTTTCCAGCAAAACTAAGTAACTAAGTAAGTACTTAACTAAATAAATAACTAAGTCACTGACTGACTGACTCCTCAGAGTGCTGTGTGGAGCTTTATGACCTGGACTTATTAGTTCCAAGAATGTGTCTGCTGTCATTAACATTAGCTTGAGATCAACCTGGTATGCACTAGCTTAGCTTTTTTGTTTGTTTTTGAGGTCGAGTCTCACTCTAGTCCAGGCTGACCTGGAACTCACTCTGAAGTTCCAGGCTGGCCTGGAACTCACAGTAATCCTGCTACTTCTCTACATGAGGTCACTTTTCCCCTGACTGTGACATAAGCCTTTTCCTTTTGGCACAAATCATAAGGACCCATGTGGTTCGCTGCTATCCAAGACACTTTTCTGCATGACGCTGCCTTTTCCCCCAGTTGCAGTTTATGCAGTTCTGGACCTATCTGCTTCTCTTTGGCCTCATGGTGACAGGTTGTCATATGCAGGGACCAGACTTCCCTACGAGTGTCTCCAAAGTTCATGTGTTGGAAACATCTCCAAATTCACGCATTGATGGTATTGGGAGGCGAGTGTGAGCAGCAATCATCACCATGAGGGGGCGCTCTTGTGTTAACAGTGGCCTATAGGAAGAGGAAGAGAGAACTGAGTTTGTAGGCTTGCTGGGTCTAAGGATGCCTTTGACGGTGTCATGATCCAGCAGGAGTTGCTCACCAGATGCTGACAACATGCCACGTCGTGATCTTGGTCTTGCTTCATCCTCCAGACCATGAGCCAACCAAATTCCTATTTGTTCAGCATTAGCGATTCAATATAGGACCCTGTTCGTTCTGTGCAAGTGCTCTATCACTGAGTGTATCCTAAGCACTTTATTAACTTTGAGACAGGGACTCTGTAAGTTACCTAGGCTGGCCTTGAACTCACTCCGTAGCTTAGATAGGCCTTGAACTTTGCAAACCTCTTGCCTCAGTCTACCGAGTAGCTAGTGTTACTGGCCACCAGGCCTAGCTTTACTCATTATAAATTTTCCCATTTCATGTACCTTGTTATAGCAACAGACACCAAGCCACTCCACTTAGAAGGGAGCTTAAGGTATCTTAAACCCTATACATATATCCACTGCCGTGAATAATTTTGCCTTGGAAAATCAGATTACACCAACTCTTACAATGTGTGTGGAGGGTGGAGGTTGATGTATTGTCACCTTATTTTTTGAGGCAGTGTCTCCACTGAACCGAGAGCTCACTGATTTGGCTAGATTAGCCAGCCAGTGAGCTCCAAGGACCTGCCTGCCTCTACCTCCCCAGTGCTGGGGCTAAAGGCATGTGTCACCATGTACAGCATTTTACATGGGTTCTGAGGCTCCACACTCAGGTCCTCATGCTCGTGGGCAGGAGTTTCACCCACTGAGACTTCTCCCCAGCCCCTCTGATTGTATCTTAATAAAATCGTTGTTAACAATTTTGTTATTAACAAATTCTTTTAAATGATGTGTGTATGTATAATGTGGTGATTGTGTGTTTGGGGGTGTGGTGTGGTATAAACACATGTATGTGCCCATATTGTGCCCAATTCATTCATCTGTGGTGCAGTGTGCTCTCCTGAAGTGGTCAGAGGACCCCATTACTCTTCTGCAGGTTCTTGTTTATTTTTGTTTATTATTTGAGAATGACAGACAGAGAGAGAGAGAAAGAGGCAGATAGATAGAGAGAGAATGGGTGCGCCAAGGCCTCCAGCCACTGCAAACGAACTCCGGGCACGTGCGCCGCCCCCTTGTGCATCTGGCTAATGTGGGTCCTGGGGAATCGAGCCTTGAACTGGGGTCCATAGGCTTCACAGCCCTTCTGCATGTTCTTATTTGAGCTGGAGACTCAGGGTTATCCTGGGGCTCGCCATAGCTACGCGATCCGACAGTCTCTGCTCCCCTGTGGGTCTGGGGTCACAGGTATGCAAGACCACACCCAGCTACCTATGTGGTGTCCTAAGGACAGAACTCCAACAGTTTCTCAGGCTTCCTCAGGCCCTCGTGCTTGCATAGAAAGTTCTCTTCACTGGTAATCCATCTCTCTAGGCCAACATTTTTCTTAAAAGTTCTGAAGTTTTGAGTCAGGCTCCAGGGTGAAAGTAAAGGCCACATAAGAGGGCTCAGAAACATACGGGCTTCATAAAATTTCCTTATTAGAGGAGGAAATGGCCGATTAATTACATTTGTATAAATAATTCATGTCAATCATAAAACATTTAAAGCCCCTGTAATCTTGACACTTAGAAATAAACATTGTTAGTATTTCAGGGTTTTCCCAGGAGGACTTTTCTGTGCACATGTAAATTACTCAGGGAAAAGGGCTCTTTTCTTCTCACTCACCAGGGTTCGTCAAGCCTTAAAGTGTCTGGACTGTCACTATCACCATTGAGCACTGTTCAGAAATTTCAAATTCTGGGGTCTGGGAAGATGGTTAAGTGGTCAAAGGCACTTGATTGCAAAACGTGCTGGCCCAAGTTTGATTCTCCAGAACCCACATAAAGCCAGATGCACAATGTGGCACATGTGTCTGGAGTTTGAAGTGGCAAGAGGTCGTGACATGCCCGTACTCACCCTCTCTCTCTTTCTCTTTGTTTGCAAGTAAATAAATAAAAATGTTAACAAGAAAGAAATTGCACATTCTACAGTAGCCTTCCAGGCTTCTTCCACTCTGGCGCAGGGCCAGCATTCTGATTTTAAGAAGTCTTCTAGAAGCTAATGGTTGCTTGGGGAGAGAGAGCCATTCTTTTCTGTGATGTAGCCACAAAAGGGGTGCAGCTGAGCTGAAGTGGGTGGGGGATAAGAGGAAAGTGGGGGTATATATTTTGAATTTATATGTATATATACATATTCCCACTATATGAATATATGGATGTGCATATGTATGTATATGAATATATATATATGTCTGAAAGTATCAAAACCAATGTTACTGGTGACGGAACCCAGAGCCTTGTGCATGCTATACAAGCATTCCTCCACTGAGCTATACCTATCACCCTTTTTATTGAAAAAAAATTGAGCCAGGCATGGTGTCACATGCCTTTAATTTCAGCACTTAGGAGGCAGAATTAAGAGGGTTACTGTGAGTTCCAGGCCAGTCTGAGACTACATAGTGAATTTCTGGTCAGCATGTGCTAGAGTGAGACCCTACCTCAAAAGACAAAACAAAACAAGAAAAAGTTTTGAGAAATAGTCTAGCTAAGTTGCCCAGGCAGGCCTTGAACTTGTGATCCTGCTTCAGCCTTCTGAGTAGCTTGGACACTTGGATTACAGACATGCATCATCATGGCAGGTTAGAAGGTGTCATTTTTGATGTCATAAAAATTTGCTGCCACCTGGTGTGGTGGCACACTCCAGAACTGGGGAGGCCGAAGTAAGAGTATTGCCATGAGTTTGAGGCCAGCCTGGGCTATAGAGTGAGATTCAGGTCAGCCTGGACTACAGTGAGACCCTCTCTCAAGAAAAGTTGCTTTCATTCCATTCTTAGAAAGCCAATTTCCAGCATATATTCTATAAACATTACATATATTTTTACACATCTAAAATTATGGAATCAGTTGTCATGGTCAGCTCTACACTGCTGGGATGAACTGCCAAACCAGACACAGTTTATGGGAGGAATGGGATTTATTTCAGGCTTACAGACCCAGGGGAAGTTCCATAATGGCAGCAGAAGCTGGCCCCCTTTCACAGGTCCACACAGAGAGAAAGACCACCACCAGCACCCCAAACAAGCACACTCCGGGAACCCCAGGCAGAGCTCAAGCACTCTGCATACTTTTAGGCTGGAAACAGATCCGCCTCCAGTGACACCTTAGGTCTGGACCCTAACATCTGCCCCACAGTGATACCTCTTCCTGCCAGGTAGCTGGAAATCCAAGTTACAAGCTTTAATAAAACATTTGAGTCTATTGGTGAACATAAATTCAAACTACCACAGTTGTCTATTCCTACCATCTATTATTCATTATCGAATAGACTTAGCTTTCTGCTTGACTGGAAATCCCAACTTTATTGTACATCAAAGTTTCTTAAATATTTGGATCTTCCTTTGAATTCTATAATCTATTTATTAGTCTGTGTCACTTGGAATTTGTTTTAATGATCAGAGTTTCTTTTTCAGTGTGTGTTGTACCCACATGCGTATAGAGATGCGTGTGCCCATGCATACACGCACAGAGCTCAGAGGAAGATGCCAGCTGTCCTTCTCTGCTGCTCTTCTACGTGTGTCCTTGGACGAGATCTTTCACTGAACCTGGAACTCATGCTAGATTTTTAAAAAATATTTTATTTATTTACTTGCAAGGAGAGAGAGAGACAGAGAGAGAGAGAGAGAGAGAGAGAGAGAGAGAGAGAGAGATAGGGAGGGAGAGAATGGGTGCATCAGGGCCTCCAGCTGCTATAAACGAACTCCAGATGCATGCACCACCATGTGCATCTGGCGCTACATGGGTACTGGGAATTAAACATGGGTCATTAGGCTTTTCAGGCAGGTGCCTTAACTGCTGAGTAATCTCTTCAGCCTTTATGCCTGATTTTTATTATTTCTACATTTTTTTTTGTTTCAGTTAGACTGGCTGCCCAGCAAGCCTCAGTGATCCTCCTGTCTCTGCATCCTTCAACACTGGGCCTACAGGGGTGACTGGGTGCTGACATTCAAGCTCGGGTTCTCATGCTTGCATAGCAAATATTCTGATCCACTAAGCCATCTTTTCTCCCCAGCCCATGATCAGAGATTTTTTTTTTTTTTGAAGTAGGGTCTTAACTCTGGTCCAGGCTGACCTGGAATTCCCTATGTAGTCTCAGGGTGGCCTCAAATTCATGGTGATCCTACTACCTCTGCTCCTGAGTGCTGGGATTAAAGGCATGCGCCACCTGGCTCATGATCAGAGTTTTAAGACTGAAAATACTCTCATCTTTTTTTTTCCACTGTCAGACTTCTTTTTTTCTAGTTATTCTCACATGAACAATCTTTAGTCATGATTGCAAAAAAAGATGCTTTGGACCCTGACTGGAACAGCGTTCAATTTGTGACATGATTTATCAGTGTTGACGACCTTCGGGAGCAGCTCTTCCCACCCTAGATCGTGATAGGGTGTGTACAATTATTCAAGTTCTTACTAGCCCCGAGTGGAATTTTGTGGCTCTTGTCCTCTAGATATTGTGAGAGATCAGGAAGTTCATTTCTAGTTCTAGAACTTTATGGCTGTTAAGGAAAGTGTATCTTGCAGGCACATTATTGGCTTTCCTGAGCTGACTGAGTTCATTAAAGCCTTCTGCAAGTGCTCATGTTTCTTCTCGAGTTTTCCAAGTAGGCAGGCCTGTCATCTAAAACGGATGGTGGTTTTGTCTAGAGTTTCCAGTGACTGATTCCTGTGGCTGCATGTTTGTTTCCATCGTATAGCAGGGACTTTCAGAACAAGGCCAGGCAGCCACAGTGGGGAAGCGGCCTCTCTTCTCTTCTCCCTTTTAACAGAAGTGTCTTTCATGTTCCATGTTTAATCATGATGCTGGGTGTTGTTTGAAAAAAGCATATGCATGTTTACATAACACACACATATACATGTATCTATCTGTCCATCCATCTGTCCACCCATCCATCTGTCTATCCATCTATCTATTCATCCATCCATCCATCCACCTACCCACCCACACATCCATCCATCATGCCTATTAGCAGTTTGTAGTCTTGGTTTACTAAGAGTTAATTTTTGTTGTTTTCTTTTCTTTAATTTATTTTTATGTTTTAGAGAGAGTCGGAGATACAGAGAGAGAGAGAGAGAGAGAGAGAATTGGTGTGCCAGGGCCTCAGCTACTGAAATCGAACTCCAGATGCTTGCACCACCTAGTGGGCTTGTGTGACCTTGTGCTTGCCTCACCTTTGTGCATCTGGCTTATGTGGGATCTGGAGAGAGATCAGGCATGGGTCCTTAGGCTTTGCAGGCAAGTATCTTACACTAAGTCATCTCTCCAGCCCTAATTTTATTTTTTGAGGCAGGGTCTCACTGTAGTCTGGGCTGACCTGGAACTCACTCTGCAGTCTCAGGCTGGCCTCAGCTTCATGATGTTCTTCCTACCTCAGCCTCCTCACTGCTGGGATTACATGTGTGAGTTACCACACCCAACTATTTTTTTTAACATGAACATTACATGTTATCAAACATCCTTTCAGAATCCATCAAGAGAATAATATGTTTTTCTTTCATTGCTCTATTTCATTTCTAAAATGTATTCTTATTGTTATAATTATTATTATTTGCTTGTGTATGTGCTTTGTGTTGTGCACACGTATGTGCCCACACAGCACCTCACGCATTTGTGTGCCGCGGCCAGAGAGGAGCATAGGATGTCCTGCTCCACTGTTCTGTCCATGCTTGTTTGAGTGACAGTGTCTTACTGATACTGGAGCTTGCTTGTGTGTGTGTGTGTGTGTGAGCACCAATGCTCCAGTGAGTCTCTGGTGTCTGCTCACCTATAGGATTGGGGTTGCAGACACATGTGGCCATACTCAGCTGTTGTGTGGGTCCTTGGGGTTGAACTTGAGTGGTCTCTCAGGTCTCTTCTGACCCTCATGCTTATACAGGAAGTGCTCTTAACTACTGACCCATCTCTCCAGCCCTCATTGCCCTATTTTTTTTTTTTTTTTGATTTTTCGAGGTAGGGTCTCACTCTAGCTCAGGCTGACCTGGAATTCACTATGTAGCCTCAGGGTGGCCTCGAACTCATGGTGATCCTCCTATCTGCCTCCCAGGTGCTGGGATTAAAGGCATGTGCCACCACGCCTGGCTCATTGCCCTATTTAACAATTATTTTCAACATATGTTGAACATCTATTATATTACTATTCATTTTATTTAAACTATAGGGATGTAAGGACAAAGTTATTTGATTTCCTTGCTCTTAGCAAATGAGAGAGTGGCTAAGAAGAGATGATGCCAGAAGATGCTGGGAGACCCTGGAGGGCCCACACAGGGCTTCAGTCTCTGTGGGTTACAGTCCGGCTACTCACTGGGGACATTTGGAGAAACTCCCAAAGAAGGAAAACGATGTCCGAGCCCGTTGAGTCAGCGCACGTGTGTGTTCAAGTGTGTGCACGTGTTGAGGGGTGAGGTTAAACCAAGCATCTGGACAGATGGAGACAGTAGCTAAAATGATACAACAACTTAACTGAAGTGTGTCCTCCCCTTGACCTCAGGAGATGCTGTTAAGCAAATATTTTACAAAACTGAGGTGCTCTGTGATATTTCAATGGCCACTTTGGGTAGGTAACAGATGGCCAGATAGCAGCAATTTCGTACCATCCAGCCTGACATCATTATTAATCACTATTTCTTTGCTGTCATACACCAGCAACTGTTACATTTCCTACATACTATCTAACTTGACTTGAATAACAAATCCACAAAGTAGGAACTGCTCATCCCAACGTACAGATGAAGGAAACAAGCCCAGAGAAGTTAAGGAAATTGTCTAAAATCACACAATGAATAAGGGAGGGGGAGGAGGACAGAGCCAGGAGGCAGATTCATGTCAGTCTGACTTCAAATTTTAGGCTTTTCCTCTGAAAATAGAACCACCTTGGGTCTGTTCCATTCACTTCTTTTTTTCTTTGGAGGCAGGGCCCACTGTGGGCCTGGCTGGCCTTAAATTCAAGGTGATCCTTGTCTCCTGAGTGCTGGGATTAAGGGTGTGTGCCACCATACCCAGCTCCATTCACTGTTCATTTTGTTTATACCCGTACTAGACAGTTTCGCGTTGCTGGGATGAACTTCCAGACGAGGCACAGTTATAGAGGAAGGGAATTTATTTGAAGCTTACAGATCCAGGGGAAGTTCCACAATGGCAGAAGCTGGCCCCCTTTCACAGGTCCGTGCAGAGAGAGAAAAGCAGCCACCAGCAAAAGTGGGCACTCCATAATGGCAGAGCCCAGGCGCTTTGCATATTTTAGGCTGGAATTCAGATCCGTTCCCAGGAACACCTCCTCCAGCCAAGTTACAAGCTTGAACAAAACTCCTGAATCTATTGGGTGACATCCATTCAAACTACCACAAGACTCTTGACTGGAGTTTAGTTTTTAGTCCAATCAAGCAACATGCAGCCAGGAGCCTGCACTTACTGGACGTGTAAACCTTTGGCCTCCTGATGTGGAACGGAAAGTGTGTGGCTGAGGCAGCAGTGCGCCTGGGCCCAGTGCAGGCTGGCATTTGAGAGCCACACTCCTAGGTGATATCTTGTTCCGTGCAGGCACCATGCACCAGCTCTGAACAACCCCACTGCCCTGCAAGTGGGGGTCGTTCATCATCTAGATCCTAGTTTTGCAGAAGCAGAAGCCTGGTGCAGGGGGCTCGGTTGCCCACAGCTCTGCAGAGAGCGGATGACTTAGTGTGGGTTTGCTCTCTCTCTGATGAGCCGGTGAATAGCCACAGCCACTGCGTGAGTTACTTTCCTCATTGGTGTGACAGAATACGTGACAAGAAGTGACTTGAAGGAGGAAGGGTTTGTTTGGGCTCACAGTTCAGAGTCCATCACGGCGGGGAAGACACGGTCGCAGGAACCTGAAGCAGCTGGTCGCATTCAAGCTCCAGGCAGGAAGCAGAGTGAGGCGTGCTGGGGCTCAGCTTGCTTTCTCCTCCTTCTCCAGTCCAGGAGCCCAGTCAATGGAATGGTGCTGCTTACTGTTGGAGTGGGTCTTTTCTCTTTAATTAACCCAATTTAGAAACTCCCACCATCATATACACACTCAGACTTGTGTCTCTTGGGTGATTTTTTTTTTCCCCCAAAGTAGGGTTTCACTCTAGCCCAGGCTGCCCTAGAATTCACTATGTACTCTCAGAGTGGCCTCGAACTCACAGTGCTCCTCCTACCTCTGCCCCCCAAGTGCTGGGACTGAAGGGGTGTGTCACCATGTGGGTCTCTCCTGAGTGATTCTTGATCCTGACAAGCAGACAACAATATTAATCAGCACAGCCACCATAACTGTGGCACTCAGTTTACCACTGTTGAGAATCGCCCAGTGTCTCTGCAGTGTCTCCCACAGAGGATGGATGGAGAAGAGATGGTGCAGAGGTCCGACAGGGCACTGGAGGAGACAAGTTGCCTCAACCACTATGAGCATCCTTCGGCGGCTGGGGAAGAAAAGGAACCCAAGTTCCTGTGGAGGGGGGCTGGGTCATGGTAGTAGATAAGGTGTCCTTGTTTTCTTTCCCATGAGCCACATGCCTCATTCTCGCACTTTGCGGTGGCTGCATTTCATCTGCAGAGTGCCTGGGGTGACTCGGGGGCTTTGTATGTCAAGGGTCTTATGGGGGATTATTGTGAGGCAAGAATAATGGTGATATTGTTTGCAGAGCCAAGGTGGAAAATCAGACCCGGGTGGAGGATTTATTTTTGTTCCATAAAGCGGAGGGGGGGGGGCTCTTCACAAGTCCACTGACTGTGGCACTGAGTCTCCCCATTTGGAAACACTCCTGGATGACAAGGCAGAGTCCAGACTAATACCATGCGTACCCTTCCTATCGCCAGGCATCCAATTCCCTGTGAATTTTGCAATATAGCGACAGTAATGGAAAGCAAAATGATCTCTAAATAATGGTTTAAGATGGCTACTTGATAAAGGGTCCAGCAATAATTATGATCAATGGAGCATGGATTCAATATATACTGCCCATTTAGATGCACCTGATTAGTATAACAGCTTTCTTTAGTGTTCTGAGTAGTTTGATGTTTGTGTGTGTGTGTGTGTGTGTGTGTGTGTGTGTAAGAGGGCCAGGAAGGCAAGGGAGCAGAGAAGAGAAGCAGGGGAGTGAGCTTGCAGGCTGAACGGAACAGTCCTCTGGCTCATATTGATCTGTGTGGAGGAGGTGGCATGGGCTTGAGGAGGGAGGCAAATGACTTCTGAAGGCGTGTGATCCATTACCCAGAATGTATGTGTGGCAGCTAGGGCCTGTGCACAGGGAGGTGGAGGCAGGGGAGGTGGTGGTGCAGAGACACCTGGTAGGCGTTCGTTCAGTCGTCTTGCCGAGGCCCCATTCGGCATGAGGATTTGATGTAATCAGGGAAATTAGGCACGCAGGCAGCCGGCCAAATGAATCCCTCTCCATCCCTCCGGACAGTGCTGGCTTCAGAAAGTGGGGAGTTTGGAAGTGTGTTTGACCAGGAGGTGGGGTGAGTGATTTCCTTGACGTTGGTCCTAATCCTCCCCTCTCCAAGCCTCCAGGGAGGGAAATTTTCTATGACAGGCTGTCTAGAAAACTGGGTCCGTTCCCTACCTTTCATGTCTCTGGGTTGATTCCCAGGTAACATGCAGGGTCTGTGATCAGTGCGTAATGATGAGGGCGGCATGCCATCTGGGCCGAATTCCTCAGGATAATGGGGATGAAATGATTGCAGTCGTCATCCTGGCTGGCTTTGATTTGTCAGTTAACATAACAGCCCCCTCTCTGCCCTTTCATGAAAGGACATCAGTAGGAAGTGTCACTGTTCCAAGAGGCCAGCAGGCAGCCTTCGGATCTGATCATCTCCCCCGAGGCTGCTGTTGAATGGCTAAATGAGTCGGTGATTTTTCGTTTCAGGCCTGGTGAGGCAGCTGGCGCTTGCCTCATAATGACACGCGTCTTCACTGAGCATCTACTGTGTGCCAGGTGCTGCGGTGTCCTGGTTCCCAGGCTGATAGGCGAACAAAGCGGCTGGGACGCTTAAGAACAAAGTGTTACCTGATTCCATAAGCCTGGGGTGGACCTCAGCAGCCAGGAGTCTAGTACCCAAGCTGGGCAAAAGGCCGCATTTTGAGTAGCGGGTGCTGAATCTCTGAACTCCATAAGGAAGGACTGCGATGAGCCCCACCTTACAGAGGAAGAACCAATGGGAGTTTACAGATAGGAGGTGCCTTGCAGAATGTTTCGCAGGTCTTCAGTGGTAGCTCCTCTGCTCTTGTCTTCCCCTTCAGCAGCCAAGTGCAATGTCCACTCAGTACACGTCACGCTCAGTAAACACCCCTCTGGAGTAGCCTGGATTGTTTGGAGGAGAGCGGTCCCTCAGAATCACCCAGTCCAGACAGCACCAGGACAATATAAACTTAGTTGTTTAGGAGGCTGGAGAGATTGCTCGGTTGGTAAAGTGCTTGCTTTGTAAACATGAGTTTCATCCCCAGAAATTATGTAAAAAGCCAAACGTGGGCTGGAGAGATGGCTTAGCAGTTAAGGTGCTTTCCTGCAAAGCCAAAGGACTTAGGTTCAATTCCCCAGGACCCACATCCAGCCAGGTGCACAAGGTGGAGCATGCATCTCGAGTTCATTTGCAGAGGCTAAGGGCTCTGGCACACCCAGTCTCTCTCTCTTTCTCTCTCTCTCCCTGCCTGCCTTTCTCTGTCTCTCCCTCTCAAATAAATAAGTAAAATATTTTTAATTTTTTTCTTTATTTTTATTTATTTATTTGAGAGTGACAGATAGAGAGAGAGAGAGAAAGAGAGAGAGAGAGAGAGAGAGAGAGAGAGAGAGAGAGAGAAAGAGGCAGATAGAGATAGATAGATAGATAGACAGACAGACAGTGAGAATGGGCACGCCAGGGCTTCCAGCCTCTGTAAACGAACTCCAGACGCGTGCGCCCCTTGTGCATCTGGCTAACATGGGTCCTGGGGAATCGAACCTTGACCCGGGGTCCTTAGGCCTCACAGGCAAGCGCTTAACCGCTAAGCCATCTCTCCAGCCCAAATAAAATATTTTTTAAAAGCTAAGGGTGGTGGCACACGCTTTGAATCTCAGCACTTGGAAGGCAGAGACGGGTGGCTCTCTGGGGCTTGCCCGCCTGCCAGACTAGCCAAATTGGCGAGTTTCAGGCCAATGAGAGACCCTGTCTCCAGAAAGAGGATGGTGCCCGAGGAACGACACCCGAGACTGTCCTCTGGACTTCTCCACGCACAGGCGCCCGCCCACGCACGCACGCACGCACGCACGCACACACGGACGCACACGCATGCGCAGAAACGTAGCGCGAGGTGATGGAGATGTCAGGACCGGTGTGGCATCATGCCACTGCCCTGTACCGTCAGGCTGCCAGCGCCGCGCTCACGCTGTGCTCTTCTCTGTGCCCACTTGTTTCTGGTCATCGGGCGTCCATGCTGGTCGGGAGCGTCAGGTTGAGATGCAGCTGTCCTCACGGGCTTGAGAAGACCATGGACGTAAGCTGGGCTCTGTGAGCAGCCCAGGGAGAAACAACGGCAGTGTTTGCATTCGTCTGAGCCCTCACGGTAGTAAAGCTGGGGTTTAGCCAATCCCCAGAGCTCATCAACACCTCAGCCCAATTTTCCAATGCACCAGGCTTGATTAAACCCAAAGGGCAGCTGGCCAAGGGCTCCCTCCCCACCTTAATTGTTCAGATTGTGTAGAATTTGAGTACAATCTAATCCAGATGTTTCTGATTCGTTTAAGCTTAAATCACCAGAAAATACTCTTAAGTTGCTATTTGATGTTGAAGAGGGTTTTCGAGCATTTTCCTCTTCTTAATAGGAGAGGTCACGTGTAGGTGGGAGTAAAGACAGGCCCACGAACCTAGAGGTTTTGTCTGACTTGATTTGAAAACCCACTTTTGTGAAATCAGAGTCAGAAAGAACTCAATTAGACTCTGACCTCCTTTTCAAGTCCCTACCGTGACCATCTCAAAGGGAGAGGTGGGGTGATCTGCATGCTGCTGATATCAGGGATTTTTGCTTTTAAAAACACACCTCTAGACCTGGCCTTTCCTAGCCCTGGAGTCTGATTGAAGCCACAAGTGGCCACACCCTCTTGTGACTACACGAGAGGCAACTTGCTGAATTTCCTTTGGTTTGCTAACTGGGTATTTATGTCCCCAAATGATGCTGATCAATGAATTCTGTGAGCTTCTCATCTACAGTTCAGGACAGTGATTTCAAACTGTGGTCCTGGGAAGAGGCTGGCTCACTGTCACCTGGGAACTTAGAAAGGAGAATTCTTGAGCTCTGCCCTAGGTAGACTCAGTTAGAAACTCTATGGGGAGACCCAGAAATCTGTGTTATCATAAACCTTCTGGGGTGGGGGTGCTCCCACATGCCCTGAGATTTGAGAATCTCAGATCTTGGTGCTAGGTAGTATCTAGTTAGTTAGATATTAGCAAGCTTGAAGGTCATTGGGGATGGACCCTTTCCTCAAGACCAGGAACTGAACATCTGGTCTCTCATTATTATGTTTTAAAAATATTATTTGATATTTATTTATTTATTTGACAGAGAAAGATGGAGAGAGAGAGAATGGAGCGCCAGGGCCTCCAGCCACTGCAAATGAACTCCAGATGCGTGTGCCCCCTTGTGCATCTGGCTAACGTGGATCCTGGGGAGTCGAACCTGGGTCCTTTGGCTTTTCAGGCAAATGCCTTAACTGCTAAGCCATCCCTCCAGCCCTCTCTTGTTATTATTGTATCTACTATTCAGGGTCTCTACTGAAACAAACTGGGAGACAGAGATTGCAGGATGAGATTAAATAGTTTCAGTCCAGTCCTGGCTTGGGGAAGTGGGCTGTGTAACAGGGTGAATATTGTCCACCGCACAGAAAAGTATTCTCCACCTTCCGAAAGGAAAAAGGTGTTATGGGGTGATGGGTGGGAGGGTCCTACACTTGGTAGAGGTCTTTGTCCCTGACATGCTCTTTGACCTCTGACCTTCACATCTATAGGGTGGAGGCTTGTTCTGCCTTTGAAAATCAGTGCTAGGCCCACCTCTTATGTCCCAGTTCAACACTGATGTTGAAGTGAAGCAGTGATGGGTGGAGGGAGGAGGAAATGTCGGCACTGTCCGTCTTTAGCAGTTGAAATACAGATTAGAGAAAAGGGAGAGCCTATGGAAGCTAGGCAGGGCGGGGCCTGGCTAGTGCTTGGGTAGGAGAAAAGGGAGGACGGTGTGGAGAACAGGCCTTTCCTGAAATCCGTAAGGGAATGCTGTTTCCCCTTGCCAAAGCTATTTTCATAAACTCATTTTTATTCTCTCTCCTTAATTCTTTTGAGTTTGTTCCATTACGTGGTTACTGGTCAAAAGAATGGGATCTGAGTCGTGTCCCTCTGGCCCTGGGTAAGGACGTCACATGCTGAACTGCCAAAAGGTCATAAAATTACTCTCTGGCTGTCACCTTCTTATAAAGAACAAAAACATATTGTTGTTCCCTCCTTTAAGAGTTAATCAAGAGCTGGGCGTGGTGGTGGACACCTTTAATCCCAGCACAGGGGTGTGTGTGTGGGGGGGGGTGGGAGCAGAGGCGGGAGGATCGCTAAGAGTTCTGGGCCACCCTGAGAATACAGAGTGAATTCCAGGTCAGCCTGGGCTAGAGTAAGACCCTACCTCAAAAAAAAAAAAAAAAAAAAAAAAGAGTTAATTAAAGGGGGTGGGAAGATGACTCAGTGGTTAAAGGCACTTGCTTGAGTAGATTGCTGCAAAAAGTGGTACAAGCATCTGGTGTTTGTTTGCAGTGGCATGAGGTTCTGGAGGCCCCCCAATAAATGAATTAAAAGAAATAGTTAATCCAAGTACACCTGTCAGTTACCTGCAGGGAAACACCCCAGGGCAAGCTGCCTGTCCCAGAGACTTCAGAAATAGTATAAAGCTTATCTTAAAATGTAGGTTGGATGGGGGTTGGAGAGATGGCTCAGTGGTTAAGGCACTCACTTGCAAAGCTTAATGACCCAGGTTTGATCCCCCAGTACTGAAGTAAATCCAGATGCAGAAAGTGGTGCATACATTTGGAGTTTGTTTACAGTGGCAGAGGCCCTGATGGGCCCATTCTCTCTCTTTATCTTTCTGCTTATGAACAAATAAATAGATAAAAAAATTTAAAAATTAAAAATGTCCGATGTTACCCTTGGAGAGTGCTCCATTGTACACTATAAAATCTCCATCTATCTTCTATGCTGTTTTCTGCATGTCAGCTCTGAATTCTTTTGACCGAGATCACAAGGACCAGGGAGCCAAGGAGAGGCAAGAGCAAGATCATGTTACATAGGCCTGGGCAAATTCTTGATGTGTTACTCAGCAGTGCTTGTTCCCTACTTTGTAGAGCTTAATAAGATAACAACGTCACATGATTTAAGACTTTCAGAACCCAGGCTATGCTGTATTTACCCACGATAGTAAGAATGAACTTTCTGATTGAGTTGAAAGGGCAAAGAAACCAAACATGCCCTCGGGTTGACCTTCCCCTTTAGGATCAGCCCCTCTCGCTCTCTCCAGAGGCCAGTTGTGTGAGGCACGAAGGCCTGCAGTCCACAGCAGCGCCCTGGAAGCCAGCAGGATGGCCATTGTCACTATGAGCTTGCACATGGCATCATAGCATTTCCTCAGTGTCCAGGCTTCTATGGGTGCACCTCGGGGGGCGGGGGCATGATGGCATTTGGCTGGTTGGTGGAATGGGGTACCCTCCTGTGGTAGAGCACTGTCTTGGAAACCTAATGGCCACCTCCATCTTCATCTTACCTAGAAGAGACTCCCAAGATCAGGCCGGGAGTCTCTGTAGAGCACATGCTACAAGAAGGCAGGAACCATGTCTGATTCTTGGGGGTACGTTGGAGGTTCTTGGCTGTTGGTTCCATGGATGAGTGCACAAATGCTGTGGTGCGAGGCACGTCAGCCGCCCACAGGTGAGGACGACAGTCATTACACACATAGGCGGTCCATTTCTTGGTTGGGGTAAGTGGCAGCTTTGGGTGCTAGAGTGGAGATCACGTTTGTACCTATAATGAAAACATCTTTCCCGGAGGGTTCTGGCAAATCCTCTTAAATGACTCCATTTCTTTGCACTTATTGACATATATTCTTGCTACTGAAAAAAAAAAAAAAGAAAAGAAAAACAAAAACCTGTCATGACAATTTCACCTTTTCAAAATGCTGAAGGAATGTGCCTAGGTTGAACCTTCCTGCCGTTTGCCAGGATGTCAAGTTCTCTTCCTAGACGCATTCTTTTCCCTGGCCGGCTTTTCTGTCCACCTGATCGTAAGAGGGCTGTCACGGAAAGGCCGCAGGGACCTTCGGCCGAAGCGTCGCAAACACCAGCGTTATTACACAGCCTGAAAGAGGCACCTAACATCCACGGAATGACTCTTGCAGAAGTAGCGATTTTGATCAAGCAGGCCATCATCCCCCCTGCTGAGGAGTTGAAGAATTATGAGGACGATCCAGCCACATGTCGATGCTGTCTTTTAAAGTGGCTCTAAAGAGTCCTAATCAGGAGCGATCTGAGCTCTTAATGACTCCGAAGAGGAGGGCTTTCTGTTGGCGTGAATCTTCACAAAAGCACCTGGAGACAAAATTCCCAAAGAATTTGCTTCAAAAAAAAATAACCTGCCAAATGAATGCCAAATATGCTAATTAGGCACATCTACCTTGATTGCTGTCCGGGTGAGGAATGGGATGAGGGCTCGAGAGTTGATCGAGTGGCTGATATCTAAATGTTTTGGGTGCGACATAATCAGTTAATTGGTTTATTAAATTATAAAATCATTGTTTGCCCGAAAGAGCAATAAGACTAACTAAATGAGTAGTCACCCCTTTGAAGGCTCGGAGCATTAATTATGTTTACGCGTCACTCGTAGCAGCCTTGTTAGACAAAGGGCTCTTTATCTTTACATGCCATGGCTACAATGTATTGTGCCACACATGATGGCACCGACTTTATGTCTACATAATTACAGAAATCTTATACCTTTGGTGTTTGCACATCATTTTCGTTTTTTGGGAATAGTTAAACTTCATTTTACTTTTTAATAACATTTTAGAAATCATTGTGACTCAGGTAAACAGAAATTGATTGCTTTGATGGACTGGAAATGGTTAGCTCAGCCCGAGTTTATTTGATTTGTTTCTTCAGGGATTACGAAGAATAGGATTTTATCTCCAGACAAAAGAGACAAACTGTGCATTTTTGCCTATGCAGCGGCAGAGCTGCTAAGCCACACGGCTCCTCCACAGGGGAAATACATTAGGCTGGGGCTGCATTTTTATTCACGGTCTGGAGTTTCATTCCGTCAGATGTAGGATGGGTGGGGAGGAGGTATGCTTTACTCCCATATATATTTTTTTAAAGTAAGATAAAACCTGGGTTATTGCACAGCATTAAATACAACAGATCCCAGGGAGATGACCTTATGAAACATCGCTGCCCTTTTTAGTAACAGTGACGCTAGGGGAGGCCCGTGTGCTATTTGAATGAATGTCAAGTGGCACATGCGGGTGTCTCACCAGAGCTCACCCGGAAACGCGGCCCTGTAGGTTCCTGGAGGTTCCAAACCGCAGGCAGGAGGTGGTGTTTCTGGTGCTGCAGTTTGTTATTAGTTCAATGGCACCTGACAGCAGTGAGGCAGGAAGAGTCAGGGGCAGGCTGAGGGGCAGTGCCGGGAAGGGCTCCAGCGCACAGCATGGGCGGCTGCTCGGGCTCAACATAATGCTCTTGGCTCCGGGTGGTGAGGGGTCCCTTTATTCTTGGTTCTTCAGGCAAATGTCTGTCTATCCCGATGACTCTGAGTTGTTGGGTCACGGAGATATGTACGGCTATCTATCTATCTATCTATCTATCTACCTACCTACCTACCTACCTACCATCTATCTTTCATCTGTCTATCTAATGGTCTCCCTATCTTACCCAGGCTGACCTTGAGCTTCTGGGCTCCAGCCATTCACCCGTCTCAACTTCCCCAGCCTCTGGGACCATAGGCCTGCAGTATGATGCCCTGCTTAGAAATAAGGGTCTAGAAAGATAACCCAGACTAGAGTGCTACTGGGTCTCTTCACCTCTGTTTTCTTGAACAAATTTGGAACCTCGCTTCTCTTGATTTCCTCCTGGGTCATTAGAAGAGTCGAATTGCTCCACGTAAGCCCTGTCACGGTGCCTGGCATGGGGGATGCTGCTAAGGTCTCCCGAGGGTGCGGCTCCTGCCCTGGGCACCTACCCTATGGTCAAGGAAGCGGTGTGTAGGTGGGAGATGAATATTGGAAACACACTCATACCTTCTTGTCCTAAAGGTCCCTGATGACAAAGGGACAGCATCCGCGTGCAGCCCTCTAGAGTTACAGGAAACCATGCTGTATCCTGATGGGCTCCTTTGATTGTGACTGCAACAGATCAATTTCCTAGATCCCAATGCTAGAAACAATCACAAATGTTCAGCAAATAATAACCACCAGGTCAAAACTCATCACAAGAAATCCTGTTTATAAAAAGCAAAAAAAACAGCAACCTAAAATGCGCCTAATGGCACCACCATGTTCCCCCATTCCTTTTGCTGGTTAATTGATTTAAAAAGGAACTGATGTAATAAAAATAATAGCCTGGGCAGTCCTTTGAAATTGTATACAATGCCATTTGGTTTTGATATAAACCTAATACTGGAGTCATGCAGAGTAAATTCACAATCAGGGATGTAGATGTCAATCTAAGAAGGCTCTCTGGTGGAGGTGATTGCGGTTTTTTTTTTTCTTTTCTTTTTTTCAGTTTTCTTTGTTTTGTTTTGTGTTTTAGACAAAGAGGACAATCAAGGTTGGAAAATTTGTGCATCAAAGAAGAATGGTAAAAATCAAGATAAATGATGATGATAGATAGAAAGAGAGATGGATAGGGCAGCAGCAATCCAAGGGGAGGGAGGAAATCTGACTGAGGGGGTTCAAGGACTCTGAGAGACAGGGTTGCTCATTATTTATTGGCTGAGAAATACGAATGATATTAGAGGAAGAGTGATTCACACTAGAGCAAGGATTTGGTGAACACTCAGAAAATGGGCCATGCATATGAATCTCCAGGCCTCTGAAGCATCCAATCGGTTGTCACCCTGAGCCTCCCACTAGAATGATCTTCAGCATCATCTATAAGGAGTTGACACTGTCTTGCAAATATTAAAAATAGTTTTAACTCTATGTTGGGCATGGTGGCGCACGCCTTTAATCCCAGCACTCGGGAGGCAGAGGTAGGAAGGTTGCTGTGAGTTCGAGGCTACTCTGAAAGAACATAATTGGCACATAGCCCCCAGTTTTTATCTGCTGACCCCCTAGTGTGTCTGCCCTCTGGGTGTGTCCATGCAGTGGGTGGTCCACCTTGGCCTGCCTCTCCAGTCCCCTAGGATCTGCAGGAAGACTAAGCAACACTCACGGTGCACATGGGACTTTTCCATGGGAACCAGAGCGTGAGAGATTCAGGCAGTGGTGGAGGATGCATAGTCGGGGGTGGGGGGATAGACCATATTGAGGGGCACTGGAGTTGACAACAGCTCTGTTAGTGTCCATGACTTAAAAGGGTGTCCAAAATATGCCTCCTAGGCATTCACGTGACACTATGAAGTTATAGGGAGTAGAGCTGTCATTTGTGCTGTGACTCATAATGACTAGAGACAGTCACAGCCCTCGGCAGGTAGGTAAGGATAAGGATAAGGGCAGCAGAGGTCTGTAGTGAAGGGGACGGGTGTGGTAACTGAACCCGAGCCACCAGGCTAGGAAGGTTCTGCCGCCGAGCCGCAGGGAGTGGGGGAGTAGAGAGCCTCCAGTAGGTGAGCAGGGTCACCCTTTCCCTTGGGGAAGCACGCAGCCACTGTCTAAACAAGGCTGGAGAGTGAAGCCCAGCCCCTTTGTTGCCAGGGACAAGCCAAACAGGCATTGTCCATTTCAGGGGTCCATACCAGATTTGGTCAAGTCCCCATGTCTTCCTCCTCTGCCCAAGCCTCAGCTCTTCCTCTCCTTTACCAAGTGTTGATCCCAATCAACATAGTGAAGCCCGAACTCCCAGCCACAGAGTCAGCTTCCAGAAAACCTACCGTATGTCTATCGAGAGAGACTCCGGACTCATGTCCAGGGCAAAAGGAGAGGGGTGTGCAGAGGCCAGGGGATTCCTCTGTCAGCCGCAGAATCACGGACACTTTGGGCATCTCTTGGGCAGCAGAGCCAGTGGGATTCTGGCCCGAGTCAGGAGATCAGGGTAAGGCGTGAGTACCAGGAGAATGGGTTATTTGGATACAATTCCCCGGGAGCCCTTTATACCATGCTCTGTACGACTCAAGAACGAATCATTTGTTTCTCCCAGTTTTGGAGAGATGGTGGCAGATCCTGTGTCTGATGAGGTCCTACTTCCTAATTTCTGCCTCCTCACTTGGTGGAAAGGGTGGGTCACCTCCCTGGGACTTCTCTTATAAGGGCACTAATATTATTCACGCGGGCTCCACCCTCTGAGCCGATCCCCTTCCAGAGGCTGCACCTCCACATACTGCCACACAGGAAAGGAAGACTTAACATACCAGCTGGGGGGATCGGTGCAAGCATTCAGGCCGTGGTAGGCAGGATGCTACGTGAGGGCTTGGGCATGAAAGCGCAGAGATAACCTCACTTGGTCAGAAGGCCAGAAAGGACACTCAGAGATCCAAAAGTAGATTCCAGCCTCCAGTTTCTTCTTATGCCAGAGAATGCTGTAACGGGCACCGCTCTCTGTGTTTGTGCTGAGGAAGGATTTCGTTAGTAGCCAGGGGTATGCGCACAGGGACAAGTGAGTGGCGAAGTGTCAGCCACCTTCTGGGGCTGTGGAGCTTAGAGGTCCAGCACTGGCTGCTGGGAACCAGCAGGGCCGGAGAAGCACTGGTCCTGTTTGGCACCCCACTCTGGTCCATGGCTCTCACTACCTTTCAGCATCCAGGCCTCTTTACGCAGAATGAAGGCTGGCAGGCACAATTGCAGCCAGTTTACATATACCTAAAGTTATTTCACTGGGTACCGTTTCTTTGCTTGTCAACCATTTCCCTTTTACAGTTGGCATGCCATGTAAACCCTGTGTCCTTTCTGTCAATGTGCTCCTGCAGTCTCCTTAACCAACTGCCCTGCAAGTCAAAGTCAGGGACCATGGTCAGCAGGACTAAAAGAATATCTTGTCTGGGGCTGGACAGATGGCTCAGTAGTTAAGGTGCTTGCCTGCAAAGCCTAACCACCTGGGTTCAATTCCCCAGCACCCTTGTAAAGCTGGATGCACAAAGTGGTGCATGCATCTGGAGTTCACTTGCAGTGGCTAGAGGCCCCGATGTACCCATTCTCTCACTCCTTGTTGTCTCCCTCTGCTTGCAACTTAATAAATAAATTGTTTAAAATGACAAAACAAAACAAAACAAAAAAAAAAAACCCACGTGTGGTGGTGCACACCTTTAATCCTAGCACTTGGGAGACAGAGGTGAGTTGGGAGGACCACTGTGAGTTCAAGGCCACCCTGAGACTACTGAGTGAATTCCAGGTTAGCTGGGGCTAGAGTGAGACCCTACCTCAAAAAAGCAACAAAAAAAATCACAAAAAAACCCCAGTGTTTTTGTCTGGAGGTGGGGGGGGGGTCATTTTGAGCAGTTTTCTACCACAAGGATAACCAGGGGTCCAAAGGTATGTTTTGATATATATATGTTTTGAGGAAGAAGCATGACTTTATTTAAAAGATGAAGTTCTAGAATTTTTAGATGTTAGCACCCAAGGAAATCACAGCTGATGATTAATTCCTAATGAAAGCTAAACTTAGAGCCATTTGATGTTTCCATTTCTAATTTGCCTTCACCATACTGGAAGGGGGGTAGAGAATGGTTAAAGAAAGTATGTCATTTAAAAATACCAGGTGCAGGTTATTCCCTAGAAGAAATGTTTTGGAAAAAACATAGGAAAATGTCCTTTGATATGCATTTATGCTGTAGATGTGTTTGTTGTGTCTAGAGGGGAATTGTCTACAGTTTAGTGGATCGTTGCGCTATTCTGTGTGATTTTGAAGTTTGGACAGATTTGGAGCAGTGACTTCTGAGGACAGCCATGAACAAGCAAAGACAAAAGTGGCTCATTCACAGGAAGGGCTGTGAGATATACACACACACGAGAGAGAGAGAGAGAGAGAGAGAGAGAGAGAGAGAGAGAGAGAGGCAGTAAATAGGCATGCCACGGCCTCCTGCCACTGCAAACAAAATCCAGATACATGCACCACCTTGTGCATCTGGCTTATGTGAGTACTGGGGAACTGAGCCTGGGTTCTTAGGCTTTAAGAACATTAGTTCTTAGGCTTGGCAGGCAAGTGCCTTAACTACTGAGCCATCTCTCCAGCACGTGCCCTGCCTCTTAGCCTGGTGGTATTTGATGGTTGGGAAACCCCCCTTTTATTTTTGGTTTTTCAAGGTAGGGTCTCACTCTAGCCCAGGCTGACCTGGAATTCCCTCTGTGGTCTCAGGGTGGCCTTGAACTCACAGCGATCCTCCTACCTCTGCCTCCCGAGTGCTGGGATTAAAGGTGTGCACCACCATGCCCCGCTGGAAACCCCATTTTCCAACTTCAAGAGAGTCCTTTTCTGACTTTAGTTTTAACTCTTTTAATATGGCCTACCACACTTCAGGTCCTGGTCCTGTGGGCTTGTGACAAACTAGTTACTTCTCTAGGGACAGCTTGTTGGTGAGCCCTTGGCCAGGCCAGTGGGGCACTTCATCAACTCAGTGCAGGTCTTCTATGGGTGTCCAAGAACAGGGAGGAAGATCTCAAGTTGACTGAAAGAGTGTGATGAGGGCTGGAGAGATAGCTGACTTAGTGGTTAAGGTGCTTGCCTGTGACGTCTAAGAACTCATGTTCGAATCTCCAGGTCCCACATATCCAGATGCACAGTGACACAAGTGCATAATGTCACACTTGCGCACAAGGGAATGCATGTGTCTGGAGTTTGCTTGCAATGGCTGGAGGCCCTGGTGCACCCACTCTCTCCCTCTTTCTCTCTGCCTCTCTCTCTCTCTCTCAAACATAAATAATAAAAAAAGAGTGTGATGTCACCATGTTCCACCACTCTCCACTGCTCCTGAGAGGAGACAACCCATTATGGCTCTGGTAGGATTTAGGGTTGCTGAGACTCTGGTTCGTAATCTGATGGATGGTAAAACCTGTTCATGTACCTGTGGTCATTTCTGTTTGAATGCTCTGCCTGCCATCCTTTCTGCTTGAAGACTGTATCATTGAAGGGCCTGGGGCGACAGGTCAGTCTGTAAAGTGTTTACCTTGCAGGTATGAACACGTGAGTTCAACCCCAGAACCTCACATACAAGCATCAAACATAGTAGCATGTGCTTGCAATTCCCGTGTTGGGGAGGCAGAGATGGGTGAATTTCTGGGGCTCACTGGTTAGCTAGTCTAGCCTACTTGGTGAGTGTGGTGGTTTGAATAGAATAGATGGCCTCCAATATATTCAGTTGTTTATTTGTTTGTAGTTTGCATCTGCAGACACCTGGCTGGAGGCAATGTCACTGGGTGGATCTTTAGGTGTGGTGGTGGGTTTCAGATTTCAATCTAAAGATATGCAAAGTGTGCCTAGCTGGAGTTCCTGAAGTGTGCTGTGGCTTTTGGCTTTAGGCTTGTACTTCTCTCTCTCTGCTTGGTCCTGTGAAGGCAGGCCAGCTTCTTCTGCCATTATGGAACTTCCCCTGGATCTGTAAGCTTCAATAAATCCCTTCCTCCATAACTGTGCCTGGTCTGAAAGTTCATCTCAGCGAACCTGAAGCTGTCTGCTACAGTGAGTTCCAGGCCAATGACAGACTCTGTCTCAAAAAGAGCATAGTAGGGCTGGAGAGATGGCTTAGTGGTTAAGCGCTTGCCTGTGAAGCCTAAGGACCCCAGATAGTGGCTCAATTCCCCAGGACTCACATAAGCCAGATGCACAAGGTGGCACATACATTTGGGGTTCATTTGCATTGGCTGGAGGCCCTGGTATGCCCATTCTCTCTCTCTCCCTCTTTCTCTCTGTCTGTCTCTCTCAAATAAATAAATAAAAATAACCAAAAATTAAAAAAAATAGCATAGTGTAGTATTCCTTTGGAATGACATGTATGGTTGATCTGTGGCCTTCCTGTGTACGCACACATGCATGCATGCTCATGCACGTGCACGCACGCACGCACACACACACACCATACATGCATGTGTGTATGTGCCCCTGTGTAAATATGAGCATCCACACAATGAATATATCACTGAACATTCATTTAGCCTTTGACTGAATGACTCCTTGGGTTCATATATGTTATTGGATATCTGTCTTCCTAATTAGAAAAGGTAAATTCTCCTGAGTGATAAATTATTAATTCCTAGTCATGATGGTGGCAATGAAACTAGGGTCTTTTCTTGAGCACCTGTTATGTGCCAGACACCATGCAAAATACTTTACTGAGATGGCTCAGTGGTTAAGATGCTTGCCTGCAAAGCCATAGGACCCAGGTTCCATTCCCCAGGACCCACATAAGCCAAATGCACAAGGTGGCACATGTGTCTGGAGTTTGTTTGCAGCGGCTGGAGACCCTGACATGCCCATTCATTCTCCCTGTCTCTTTCTCTCTCAAACAAATAAATAAATTTAAAAATACTTGATTGGGAGGGGGGGGGCTGGAGAGATGACTCAGCAGTTAAGCGCTTGCCTGTGAAACCTAAGGAACCTGGTTCGAGACTCAATTCCCCAGGACCCATGTAAGCCAGATGCACAAGGTGGCACATGCATATGGGGTTTGTTTACAGTGGCTGGAGGCCCTGGTACATCCATTCTCTCCCTGCCTCTTTCTCTCTGTCTGTCTGTCGTTCTCAAACAAATAAATAAAAATTTTTAAAATATTTTATTGGTCTGTTACTGCATTTTTTCAACACTTTTAGGACAGAAACATTGCCACCCCCATAGACAAAAGATCTAACTCCAGAGAGATTGTGCAGTTTTAGAAGTCCGCATAACTACACGTGGTGTGTGTAACCCCAAAGCCCATGGCTAAAACCACCATGCTGGGCCCTGCCAGAGTGGCTCACTGGATCTGAACGATGAGGAGATGGATGATTCAATCATATCCCACCCACCTCATTTCTGCCACCATGTCTCTAGCGGCACATGTGCAGGGAATTCTCTAGACTTAGTAGAAGCTTGGCTGTGAAGAATGCATGTCATTAACTTCACAGACATTACTTAGATGTCTATAATATGATGCCAGTTACATATAGTAATTAGATACTTATTGACTATCACAAATTAGTTGTTCAGTAAATGCTATTAGTGACTGACAATTACATTTCCACCAGCAAACTGGTGACGCCTGCCCGCCACCCCAGCTTCAAGGGAGGCTGAGGCAGGGACACTGCAAGCTCAAGAACAGCCTGGACAACTCGGTGAGCGCTTGTCTCAACATAAAAAGCGAGAAGAGGGCTGGGGACATGGCTCAGTGGAACAAAGCTTGCTGAACATGCACAAGACCTTGGGTGGCATCCCTAGTACCACAAACAAACAACAAACTCTCCAGCAATGTAGATAATTTCCACATCCTGTTTTCCTCTGGTCAAGTGCTGACTAATATAATGGGAGCTGAGTGCTATCCTTGAGGTTTATTTTTATTTTTATTTATTTAGTTGAGAGATTGAGCCCGAGGGGCAGGGGGAGAGAATGGGTATGCCAGGGCCTCCAGCCTCCGCAAATGAGCTCCAGGTGCATGTGCCACCATGTGCATCTGGCTTAAGTGGGTTAGGGAACCAAACCTGAGTACGCAAGTGCCTTAACTGCTAAGCCATCTCTCCAGCCTGTATCTTGTGCTTTTGTTCTGCGTTTTGCTTAATAATAGATTGTACAACATATTGGCCATTTGGTTTTCCTTTGTTGTGAACTGTCTGCTCAGGCATTTTTGTCTTGTTGATTGATTCGTTTCTTTGCTTTTTTTTTTTTTTTTTATAACATCTGACTGTTGCACAGGCTCGTCTTGAATTCACGAGTTAAAGCAATTCTCCTGCCTCAGCCTTCCATGTAGGTGGGAATACAGACGTGTGCCATTGCACTCACCTTGCTTGTCTTGTACTATTTGACATTTCTCTTGTCTACTTTCCCTTTACTTCCATTCCCCTCCATTCCCTTCCTTTCCTTTTCCTTTCTTTTCTTTCCTTTCCTCTTCTTTCCTTCCTTCCTTTCTTTTTTTGTTTTTTGGTATTGGAGAACCCAGAGCCTTCCATTCTGTTCCCTTCTAGTCTGTTCCCTCTCCCTTCCTTTCCTTTTCTTGTGGTGTTAGAGATTGAATCCGGGTCCTTTCTACCACTGAGCTACAGCCCCAGCCCACAGGAGTTCTTTGGACAATGCGATTTCACTGGGCATGTGTGTTGCAAATACTTGCTTTTAGATTTCTTTGTTAACTCTGCTTAAGGCGATTCTTACCAACTTCTGTGTAGTGTAATTGTACATATGTCTTCTTGTTCTTATTCCAAAGTATTTCTTTTTTATTTATATTTATTTATCCATTTATTTTGGTTTTTCGAGGTAGGGTCTAGCTCTAGCCCAGGCTGACCTGGAATTCACTATGTAATCTCAGAATGGCCTCGAACTCAGGGCGATCCTCCTACCTGTGCCTCCTAAGTACTGGGATTAAAGGCGTGCGCCACCATGCCCGGCTTCAAAGTATTTCTTTTAAGTTTTGTTTTTACAACAAAGCCTGTAGTGTTTCTCAAATGGAACCCTGTTCTCTCTATAGCTTGAGGGTGACCTAAACTTCTCTTTGCACAGAAGAGCAGCCCATTCTTGCTGTCCTGCGCATCCTTCTGCTGTGTCTGCATTCTCCTCCCCTGCATCCGCTTCCTGCAAGCATGCAGCTTGGTTTCTCAGCATTGGGCCAATACCAATTTAGTGCACATATATTTCTAACAGCAAGTCTTGCTTCTCATTCTTCAAGTGGCGTTCGTCATCCTTCGTTGTATAGATGGTGGCCCTCAGTGTGTCAGTAATCTGCTAAACAATGGACTTCCCACCTGCTGAATTAAATCCACAGATTTCCCAGAGATCAAAGTTTTAAAATATAGTGTATTCCTGGCCTTCCCTCATTAGCTGAACTTGTTCATCAATACGATTGATCTGTAACTACCTGAACTAGCATAAAGCTGACTAGTGTGTATGTGTGTGTGTGTGCGCATGCGTGTGTGATGTGCATGTGTGTATGTGTGTTTGTATATATGTGGGTGTTCATGTATGCACAGTGTTGATTACAGGAGTATTTTTCTGTCACTTCTCCACCTGGTTTATTAAAGTAGAGGCTCTCTCACTTGAACCTAGAACTTACTGTTTGGCAGGTAGCTATCCAGCTTGTCCTGGAGACACCCGTCTCTGACTCTGAAGCTCCAGGGTTACAGGTGTGTCACCAACACCCACCCAGCATTTATGTGTGTGGGAGGGACCTGAACTCAGTTCCTTACGTTTGTATGGTCAGTGTTCCATGGACTCAACTCTATCCCAGGTCCCTACAACACATTTTAAAATTTTTTTCTGAGGCAAGCTCAAGAGACTGGCCTTTTTTGTCTTATGCATGACAGTGAGAGTGAGCGAGAGAGAGAGAGAGAGACAGAAAGAAAGAGAGAAAGAATTGGCATGCAAGGGCCTCCAGCCACTATAATCAAACTCCAGATGCACGCGCCACCTTGTGCGCATGTGTGACCTTGCATGCTTGTATCACCTTATGCGTCTGGGATCTGGAGAGTCCAACATGAGTCCTTAGACTTTGCAGGCACGCGCCTTAACCACTAAAGCCATCTCTCCAGCCCGGAAACACATTTTAATGTATTGTGTTCAACAAGTAAATAAAGTAAAGATTTCAGTCAATATACTTAGCGAGTGGAATCCATGTTCCTCTGCAGGTCAGAAGAGACTGGCTTAGAGTTCTGTAATTGCAGAGCATCACATGAAGACTGACATTTCTGCATAGAATGAGCCTTCCAGGTGCATTTTACAGAAGCGGCCACCAGAGGGCAGAATGTGCATGAGCGTTGGGGGTGAAGGAGGCTTCCTAAGTCCTGCAGTCCTGCCCTGGCAGCCATGGTCAGGGGGCTGAGCTGGTACAGTTCTTTTTATCTATTTATCTATTTATTTTATTTTTAAGATGTTTTTCAGACATTAAGGCTGATAGTTGTTGGTGGCTTAAAATTCATGTTTGAAGCTTTTCTCCCTGGCATGTTGAAAGAGAAGCTCACTTCCTAATTATTAAGATCAAACCTTTGACTTGTTAGAAGTAAAAGTTTAATGATTTTTCTTTTCAAAGAACAGAATGCATGTTGACCATGTGTAAGAATCTCAAACACCCAAATGCAAAGTCAAGTGACTCGCCCAATGAAATCTAGTGATATTTCCAACCAGGGCTTGGCTGTTTTCTTGCCGGCCACACGAATTTTGCTCTTTCTCATGAGGGGTGTTGTTTACTTAGCTGACAGTGGGTGGGTGTGTGCTCATGGCCTGGCCATCATTTGGTGGCAGCCAGCCTGTCTTTCCTTGTGCGGCGAACAGAAGTGGCTTGATGTTCTGGAGTGCTGATGTTTTACAAATGGGAAGAAAACACACATTATTATAGTTCTCTTTGCCAACGGAACTAAGCCAAGACCCAGACACAGTGCAGTTGTTCTCTTTGGGCTCTGCAGGAGGAAAGTGGATTCTGGCCTCCTGGGGGCGCACACCTTTAGTTAGTGTGGCTTGCCCAGGCTGTCCTGCCTTTAATTAATCCAACTGCATTTGGGAAAGATGCCTTCACAATGGAGAAGTCATTGAGAACAACTTAAGAAAATCATTTAAGGGGGTGGACCCACGAAAGTAATGGAGAATGATTGTGATTAAAGTACATTATATACATGTATAAAATTGTCAATGAATAAATAAAATAATTTTTAAAATGAATTTTAAAAATAATTTAAATAAAATGTTTACTATAGATCTTGAGTTAGATAGTCTCTACAGTAGTTGTGGTTAATGCTATTGTTGCTTAGTTCACAATCCATGAGAGGCCATTCTTGGTGCCCTTTGAAATTCTTCCCAGTGGTCATCAGGACAAGAATAAGCTGGGGTCTTGTGGGGGTTTGATTCAGGTGTCCCCCATAAACTTAGGTGTTCTGAATGCTAGATTCCCAGCTGGTGGAGATTTGGGAATTAATGCCTCCTGGAGGGAGTGTATTGTTGGGGGCGGGTTTACGGGTGTTATAGCCAGTTTCCCCATGCCAGTGTTTGACATACTCTCCTATTGTTATTGTCCACCTGATGTTGGCCAGGGGGTGATGTCCACCCTCTGCTCATGCCATTGTTTTCCCTGCCATCGTGGAGAGTCCCCTAGAGTTTGTAAGCCAAAATATGCCCTTTTCCCCCAAAAGCTGCTCCTGGTTGGGTGATTTCTGCCAGCAACGTGAACCTGACTGCGACAGGTGTCAACTCAGTTGTCCCCTCCTCTGGACTCTCTCAAGCTGCACTAGCTACACTCCCCGTCAGCTGTCCTTGACCTTGTGACTGCAGTGCCAATACTGGCTAGAATAGTTGGGTCAAGGTCGCTGAGAATAGGAGCCACGAGTGACGCTGCCTCTGGATCCGCAGTTCCAGCGCAGAGTCGGGCACGTGGCTGCACCCGTAGTAGCCACGTTGCAGTGAAGGGCACTCCTGTCTCCCTGGCGGATCATCCGCCCGTGCCCCGCAAGCTGCTTTGATGAGAGCGCTCAGGCCACGTGGCAGCTCTGCACTGGGGTTCTGACGTGGGTGTTCCCTGGAGCTCCGGGGGATCCAAAAACTGATTTACATGCGCTTAAATCCGAGCTTTTTGACACTTCGAAAAGTCGATTTTTTTCTCATTCAACATGATGAATGGCTTTCCTGTGCCCAGCAGTTGAAGGTTTATGTCGTGGGAGGGCAGAGAAGGGTAATGGCAAGAACATGGCCTTCTGCGCCAGTCAATAGACGCTCAAACGTTTGTTGCATGCATGAATGAATGACTTATGGGGTGGAAATATTAAACACAGTACAAATAGGTGTGCGTCGAGTACTTTGCTAAGTGATCAGAGTGATACTAAGTGACCCAGAGTGTTGCTACGTGGTCAACAATAATGTTAAGTGATCAGGAGGTTCTGCTAAGTGGTCAAGAGGGCCACTAAGTGCTGACTTGAAGGTTTTATTGGGTCTAATCTCCCGAACTCTTTAAGGTAGATCTTCTCCCATTCTACAGGTAAGGGAACTCAGGACCCGGTAGATGGCTCAAGGCTCAATTGTAAGAGTGCTTGGCACACAAGCATGAAGGCCTGAGAGGACCTGATTCACTCTGGGTTCAGTCCCTAGCACCTTCATTAACAGCTGACCATGGACACACATGCCTGTAACTCCGGGGCTGTGGGGAGCAGAGATTGGAGAATGGTTGGGGCTCACTGGTAAGCCAGTGTGGGTTCAATGAGAGACAAGAGGACACGGGTGAAGGATACAGAAAGATCCCTACCTGATGTTATCTTCTGATCTACACACACACACACACACACACACACACACACACACACACGCATGGAATATGCTCATCTGCATACATGCACACGCAGGTACCACACACAGCAAAGCACGCCATTCCATACACATGCAAAACAAAAAGAAATACTGAAGCTGAGAGAGGCTAAGTAAATCTCAAGACCCCACAGAGCTGGTAAGTTTCGGAGTCATGACTGGCACCTGGGAGTTCTGACTCCAGAGCCCACGCTTCCACCTGCTGCGCACACAGCTGAGGTGCTGGCACCCGGGTGCTTTAGGTGAGGACTGGTGAACATGCTGGAGGGCTTCGTAGGGCCTTTAAAAATATTTATTTATTTATTACAGAGAGAGAGGGGGGTGGAGAGAGAGAATGAGAACCGGCACACCAGGGCCTCCAGCCACTGCAAATGAACTCCAGATCTATGCACCACCTTGTGCCTCTGGCTTATGTGGGCCCTGGGGAATTGAACCTGGGTCCTTAGGCTTAGCAGGCAAGCGCCTGAACTGCTAAGCCATCTCTCCAGCCCCTGGTCCTTTTCTTCGAGTTGTACTTTTCTGGAGTAATGAAGATCTAAAAACCGTGATGTACACGTTTATTTAATCCCCGGCCCTTCTGCTCTTTCTCTTAAGGAGAAGGCTGGCGGGTGCTGTGCCACATGGAGACAGAAGTCTAAGGCTCCAAGGCCACGGCCTCCTGGAGCTGCAGAGAGACCTCAAAGCAAGCCGAGCTTTCAAGGAGAGACTCTCTTGTCATCCCAAGGATGTTTCCTCTCATCCCCTCCCAGTGGGCATTAGGACTGCCTTGAAGATCCCTGGGTGGGAACCACTTCAACCAGGGGCTGGCTCTGGGGGATGGGTTGGAAGCCAGCATTTGCCCTCCTAAATCTGGCCAGAGCGATAGAAGGCATCTCTGGCCCAAAGAAGTGTAATACAAAGAAAATCCTAATTGCTACAGCTAAGTAATTAGAAGATTCAACCTATAAATCAGAGTGCAGCAACCCCTTTAATTATGTGCACAATTAAGTAGGTGACTAACGCGGACTCTCCCCTAGCTAAGCGTACTGAACATCCTGTAATGGCAACAAGTTTCAAGCTGATTTATCATGATTTTGTTTGGCCAGATGATTTTTCTGCATTTTAATGTGTTTTGTGGTTACATATTTGCTGTGAACAAACAATGCTTTTCCCAGGTAGCGTGAGCAGAGGGCTGGCTGCGCGATTTGTTTACTATTCCTCCAGGCCTCTCCGAAATCAAACAACATTATGTACTTATTTTTAAGTAGCTGCACTAAACTCTTAAACAGTCTCCTTAGAGTGCCCCACCCCCTTTTTCCCTTTGCCGGTGAGTACACGCACAACAAAATATATGTGACAAAATGGTCAATTATCTTGAGTCTCATTTTGACATCTGGATATAAGGTTTTGACATGAGACTTTAATAATGACACAATCAGAAACATCTAGTAACTCTTAGTGACTTAATTCCAAGGGGCCGTGGATATCAGGTAGGTAATGCAATACCACTGTGCACACATGGTATTACTAATGTCAGGCACACCACTGAAGTTTAAAATTGCATTTGTTAATAATACTGTAGCGTTCATTAAGGGACCCTGTCTCAATGAATAAGGTAGAGAACAATTGAGGAAGACCTCTGGCCTCCACATGCATACACGTATGCACACACACAAATAAATAAAATTCAAAAAAAATACTACAATATGAATGTTATATACACTCTAAAAGCCTATGTGGAGATGCAACGGAGTGGTAGAAAGACTCCAGGGAATCCTATAGATTTGTGTTCGAATCCCAGCTCCCTTGTTATTAGCAATGTGGCCCAAGGCAAGTTGACTTCATGAGAACTCAATTCCAGTTTAAACACACGTGCGTGCACGCGCGCGCGCACACACACACACACACACACACACACACACAGAGACACACACACAGGCATAAGCCCACCTACTTTGTATAGCAGGAGTGAGGATTAGAGACGCTGCCTGTGAGGCCCCTAGCCTGGAGTCTGGGATCTTGTTGGTACTAAGTGCTATTGTAATTATAACCAGAATAAATCCTGGATTTCCCATTCACAGGTTCCAAAACAAAAGCACCGATCAGGCCCCTAAAGCTCGGAGCTAGTTTGTGAGTCCCCATGGAGACCTTTCTTGAAAGGTCAGCAGAGGGAAACGTCACACTCATAACATTGGTCAAGCTTCTTCAATGTCCTCTCCATTATCTTTCTTGCCAACGTGCCCTGAGCCACTCGCCTCTCTGAATTCTAGTCTCCCAAGTTCCTTGCTCCTCTCTGCTCCCGGAGAGGCTGCCCCGAGCCTCCTCAACCACTCTTCCGGCTGCTTTTGTTCTCTCTGCCCTGGGAGAGCTTCACATTTCTCCTTCCTCATCCACGTCCCTCTAGCCTCATGCTAGGGAATTTTCTGCTTTAGGAGGAGAGGGGAAGGTGAGAGAAGTCTTTTGCTTTGGGTGTTTTGTCTGTGCAACAACTATCCTGTTTATGTTTAAAAGATACTATTTTAAAAAGTAGGCCAGGGCTGGGGAGATGGCTCAGCGGGTAAGGTATTCACTGTGCAAGCACGAGGACCTGAGTTCAAATGCTCAGCACCCATGTGGAAGATGGGTGTAGTGGCACAGGCCCGTAGTACCAGTGCTGGGGAGATGGAGACAGAAGGTTCCCTCGGGCTTGCTGACCAGCTACTCTAGCCAAATCAGTGAGCTCTACGTTCATTGAGGGATCCTGTCTCAAAAAAAAAAAAAAAAAAAAAAAAAGGCGCAGAGCAACTGAGGAAGATCTCCAGCATTGACCTCTGGCTCTACACACGCACACACACATGAATTTACACACACATGTGTACACACACACATTCCAGCTTTATACACACTTGGACACACATGCCACACATGCAAAAGAAAAAGTAAGTTGGGGCTGGAGAGACGGCACTTGCCTATGAAGCCTAAGAACCCAGGTTTGCCTGCAATGCCAAAGGACCCAGGTTCGATTCCCCAGGACCCATGTAAGCCAGATGCACAAGGTGGTACATGCATCTGGAGTTCATTTGCAGTGGCTGGAGGCCCTGGCATGCCCATTTTCTCTATCTGCCTCTCCCTCTCAGCCTCCTTCTTTAAATAAATAACTAAATAAATATTATTTTCAAAAGTAAGTATATTGGAATGTGTGCTTCTTTGTTTTTCAAGTGGAAGAGGGTGATTGGGAAGTATCAGCAGAGAGTAGGCTGAAGAGAGGGAGAGAAGCCAGCCAGGATGACTGTCAGAGGGATGGGGAGGAGGGTAGAAGGTTCGAGAGAATAAAGAAAATATGAAGGGGGCCCAGGAGTCAGTAGCTGTCATAATTATAATAATAAACGGATGGCACACGTGGCCTGTTCCTCATTGTTCTAGGTGCTTTTACATGAATTGATTTATTCTCACAAAGCCCTAGGACATATGAGCTTCAGCACCCCCACAGTACAGGTGAACCCCATACTACATGCGAATCAGACTTACCCACGGTCCCAGTGTCACATGCAGGCTGGCGGGCCCAGGGTCATTTGTGCTTGCCCAAGTTACCCAACAACCCAGTGGCAGAAAAAGGGTCTTGGAGACATTCACACCATGGCTTCGTTTATGCGGAACCAGGGCACGAGAAGTAGAGCAAGGAGGCTGTTGGTGGCCTCTGCGCTGTCCGCAGAGCCGCGGCTTATGCTGAAGTGTGGTCTGAGGGCGACAAATGTCTGAGGACACACAGATGGGTCACGGGGTCTAGCAGGAGGAAGGACATCCAGGGCACATGGCGAGACAGCAGGCGTCTTTCCTCAGCCATCCACGGTGGCCTCATCCTGCTTAGATGGGTCTGTACCAAATGTCTATGTTGCAGAGGGCTCAAGTGTCCTGAAAGACACCAGCCAGGAGAGGTTTGTGGTGGTGTGGGGTGAGTGGAAATTAGTTTTGTTTTTCCTTAAAAAAAAAAATGTATGACCTGGATGTAACGTCAGGATCAACCTTCGTCAGCATCACAGCCATCTCCCAAGTCAGAGGAGACTCATAGAAACTTCTTCTAGCCTAGGCAAGAGGCCCACAGTGGGGCGTTGCGGAATGTCCAACTACATTTGCTTGACTGTGGTTTTAAGACTGTGTATAAAGGACATAAGGACTTGTCAAAGGTCCTGGTGTAAGGCCTGGTTTTTTAAAAAAAAAAAAAAAAACCACGGGAGCCATGCTAACCCTAAGCTAGCTGTAGGCTCAGGGGATTTCATTGCTCCTGTGACATCATAAATGTTTCTTGGTGGCACTTGAACTAAAAGGAGAGGAATTGTTGCAGAGTCTATTTAGAAGGCTTGCTAATTTTTTTTTTTTTTCCTGTACCCAGTGCTAGGCTTTGGATTAGCATCCAAAATGCAGGTTGCTTCTCCTTGCCCAGCTCTGATTCGGAATCTGTGGAGGGCCAGCCGTCCTATTTAGTGCGGGAATTTCACAGGCGGTAAGTGGCATCTGGGCTCCGTTCCTCTTTTGATGTTTAGCACAATTTACAATGAAAGCTTTGGAAGACATTTAAAACCATGCAAGGTCCTAAATCATTAAAGGAATGTGGAGCTAGACTTAAAAAATGATAATTGAATGCATTCAACAATAAACCTGCCGAATTTTAGTGGCCTGTTTGCTTGAGGCTCTTTGGGAGAAACTGAGCTAGTCTTAAAAAAAAAAAAAAAAAGACAGAAAGAAGAAAAGAAAGAAAGAGGAAAAATTGCATAAATTCTCAAATAAAAATTAGTATACAAATTAAATACAGATTGAAGGAAGGTAGAAAGCAAACAGAAAAATATATTAGCTGTTATCATTAAAACTACTAAACAAGGGCTTAGCCATTAAGGTACTTGCCTGCAAAGCCAAAGGACCCAGGTTCAACTCTCTGTGATCCACATAAGCTAGATACACAAGGCAGTGCATGCATCTGGAGTTCGTTTGCAGCAGTTGGAGGCCCTGGTGCGCCCATTCTCTCTCTCTCTCTCTCTCTCTCTCTTTCTCTACCTGCCCCTCTCTCTGAAACAAATAAATAAACTGTTAACCAAGGGGGGAGATTATGATCATGGCATATGGTGTATATGTATGGAGGCTGTCAATAAGAATAAGAAAACATTAACCAGTCAGAACATAGTCCTCCTGCATACTTCTGCAGTGTTTAACACCCGAGCCTTCTCTGAGGGACCCCAACAGTATTGGGATCATGGTCCCTTCTTGGCAGGATAAGTGATAGCTTAATGTAAATTTTTTAAAGGTGCTTTGAAAAAGTTCCAAAATATGCAACATAAGGTGATAATGATCCACAGAGTCTTGTTTCCTTTCCTGTACTATTTTAAAAGAGCTCCCAGGCATCACAAATATCAAAAAATAAGAATTTTTATTTTTTTAAGTTTTGAGGACTCAGTGTATTTTAAATATTTTATTTATTTATTTGACAGAGGGAAAGGGGAAGAAAAAGAGAGAGAGAAGAGAGAGAGAGAGAGGGAGAGAGAGAGAGAGAGGGAGAATGGGAGCGCCAGGGCTCCAGCCACTGCAAATGAACTCCAGATGCGTGCGCCCCCTTGTGCATCTGGCTTATGTGGGTCCTGGGGAATTGAAGCTGGGTCCTTTGGCTTTGAAGACAAACACTTTAACTGCTAGGCCATCCCTCCAGCCCGAGTAAGTATATTTTAAAAACAGCATTTTCAGTACCAAATCATACCTAGTGAACTAGAATGCCTTACTAGCGAATATCAGGTACGTATTAATGTTTCCACTTTTCTCATAAACGTTGTGGGATGTTTATAAGCTTTGCTGGTTTCAACTAGGTTTCCTACGGGAGGACACATTGACACGTCTATTAAATCTCTTTTCATCTTTAGATTTCCCCTCCATGAAATTTTCTCTTCATTTATTATATTTTGTCTCATCATGAGTGTGTGGATTTAAATCCATTTTATGTATTTCAATTGATTGCAATTACTAACCTTGCCGACATTCCAAGTATCCCAGGTTTGGCCAGTGGGAAGCTCTTCACGTTAGCTCCTAACATGTATGGGCGTGTTTGCGTGTGTGTGAGAGACAAGATCCTAGGCAGCAGCTATTAGCTACTTCCTTGCTTTTGATGTACAAGATGGCCCAGGTTCTGCTGGTATATGTCCTGCAACACCAATTGTTTCCAGAAGCCCCCTTTCCTATGATGCCCAGAACCTCAGTTTGCTCAAGGTGCTCATTCCCCAGATGTCTACGCTGTTGTATTAGATAGAGCTAGGGAAATTTACAGATAAAAGTGCCGTGAGTTTATACCAATATCTCCAAGGAGGGCCTGGAGAGATGGCTTAGCAGTTAAGCGCTTGCCTGTGAAGCCTAAGGTCCCTGGTTCGAGGCTCGATTCCCCAGGACCCACGTTAGCCAGATGCACAAGGGGGCGCACGCGTCTGGAGTTTGTTTGCAGTGGCTGGAGGCCCTGCCGTGCCCATTCTCTCTCTCTCTCTATCTGCCTCTTTCTCTCTCTCTTGCTCTCAACTAACTAACTAACTAACTAAATAAATAAATAAACAAAAAAATTAAAAAAAAATCTCCAAGGAGCCCAGGATGTTTCTGGAAAACTCTTTTTTTTCTCCTGGCATGGAAACTGAATAACTTGTCTTCATGTGGGTGTCTCTGTTGTTATTTGGAGTTCGTGAAGCTTGTTATGAATAAATTCCTCAGAGAAAAAATATTTTGAGGGGCTGGAGAGACGGCTTAGCGGTTAAGGCACTTGCTTGCAAAGCCTAAGGAGCCAGGTTCGATTCCCCAGTACCCAGCTAAGCCAGCTGCATATGGTTGCACATGCATCTGGAGTTCATTTGCAGTGGCTAGAGACCACTGGCATGGTCATCCTGTCTCTGTCTTTTTCAAAGAAATAAATAAAAATATTTTTAAAATAAATATTTTGAGTTTTTAAATTTTCATAATAATTCTTCCATATTTACACTTTAATGTAAAATTGTCTGGATGAAAAATACATAAGTCACATTTGTTTCTTTGATTATCTTAAAGGTACTCCCTTTTCTTTCAACATAAAACAGGGTTGCTCAGGCTAGAGAGATGGCTTAGTAGTTAAGGCCTTTGCCAGCAAAGCCAAAGGACCCAGATTCAATTCCTCAGGACCCATGTAAGCCAGATGCACAAGGGGGCACATGCATCTGGAGTTGGTTTGCAGTGGCTGAAGGCCCTGGTGCATCCATCCTCTCTCTCTCTCTCAAATAAATAATTTTTTTTTAAAAAACAGGGTTACTCAATGGTTAATGATAACCATTTCTTCCATGCAGAGTGGTCTTTGTCTAGAAGTCCAGAGGATTTTCTTAAAGTCCAATAATTTTTAAGACTATATTCCTCCCTCTCACTTCCCTCTTTTCCTTTCTTCTTCCTTCTTTCCTTCAACTCTTTTCCCTTTATTTCATGTATTTCCTCTCACTTTTCTGGGCTATGGTATGTCTTTCACTGTGTAGTTCTCTTTGGTATGTGTGTGTGTGTGTATGCGTGTTCTCTTGCATGTGGATGCATGTGTGTGTGCAGGTGTGCATGCCCGTGTATACATGAAAGTGGGGAGGCCAGAGGTTGACACTGGGCATCTACCTCAGCTGTTCTGCTCTTCATTTACCAAGGAGTCTCACACTTGAACCCAGAGCATGCTGACTCAACGAGTCTAGCTAGACAGCATCCTGAGTGCTAGGGTTACAGCCGGGGCACCATACCCCCATGGCATCTACATGGGTGCTGGGCATTGGGACCCAGGTTCTCAGGCTTGCACGGCAAGTGTTTTATCCACTGATCAGCTCCCCAGTCTTCAATATGTAGTTCTCAGTGACTTTTTCTTTCAGGAAAGTGTTCTTGAATTCTTTTTCTTTCTTTAAGAGTTTTTTTTTTTTTTTTTTTTGTCTGATGGGACCAACCCTCAAAATTATAGGACTAAGGTAGCAACCTAAGCCTGACATAAAAAATAGAAAAAGCAGGAGGCAGAACAAGCCTGCCACCCCTCAAATCCAGGAGAATATTTTTCAACATATTTAGACCTTCAAATAATGATACTTATGTAAAACTAGGGTCTGGGAAGATGACTCCCTGATTGAAGGTTCTTTCTAACAAAGCCTGCTTGTCCAGGTTCAATTCCCAAGTCATGAATGTAAGCCAGACCCACTCTGGTGTTCATTTGCAATGGCAAGAGGCCTTGGCATGTACACACACACACACACACACACACACACACACATACAAACACACTACATGCACATAAATAAAAATTTTAAAAAGTAAATAAGATAATCTATCAGAGATAATTTTATTTATTTACTTTCTCTTTTTAATTTTTTCTTTTATTTATAAAAATAAATGATAAATTTACTTAAAAATTTACATAATCCCCTCTCACCACTCTCCTTTGTCACCCTCCACTGAACTCCCACTTTCTTCCTAGTATTCCTTCCTCTACTTTGTAGGTACTGGGGCATCAAGCCCAGATTGTCAGGCTTTACAGGCAAGCACCTGTAGCCTCTGAGCCATCTCCTCAGTCCTAGTCCCTCTTCTATATTGATGTCTTTTTTTCCCCTCCCCTCCATCATCTCTGACAACCTGTTGGTGAGCCCAGTACTACGCACATCTTGTGTAGATAACAACAGCCTCTGTGAGGTCATGAATATAACCTCTTTATGTCTTGGAGACAGCATTCCAAAGCACTCCTCCCCATCCTTTGACTCTTACATTCTTTCAGCCACCTCTTCCTTTATAGACCCTGAGCCATTGGGGGGTGTGATAGAGATGTCTCGCCAAGTCCTGAACACTCAATGGTCACTTCTTTTCAATGCTCTGATGAGCTTTGGGTCTTCCCAGCAGTCACCGCCATCTGAAAAGGGAAACTTCCCTAACAACAAGTGAAATCAGTACTGATACATATGCATAAATATAAATACTTGGAGGACAAATTTGGTGGACATAATATATCCATGCAGCCAAACAACAGGTAACAACTTCCCTACTAGAGTTTGTGATCTTTCTTGTCATAGGCTTTTGACTACGCTGTCAGTGTCAGGCATGGATTCCCTCCCATGGAGCAGGCCTCAAATTGAATGAGAGAGCAGTTGGTTACGTCCGTAACAGACATGCCACTGTTGCGTCTGACCTGGCTGGCCAGTTGTGTAGCTTTAAGGGTCTACTGCTGGTTAATACCAGCAATGACGTTTCTCCTCCAGAACGCTGTCTAGCACTTTCTAGTCCTATGACAGGTAGTCCTCAGGGGGGAGGCTTCCATTTCAGTTCTAGCTTGATTTCTCAGTGTCCTGAAACTGAATATGTGGTGTCAGCAATAAAGTCTTACCATCTAGTTCTGGCGGGTGACCAAGAGCCTTGGCAATAGCCCTGTATTGTTTCAGTGACCTCAGGGGTCCACCCCTGGCCCTAAAATCTTTCTGTGACAATTGACTTCTTGTTTTCAGTATTTGATCCCTTCTATCATTCCTCTACTTTTATTTTCTTGAGGTGTGGAGCCTCCTGTTAAACACGTGTTGGTTTTTTAGGCATAGTATGTATGATGTGGTGTGTGTATGTATAGTGTATTTATGTGTGTCTGCAGATGCATGTGTCCCATGTTCACATATGCAGAGGCCAGAAGAGAAGCTGGGTGTCTTCCTCTATTTCTCTTCTACATTTATTCCTTGAGATAGAGTGTCTTCGAAATATCATTTGTATTTTATTACCAATTTTATGGGCATATTTTACTGACCTGCTACTTTCTCTTCTTCTCAAAATATAAATTTTATGTAATTCTATTCTTTTTTATATTTTATTTTTACTTATTTATTTGACAGAGGGGAGGGGGAGAATGGGCACACCAGGGCCTCTAGCCACTGCAAACAAATTCCAGATGCATGTGCCAACATGTGCATCTGGCTAACGTGGGTCCTGGGGAATCGAACCATTATCCTTTGGCTTTGTAGGCAAGTACTAAGCCATCCCTCCAGCCCTAATTCTATTCTTTTCTGTTAGCCTTTATTGTATCACATTCATCTTTTATTTGTAGGAGAGTGAAACATTCTGAGCCTTTTGTTCTTTTTGAGGTAGTCTCTCGCTCTAGCTCAGGCTGACCTGAAACTCACTATGTGGTCTCAGGCTAGCCTTGAACTCACGTGATCCTCCCACTTCTGCCTCCCCAGTGCTGGGATTAAAGATGTGCGTGCCTGTGCCTGGCTCTTCTAGGTTTTTGGCTTTAGAGCGCCTTCCTTCCTCTTTCTTCTCTTCTCCTTTCTCTTCCTCGTGTGGATTTGGAGCTAGGGGGATGGCTCAGTCAATTAACTGCTTGCCACACAAGCACGAGGGCCCGAGTTCAGATCCTCAGAACCCGCATAAGAGCGAATGCAGTAGCACACGCTTGCCATCCAAGCACCAGGGAGGCAGAGACAGGAGGACCCCCGGGGACCTGCCCCTTAGCTAGCCTAGCTAAGTGAGTGAGCGCTCGAGTCAGCGAGAGACCCTGTGTCAAACAAGTAAGGCAGAGAGTGACTGGGGAGCTCTTGGCCTCCACATGCATGAGCAAACATGTGCATCTACACCACACACATGCACATACACACATATATGCCCCCACATACATGTGCTCATACATAGGAACACACGTATATTCACACACCCACCACAGACACATGCACATTATACAATTTAACATAAATGACATGGCTTATACCAAAGAAAACTGCTGCCCACAGCTGTCTGGCCACACCTTCTTCTGGGTCTTGTCCTTAATTAGCCGGCCCTGTCTATTCTTGATTATATTCTCAGCATTTCTCCTCAGTAAGAAGTGTTGTCCTGGGGGTTCAACTGTTCCCTGAGGACCCAGACTCACCCTCTCAGCTATTTCCCGCAAACACCTGCACTCTCCTGAGAGCTGGAGTGTGCAAAATCTCTTTCCCTCTCAGTTGCGGTTTTCAAACTGAGCTGCCACATGTCCGATACTTGCCTACTTTGGATCATCGTGTTTTCACCTCCCTTGGATGTCCCATAGCTTCCTTTTACCCAGAGCTTGGGGCTTTGAAAGATGTGATTGTTTTTTGGAGTTGATGGGAACTCTAGGCATTTAGGTCCCCTGGTGGGCATTGTGTGAGAGTCCAGATTTGTTACAAACAAATGGATCAGATGGATAGACGTTATAGAGAACAAGAAAGTAGGAGCTGGTTGGAGAGATGGCTTAGTGGTTAAGGCTTGCTTGCAAAGCCAAAGGACCCAGGTTTGATTCCCTAGGACCCATGTAAGCCAGACACACAAGGTGGCGCATGCATCTGGAGTTTGTTTGCAGCAGCTAGAGGCCCTGGTGTGCTCTTTCTCTCTCTCTCTGCCTCCCCCTCAAATAAATGAAAATAAAAAATATTTTTTAAAAAGAAAGGAGCGGTGAAAGAGGAATGTGTGGTATAAGCATTATAGTGATAGGCTGTCTTTGCATGTGTGTGTCATGTACATGCATGGATATACAGATGCTCATATGCAAGTGAGTACACACGAGTGCCTCTGCATGTGCTTGTGTATGTGCGCGCCTATGTGTGCAGGCCAGAGGATGACATTGCGTATCTTCCTTGGTCGATTGCACTGACGCTCACGTGCATGCTGGGGGTTTGAACTCAGGTCCCCATGCTTGCAGGGTGTGGCGGTTTGATTCAGGTGTCCCCGATCAACTCACGTGCGCTGAATGCTGGGCTCCCAGCTGGTAGCAGTTTGGGAATTGGAGCCTTCTGGAGGTAATGCGTTATTGTGGGTGGGCTTATGGGTGTTATAACCAGCTTCCCCTTGCCAGTGTTTCGCACACTCTCCTGCTGCTATTGTCCACCTGATGTTGGCAAGGAGGTGATGTCCACCCTCTGCTCATGTCGGCATTTCCCCCCGCCGTCGTGGAGCTTCCCCTCGAGTCTGTAAGCCAAAATAAACCCTTTGCCCCCCACAAGCCCATCGTGCTTGGTGTTTTCTGGCAGCTACGCGAAGCTGACTGCAACCTAGCTCAAGTGCTTTGTCCACGGAGCCGTCTCCCCAGCCCCGAGGGCCGTGGCTTTGCACCAGATCGTCAGCGAAGGTGACAGACTGTGAAGACGGCACAGTGCAAAGAAAGTACGCATGACTGGGAGAACACCCAGAGCGGGGACAGCAAGCCAGGGGCCCAGGCTTCCAGCCTGCTGGCCATGGTGGGGGTCACAGCGAGGAAGGGGGCCGGAGGCTGAGTGACGAGGAGCAAGTGTCAAGGTCAGGTCATGGTCATAGGTCATGTAGATCACTAGAGCCAGGGGAAGTGACAGGAAGGTTGAGAGCCCAGGGCTGTAAGGTCCCCTCGAGCTTCTGTGTACAGAGCTGGCAAAGCGCCTGGAAGAAGCTGGGAGAGCCACTGTGACACCCCGGTGCCCACATCAGGATGGGGGGGTCCTGAGAGGGGGGCTCTGGCCTCAGGAGCCTGTGGGCTCCATTTGCTGTCCTGGAGCCAGACGTGCCCGACTCTTCCTGGGAGTTTTAACAGTGTGCTACTTTTACGATAATGATCCACCGTGGATTTATAGGCGTCCCATGTTTGATGTAGCAATTTATGAAACAACGACATCATTTCACACCTTTCATCTTCAGGTTTTGAAGACGATGACACGGTTTCTGCTCTGACGAAGCCAATTAATTAACTTGGTGCTGCCCTTTCATCAAGTGGGGGCGTTAGTACGTCCATTTCAGAGCTGGTTAAATGGAGGCCCTGGAGCTCTCTCACTTCTCTGCTTTGCACTTGGTGAACAAAATTTTCATTTCAGAATAGGCCTCATTCAAATTTGTCGAGCTTTTGAAACATGCGTCTAAATGAGAAATGGGGAATTGTTTGGTCTGGAACCTTCATGATTAAACAACTGTTAAAACTTTCAAGTAAAAAAAAAAAAAAAGAGATTTCTTTCCAGATAAATTTGGAAATGAAGCTGCTAGAAACCCTACCGTTGAGCTATTTCACACGTATTTAACCTGGGCAGATTTTAGCTCTATGCTTAGAGAGAAGAGGGAGGAGAGAGAAGGTAGGGCCAAGGGTATTCCCATGCTAGGTGAGTCTCACACACGTTTGCCTGGAATGAGGCTGTGTTACCACCTACTCGTGTTCACCTCCAGAGTGACACAGAGTTCTTGGTGGGTCGTGGGCACGATCTCATCTTTCTTGTTTTTCCCACCAGGAGTCTAAGCCCCTATTCCATCTGGGGCCAAAGAAGTAGCGACTTGTTTCTATGCTGGAATGGACATGCTGGGCTCAGTGGTCCCATGAGCTTAGGTTTCCTACAGAAGCAGGCGCAAGAACTGGACTTCGTCTGTGTCTTGAGGCACTTTTAAGAGTAATGTGACCTGACATGTGACCGACCTCTTGTTCCCACTCTGTGCTGTGGGGTGCGGGAGGTCAGGAGCCTTCCAAACGCGTCACAGAAGCAGTAGCTACTGCAGAGGAGCATCGTTTGTTAAGTTGACCTTGGCCTTTCAAAGTCAAGGTCCTGCGTGGCAGTGGGGGGCTGGTGTATCTGCTGGGGACTTAGTGTCAAGCACGCTTTCGATGGGGCAGGCTTGCTAAGCTTCCCGTGCCGCGTCTTCCCGCACCCCTCACTGTCTCCCTTCTTCATGGAGGATGTGAGGCAGCACCAGGTGTGGGCCGAGCGCACCCTTTGTCACTGGTCTTAGTTTCAATGACAGGCGTCTGGCGGTGGAGCGGGTACACGGAGCTCCGTTGGGTTTCTTCTTCCCGGACTCCAAGGGGCAGCGTCTGCAGCCCTGGCTGTCGTGGGCTTTCAGCCTCTTGGATAACAAGATAAAGGGCAAAAGCTGAATTTTCCTGTGCCAAGAAGAGGAAGTGTATCAGTGCCAAGAAGATCAAACCCATGCTGCAGAGAGTGGCTAAATGGTACCCATTAACCTCTGTCAGTGCCCGGTCCTGCAGTTGGAGTTCTGCCAGGAACCAGGCCTGGATGGAAAACAAGGTTTGGCGGACTCTGAGTAACCGCAGGACGGGGGCTTGAGCTGTTCCGTCCCTGGTTAACGAGGATGAGTCCAAGGCTGGCGCCCAGCACGCAGGGAGCTGACGGGAGGCAGGTCCACGCCTGGCCCCGCCAAGGAAGTGGACAATGGGGGTTCCTGTCTGCTGTGGTCTTGAGCTGGCCGGTCGCCACTTCACCCGGGGAAGAAGCGTGGGTGTCCCGGGGGCGGGAACTGGCTGTGGGGAGGGTCTGCCTTCTGCGAACCGCTGCCACGCTTCCTGTCCCTGGCACCCAGGGGCTCACAGCTCACGTCTAGCCTTGCTCTTTATGCTGCTGAGGAAGGAGGACTTGCCACGCGTGGAATGATAGGTGGGTTGAGTCTGGGGTGCCGCAAGCTTTGCGTGTTGAAGATTGGAGGTACTGATTTCCTGAGGTACCGTTTGTAAGCCTGTAAGCAAACACCCCGAAACCATGCCACATGGGAGCTTTGCACCTTTTCTGATAAGTTTGCAGGCCTGACTTAGCTTTTCAGTAGAAAGTCACATCTGCTCTGCTTGTGAATCTGGACTAAAGAAATTGTGTGTTCGTTGCAGCCAGCCAAATAACCTAAAACACTGCCCCATCTCAGGCAGTCGTTTCCAGCAAAAGCCATTGATCCCAAAGGAAAGAGCTCTAAAATGAGACCAAGAACTGGACAGGTATCTCCAGAGTGACAGGTGCCTGCTGACCCAGCGATTCACTTTGATTAGAGTTGTTACTTTTGGATCTTGCATTATTTGGGGTTCTTTTTTCCTTTCCTTTCTTCCTTCACTTTCTTCTACCCTTCCTTCCCTCCCTCCCTTCCTCCTTCTCTCTCTCTCTTCCTTCCTTTCCCTCTGCCCCTTGTTCTTTCTTTGCATATGTGTGGCCATGTGCAGACCAGAGGCTGATGCTGGGTACCTTTCTCAATTGGTCTTCTATCCTTTTTTTTTTTTTTCTGGTTTTTCGAGGTAGGGTCTCACTGTAGCACAGGCTGACCTGGAATTCATCTGTAGTCTCAGGGTAGCCTCGAACTCACAGCGATCCTCCTACCTCTGCCTCCCAACTGCTGGGATTAAAGGCGTGCGCCACCACGCCCGGCTCTATCCTTTTTCTTTTTTTTTTTTTTTTTGGTTTTTCGAGGTAGGGTTTCACTCTAGTTCAGGCTGACCTGGAATTCACTATGGAGTCTCAGGGTGGCCTCGAACTCATGGCGATCCTCCTACCTCTGCTTCCCAAGTGCTGGGATTAAAGGCATGCGCCACCATGCCCGGCTCTTTTTTTTTAATACAGGGTCTCTCAGTGAACCTCGTCTCACAAGTGAGCATGAGTATGCTGAGGATCCAAACTCGTCCTCATGCTTGCACCTAGTCATCACTCCAGCCCTTATTTGGGGTTTCTTTTCTAGTCTTTTAAATAATCCTGGTCATTTGATATTAAGAGAAACTGATAACTTCTTGTAGGCATCATACTTAAATTTTATTTGCATGCATGCGTGTGTGTGTGTGTGTGTGTGTGTGTGTGCACGCACGCAGATGTGCCAGGCTCTCTTGCTGCTGGCAAATGAATGCCAGACTAACCACTTTCTGCATCCAGCTTTACATAGGTGCTGGTGGGCTTTGCAAGCAAGCACCTTAACCACTAAGCCATCTTCCAAACCCAATCGCATTTTTCCCCCAAATGTTATAGATGAGCAGAATCCTAAGGTTAGATGGAGTCCTGTCCCATGTCACCCTACATCTCTGATGGGGAAATAAAGTGGGAAGTTATTTTTAAAAAGTCTTTCATAAAAGGAAAAAGGAAACCTAATGAATAGTGTTTCAGTGGGTGAACTTTTGGACAGTGTTAAAAAGAAACTTTAATTCAGGACCTGTGAGGGGGGAAAGGAAGACAGAAATAGAAGAGAGCAGTGGGTGGGGGGCGCAGGGCACCTCACACGCAGTGAAGGTGAGAGTCCCTTCCTGAAATGCCGCAGTTGCGCCCCCGCAGCGGTGACTGGGTTGTGATGGGAAATGCCTGGCTTGTGGCAGTTCCTGGTTAAGAAAGCTTGACAGTCATTGCATCGTGTCGAGAGACACAAGGATCCTGTCTTAGTTCCGCTCTTGCCTCTCTACCTGGCGAAGATGTCTTGTTCTGTGGGGTCTCAGTTTCTCATGTATAAAATGAAGATACCGTCTACAAAGCCTCCCTCAGTCCCAAAAGCCCATGATGAGGTAAAATCCCCATAATTAACTTCAGCATTGGGTAATTATCAAGCCAGGGATCTTCACGTGGGGAAGAGTCTCGCTTATCTTCTGGGCTTGCCTAGGGGTCCTTACGTGTGCAGTCCCTGCACACCGCTGAGTCAGGGGACACTTCTTTACCGAGGGGACTTGGCCTGGGACAATCACTTTAGATTTCTAATACAAGTTTTGTGCTAGATTCTTCTGGTTAGCTCTATAATTACATTTTGGTGATATCTGAAATATATACAAGTCCTGTTTCGGATGGTGAGGAGTGGAGGGGGTGGGGAAGATAACTAATTATCAGGAAAGGCTGGGCTTGGCTAATCTGAAAACCACTCGCAGGTAATGTTGACCTTGGGCCACTCAGTTCCAGCTAGGTGTATGACTACGGGAACATGCCAGAAACATTTATCCAGCAAGAACAACTTAGAGAATCAAAGGAAGCCAGGACTATGGGTGGAGAACTAAGGAGAATGTCTTATTTCTGGGCCAAGTTTCTTTCAAAAACAACCTTTTAAACTACTGAGTCCTTTATTCATAAATTCAAAATAGCATCATTCAGAAGCATTGCTCATGGCTCCTTGGGTCTCCTTGGGCTTGCTGGGCATCCTCCTTCAAATTCAAATTAGCAACTCCCCAAGTTCACATAGACAGAAACCAGAGCATCTCAGGTTCCGCTTTGAACTTTAAAACAAGAGCTTTAAAATGCTTCACTTTAATAACGGGTCTGCTGCAGGGCTGTATGCGTTCTGGGATTAAAAGTGACTTAAGGGCTGGAGAGATGGCTCAACAGTTAAGGCACTTGCCTGAAATGCCCAATGACCTAGGTTCTTTTTCTTAGTACCCACGTAAAGGCAGATGCACAAGGTGGCACACGCATCTAGAGTTCATTTGCAGTGGCTAGGGGCCCTGGTGCGCCCATTCTCTCTCTCCCTGCTTATAAATAAATAAACAAATACATTTTTAAAAAGGGTCTTCAGCGAGACATGGTGGTGCATGCCTTTAAGCACTTGGGAGGCAGAGGTAGAAGGACTGCCATGAGTTCGAGGCCACCCTGAGAATACAGAGTGAATTCCAGGTAAGCCTGGGGTAGAATGAGACCCTACCTTGCAAAACAAACAAACAAAAAAGAAGTGACTTCAGGTCTGAATCTAACTTGAGGTCTGTGACAAGAAAGCAGTCTCTGTTCATTACCATCACCTGTTCATACCACCCTTTCATCCCACCAGGGAATTCTATAGCTGCCCAAATGGCAGATGTGGGGAGAAGCGGATAAGCCTTCTCTCCCAATGCACTTGTTTTTAGAAGAGGACAAGGAAACATGCTTTTAGCCCATGCAGTATGGCTGCAACAGATGCCTTTGTCTCTCCGCATAAATTTGAAGTAGGTCTTATTTTGTGGTGGAAGGTTATCAGTAACTGATTGGCTACTAGCGAAGGGAGCTCTGCCTCATGTTGGCTTTTGTAGTAATGAACTTCAGTGTTTTGGGAAGCACAGTGCCTGGCCTCACCATACACACGCTGACATTTTCTATCTGGGGTCCAGTCCCCTCGAAACTCAAAGCCTGAGATGCCTTGACATGGCCAAGAGAAGTTGGGGAGGCCTTTATTAACTTTGATTTTTTTAAAACTCCTTTCTCATAAATTATGCAAAATGTGTCATTTATAAGAACAGCCCAGAAGAGCAGCTGCCAATTGTTATATATATATATATATATATGTGTGTGTGTGTGTGTGTATGTATGTATGTATATTATATATAGTACCATGGAAACTGAGACCTGGTTGTGGCAGATACCCTGTCAAAGGAATGATTTATAATCTGGAAACACAGGCAGTGAGCGAGGTCCACCAGCTAGGACCGCATCATCCAAAGCAATCAAATCCCGCAAATATAAAGCAATTTTGAATCACCATTTCCAAGTGCTCCCCACAATAAGGACTCTTGTGTGCCCAGGTTTAATATTCAGAGCAGAAACCACAAACTCCACCGGCCCCTCCTGGTCAAGACAGTTAATCACAGCTCCCGGGCACAGGCAGGCTGTCAGAGCAACGCTCCAGGCAGCTGGGGATTTGCGTGTGTGTCAGCCTCTCGTTCTGAGAACTAGAGAACGATGGTGGGTCAGACATCCATTTGCTTTGTATATTGATATAATTTCATCAGAATTTATGATGTGGGAATTATTGCACAGGCAAGAAATGTAATCTGACCTTCATCTCACACAACACAGCAGAGATATTATGTTTTTTGAGAAAATGTACTCTGACTTGTTGAATCAGATTATGCGTGTGGAGTCCTAATGGTTTTCAATATTTCCTTGGACAAGTCATTGCTATTTGCATCGAGTGTATTAAATTGGCTTATACGTAGAGGTTTGTGTAATAAGGAGGGATTCTAATGCTATCGCTTCTCTCAGCTTTCTCAAGTTCTGGCATGCATGTTCATTCTGGTAAATTCTAAACATCTGCTCACAGCTTATCCTGGCTTCTCTAAATCATATTTGGACTCTTTTTTTAAAAACTTTTCCTTGACAACCTCATACATATAGACAATATACCATGATCATAAGCCCCTCCATCCATTCTCCCTTTCCCCTTTTATCCCTCCTCCACTGAATCCCTTCTTCTTTCCAACTACTCTCTCTTCTATTTTGATGTCATCATTTTCCTCCGTTATTCAAGTCTTGTGTAGGTGGCATCAGTCATCGTGAGGTCATGACTGTGCCATTTTGTGTCTCAAGAGAGCATTAAGCTCTTTTTAAAAAATATTTTATTTTAGGGGTATGGTGGCACACGCCTTTAATCCCAGCACTCGGGAGGCAGAGGTAGGAGGATCGCTGTGAGTTCAAGGCCACCCTGAGACTCCATAGTGAATTCCAGGTCAGCCTGGGGTAGAGTGAGACCCTACCTCAAAAAAGAAAACACAAAAAAATATTTCATTTTGGGGCCAGAGAGATGGCTTAGTGTTAAGGTGCTTGTCTATAAAGCCAAAGGACCTTGTTTGCAGTGGCTAGAGAACCTGGAGCGCCCATTCTCTCTCCTCTCTCTTTCTCTCTCCCTGCTTCTTTCCCTCTTTCTAATAAATAAATAAAAATATTAAAATATTTTATTTTTATTTATTTATTAGAAAGAGAGAGGGAAAGAGGAAGGTAGAGAGAAAGAGAGAGGATGGGCATGCCAGGCATCCAGCCACTGCAAACTAACTCCAGATGCATGGGCCACTTTGTGCATCTGGCTTATGTGGGTCCTGGGGAATCAAACCTGGGTTTTTTGGCTTTGCAGGCAAGTGCCTTAATTGCTAAGCCATCTCCCCACCCCAGTATTAAACTCTTAAAATCTAAATATTGCAAGGGTATAGATGATTCTCTTTCATCCTTATAAAGAGTTAACGGGGCCCCAGTCTTCAAGCAGAGAACATGACAGCAGACTTCCAGGACCATTTTATCGACAGTCATCACACCAAGACTGTGAATTCTGCTGTATCATTTGACCCTTGAAACTATTTTTTTCCTTGAAACTATTTTTATTTTCTTGAATTCTATATCTTTTTAATTGGAAAAGTAATTATTTATTATGAGAAAACAAAACTGTGGACTGAAAACAAATGAATGTTATTCTGGTTTTCACCATGATTGTGAATGAGCCACTGTATATTTTAATTTATCATATTTTTTTATTTGAGAGAGAGGGAGAGAGAAAGAGGCAGAGAGAAAGAGAGAGAGAATGGGTGTACCGGGGCCTTTAGCCACTGCAAATGTACTACGGATGCATGCATCACTGTGTGCATCTGGCTTATGTGGGTCCTGGGGAATTGAATCTGGGTCCTTTGGCTTTGTGAGCAAGTGCAGTAAACCATCTCTCCAGCCCCCTATATCTTTTTTTTAAAAATGGGAATCTGAATATAAAAGACATTTTTAAATTAAGGGCTTTCAAGATGCCACTTAAGTGTTTTATGCAGTGCTAATATTCTTTGATCAAATTATTTTTTTAACAGTTTTAAAGAAATGACAACTTCAAGATGCAGAGCATTGCTCAGACTGTGTGCATATCCATGACATGTGGACTTTGTCCATATGACCATGACTCAACCTGACTGATTCAGGCAATAAAAGCCACTGTTATAATTGTTCCAAAATGAGTCTATTGAATTGCATATCCTATGTAGAGTTCAAATGCATATAATTTTGAACATAGTTTTTTTATATATATTCACACCAGAGTAGATAAATTTTATCTAAATAGCAAAGACTTCATATTTAATTGGTTGGTGCCTCCAAATAATAATTTCTCCTTCTTCACTTGATACTTACTGTCATATAGCCAGTAACACAATCCCACAGATTAGGTGAGTTCTAAAGGAAGGAGGTTCATTTTGGCTTAAGGTTCTGGAGGGGCAAAATGGAAGGGGCATGGCTAGTACTGGCCTTCTTGCTTTCAGGGTCCAGTTGGTTAGGCTATCACATGGCAAGAGACAAGGGAGTGCGTGTTTTGGGTGTGCCCAGTCTCTTTCCCTCTTCTTATGAAGCCACTGGGATTCAGTCGTGCAAGCTACATTCTTATCTAATCCTAATCACCTCCTGAATGTGGCACATGTGAACACCACAGTTGTATTAAGTTTGTGAGGCCATCCAATGCCTCTCCATGGGGATCAAACTTCAATGTGAATCTTCCAACAGGACACATTCAAACTACAACTTGCCACATATCCCTGATACTCACCCGCTAGTTGGAGGTCACCATTAGTACTCTAATTTTGCAAATGAGGAAATGAATGCTCAGAAAGGTTGAGTGCCTGGCCAAGGGCCCATGAGGAGTAGGAGGCGCAGCCTGCGGGGGAACCATCCTGTGCCACACCCCTGGTTCTTTTCCGTGCTTCCTGATGCTTCTTCCCAAGGATAGAGCTCCTGTCAGCAGCTCACTGACCACCTGAAAGCCATTCCCACTTCCTTATCTCCCCTATAGAAGCCCAAAAGTCCTATGAACCACAATCAAAAGTCTGTGGAAGTGGACAGGCTTCAAGAAGTCATTTGTTTCCTTAGAGGAAGAATTGGATCAGAAACATCTCAGTGGTCTGCATATTTCCTTGAACAAGAACGTGGTGCTTATGCGACAGTAGTCACCTTACAGCCACGAGGTAGAAAATGAGCATTTTAGACCTGTGGTCTTAACACAGCTAAGTAGCTAACCCAGGGTTCACAACTTCCTACCTCCAGATGTCTTGTTATGTAAGAACAAATTCTTGTTTAAGATATTTTATGTGTTGCCCTTAGTAGCAAAATGACCCCTAATGACACCTACCACCATGACACGGTGAATCCAGTCGGCCTTGTTTCTCCTGGGAAGGACAGGCAGAAGCTTTTCTTACTCACATGCTTCTAGACGGCAGAGTCTTGGGAAGGAGCTGGGAGACTGGATTCAGGACAGAAGCTACATGGCGAATGTTTATAGTAGTTCAGGTGACACTACGGAGAGGTGTGGACTGCTCAGGAGGAGGGAAGTCCGGCATTTGTTACGCATTATCTTCCTTACTAATTCTGTTCTTGTCTTGCGAGAGGCTTCTTGACCTCCAAAGAATAATGTGCTCGAATAAACGTGTGAGTGGTGAGGCCTCGTGGGGTCTAACTTCCCATAAGCCCTTTCCGTTAGTCTTGCCCACTCTTATTTCATCTGGCTGTTCCATTAAGATGGAGCTGACTGATTTCGCAAACAAAAGCACCCGATACCCAGCTAGCTGAGCTCCAGACTGACAATGAATAATTTTTTCTTTCTTGTGTCCATATATTTGTGTGGTATGCATGTGTGTGTATGAGTGTTGACATGTGTGTGAGCACGCATGTATGTATGGGTGTACATGCTCGTATGTGTGTATGTGGAGGCCTGAGGTTGACATTGGGTCATTCTGTTCATTTTGTTGAGTCTCTCATGGAGCCCAGAGCTCATCCATTCAGCTAGTCTATCTTAGCCAGCTTGCCTAGGAATTCTCCAGTTTTCACCTCCTGAGTGCTGGAATCATAGGTGGTTGCTGCGCCCACCTGGCATTTACGTGGGTGCCGGGGATCTGAACTCTGGTCCTCATGCTTGTACAGCAAGTGCTTTATTCACTGAGTCATCAACCTCAGCCTCAACCTTTTTTTATTATAAAATATGAGACAGACTTTATCTGGTAACTCTATTTAGACTCTGTCTTCAGTCCAAAGGGGTTATTCTATAAAGCCCTGGAAATTCACCTACTCAGCCACTGCAGGTCATCAAACTCATCATCATCATCATCATCACAACAGTTCTTCATCATCCAACTCTGGGTTTCATGTCCACTTTGGCAAAATTCCTCCAGTTCTGATGCCTGACCAGAGATTTCTGCCTCTTAACTTTTGGCTCTTTCCTGGGGAGTGTTCTATGAGAAACTCTTTTTCCACGCTCTCCTTCCAAAGCCCTTTCAATTTCTCTTCCCAGATGGTCTCCCCGTGGCATGGGTGTAGGAAGCCAATCTATCTTCTATTAGTGGTCATGGCACACCCAGATGACTGTGCGCTCCGTCTGTCATTTCTGAAAGATGAATGAGTAATGCACCCCAGGGACGATTCTGGCTCCTCCGCATTTACCAGGGGCACAAGCTGCTCCTCTAGCAGGGCTCTTCTTTCTGTCGCCTCCCCAAATCCAACCTTTTCCATTGGTTCAATTTTACCCTTGCCTGCACATCTGTCACCTGCCCTTCTGACTCCTGGTGCCAGTGTGGAGCCTTGTTTGGAGACTGCCAGAGGGCAGGCCCAAGGCTCACCACCTCAGCCTATGCCCACATCTACAGCACAATGAAGGGCCTCTAGAATATTTATAGAGTGAGACATTGATGTGCTTTTTAGAGCAAGTCTTTTTAAAAATGGAGGAAGTGAGAGGATTATGTGGCTTTTCTAGGGGTGTAGCACAAGCGAATGCTGAGCAGCCGTTAGAGGTCACAGGCGTGGAATTTACGGTCAGTCCTTGACTTGGTAGAGGCAGGTAAGAATGGCATACCCATTATTCCCAGCTCCTCTGAAAGTAGAATGTCTTTGGGCCATTTCCTGCCAGTTACCTCAAAATAGACCTGATATATTGCTTTTAGGCATTCCAAAACTATACAATATTTGCATTAATATTGGGACATGGAAAGCCTTCTTTTCTGCACTGTGTCATCACATGCCTTTCAGGGTCCCTACTGGAGTCCTGTTCACTTGCTGGGGTCTCTGCACACTCTTCTGCATTTAGAACACTACTTCTGCCTCCTTGACTGTTCTGTGGGTCTGTTTTTACTTAAGGGTGGACAACAATGGAAATGTAGCTGTTAAATTAGTCTGGCCTTGGTGAAATATGTCCACCTCACTGGTAAGATGACTGAAATTTATGTTTTCGTCACTCTTCAATGCCGGCAGGCCTTTACCTTCCCTTTGCAAAATCTTTGCAGAACACATCTCAAGAGACTCAGCTTTCCCAATAATGATGTCGGTAATGTTGGGGAAAGAATTGCCCTGTGTGGCTGAAGTCTGCTTTTCAGCAGCATGTAGGGACGAGGGGCAAAGCTGGGCTCACAACCGGCAAGGCAGGGCTGGAACAAGAGGCGGCCGCTGGGTCCTGCAGCTGGAGCGCGCTGGGCTGGGCGTCCTGCCCATCCACACTGCCCGCGTGACCCGCTGCACAGAAACGTGGCGACAACAGCTCTGCGGGATTCTCTTTAGGGAAATGTGTTTTCTTTACTTTAAGAATGTCCAGAAGCAGGGCTGGAAAGATGGCTGGGAAGTTAAGTATGCTTCCCGCACAAGATGAGGGCCTGGGGTGCGGGGGCTGAAACTGCCCAAGTTCAAATCTTCAGATTCCCCATAAACAGCTGGGTGTGGTCACACACACCTGTAACCCCAGTCCTGCAGAGGGAGCGGAGACCCGGGAATCGCTGGGCTCACGCTGTGGTGTTAGTAAGCGATTTCAGCTCAAAATAGGAATGGATAGAAGAGCAATGGAGCAGGGTACCTGACGCATGTCTCCAGCCACTGCAGGTAAGCATGTGAAGTATTGCAGAGGCACAAATACATGTGTGCGTGTGCGCACACACACACACACCACATTGCACAAGCAAAAAACAATACCAATTGCCATGAATGCCCAAGAAAAATGATGGCATTTTGGATTTGCAGAATATTAAATGCACTAAATGAGGGGAGGCTCCATGAACACTAGACTTGGATGAAATCAGTTTGAGCAGATCACATGGCCAGCCTTGTAGTTCATTGGTTTCTCACTGCCAGGGCTACCATACATTTGTCCAGCTCTAGACAGTTTATTGTAAAGCCTCCTAATCATTCTACCACCTTCAGTCATTTCTCCTATCCAATCCTAGAAAGATATTTCTGTTAGAGGGACACATTTGCAATGGAGATCAAACAGGGAGAAAGGGAAGGAGGAAGAAAAGAAAGGAAAAAAGAATGAAAGAGAAAGAAAGGATGGAGAAGGGAAGAAGAAAGAAAGAAGAAACCTAGAAAAAAAACCAGAGGGTTGAGGAGATGGCTCAGTGGTTAAAAACACTTGTTCATAAAGCCTTCCAGCCTGGGTTCAATTCCCCAGGACCCACATAAAGCCAGATACACAAAGTGGTGCATGTGTCTAGAGTTTGTTTGCAGTGGCAAAAGGCCCTGGAATGTCCATAGTCTGTCTTTTTCTCTCATAAATAAATAAAAATGAAAAAAAGTCTCAAACAGAACAGAGCATTACCTCATAACTGGAAGTAATAAAAATAAGAAATAAAATACCAAAAGCAGAACAGTAAAATATAAGATCAACTAAAATAAAGTATGCTGAATTTATAGTGAAAATATTTATAGAACTTGGGGTCAAGAATAGATGCAAGTGAGTAATAATAATTCCTGAACAAGACAGGAATATAGATTTACATGAGCTTGGAAATCAAGAAGGCTCATGGAGTTGATATGACATAACACAGAGACCAACACCAAAACAGAATTTCATGAAAAGAATAGGGACATCGCTAGCTTGCAAGTAAAAGCTGAGATTACTTATAAGGGAGAACAAATTGGAGAAGTTTTTTGTCCCCTATTCCCACTTACATGATCAAAGTCAGAGACAATGGAATAGCATTTCAAGGAGAAAGAAATTGGCTGAAGAAATACTTTTCACTCGCAAAGATAACTGAGCCATTGATTCATTGAATTCATTGATTCATTGGATCAGAGCTCTAAGGTAATATGGAAGGTGGTCAGGTTGAGGTGTGGGGTGAAGTGACACGGCGGACTAAGGAATGAGAAAGGGTCAGACAGAAGAGAGGACAGAGGAGCAACGTGGAGAGGAAGGCGGAGAAGAACGGCTGGCTGAGCATGTGCAAACACGTCATGTGAGCGTGTTTCATTTGTCCCAAGGGCCCCGGACAGCTCCGTGTTTCAATGAAGAGAGTGAGAAATACTTTAGAAGTTTAAACATGAGGTGAAAAATGAATCAAGATTGGGGCAAGAAGAATGAGGAAGAACATTACTGCAGTTGTTTAGGGAAGAAATGATGGCGACTTCAATTTGGATGGTGGCATTGGGAGTAGAAAGCAAGCAGAAAATGTGTGTCACGTTTAAGACGCAGGTAGAAGGCAGACAAGGGATAGGGGAGTGTTCAGGCAAAGATGGCACCGGTGCCGGAGCAATGGGTTAGGGGGCTTAAGAAGAAGGAGCAGGTTTGGGGAAACTTGGGGCGCATACCAGGGAAGCGTCCCGTTGAAATGTCCTGTGAGTAGAGGATGGCTCGATGAGTCTAGGCTGGAGATTTATTTGAGTGACATTAACGTGAAGGTGATGTCATAGGAGTAGATGAGGTTGACCAGGACGGGTACCCAGATTGGATGGACACACCCAAAGGTGCTTTCAGAATCAGTGTCTCTGACCATGTGCAGTCCACAAACATTGGTTCATCCAACACGGCCAGAGGAAACAGCAACCACGAATCAATAGTCGGAGAAGAATAAGTCATTCACATTAAGGAAAGGGCTGTTGCTCATAAACCGAACTAATTGGACCTATTAATAAAATAAAAACTATAGGTTCAGAAAACTAAAGGGAAAATAGAAGTATTTCAGAATTTTAGTTTAGGCAAATGATTGGATGAAGGAGAAAGAGAGAAAATGACATTTTTTTTTGCCTTAAAAGTGGTCCAAAGCTAGGAATGACAATTCAAGTCTAATTTAGCCTTCTGGGTGATTATTTAGTCACTTTACAACTATGACTGTACCCCATCCACAGAGTTGTGACCCTAGCCTGCAGTCCAAGGAAGGAAAATGGAGTCTCTGGTTATAGCCACAGTACACATCAGATGGACATAAATCAGAGCGGGAGGCATTCTTGCTTTTGATGGATGTGACTGATCATTTTGCGAATAGGAAAGTGAGGCTCAGTGAATAGCCAAGAGTTGGACGGCAGGTGTGACTTTGGGATGGATGAACTGCTTCCTTGTAGATTTCCTAAGAGCCATGCAATAAAACAAAGGACAGACCAAGTGTGGCGGTAATCACCTGTGAAGCCTAAGAACCCAGGTTCGATTCCCCAGTACCCACATAAGCCAGATGCACAAGGTGGCGCACGAGTCTAGTTTGTTTGCAATGGCTAGAGGCCCTGGCATACCCATTGTCTCTCAATCTGCCTCTCTCTGTCTCTCTTTCTCAAATAAATAAAATAATCTTTTTATTTATTTATTTAGGTTTTTCAAGGTAGGGTCTTGCTCTAGCCCAGGCTGACCTGGAATTCACTATGTAGTCTCAGGGTAGCTTTGAACTCATAGCAATCCTCCTACCTCTGCCTCCTGAGTGCTGGTATTAAAGGCGTGCACCACCATGCCTGGCAAAATAAAAAAAATTTAAATATTTTTTTAAAAAGGCAAGTTATCAAAATCAATAACAATGGTGCCTGACTGACGACCTAACATTTTTCTACTTTGTGGTGGTATGAGGGAGCCTTTGGTAGAAACTCTATTTTTAATTTTGATCTTTTTTTTTTTTTTTTTTTGTCTGAGCTGTGCAGTAGAATGCACTCTTTGGAGGTATTGGGAAATAGCATTAAGCCATAACTCACAGCTCTTTGTCACAAGAGAGGGAACCAATACACCTCAGTGGATTGGGTGGGTAAGCTAAGATGCTCAACGGGTTATGTGTATTAGATGCATTTTAACTTATGATATTTTCAATTTGAGATTTTTATTATATTTCATGCATGCATGTGAGTGTGGGTGCACACATGCCAGGGTGTGTGTGTGGAGGTCGGAAGACAATAGCAAGTGTCAGTCCTTCCTTTTCACCTCATTTAAGGCTGTGTCTCTTGTTCACTGCTGCGAAGGCCAGGCTGGGTAGTTTGAGAGCTCCTGCAATTCTTGTCATCCTCTCCCATCTTGTTGCAGGAGAGCTGTGATTATGTGGGTCCTGGGGGCCCAAACTCAGGTTATCAGGTTTCCATAGCAAGCACTTTACCCATTGAACTGTCTCCTCAGCTTCCTCATGATGGTTTTATTGGGAGACAGTCCCACTGTAAGTTGAAGCACATTTGTGTAAGAACCTAGAAATCACATAATAAAAGTAATCAATGATTTGTATAAAGAAACCTTTATTGGGAAATAAAGATTAGAGCACATGAATGAATGGACTAGGAAAGGAAAGAAGAAATGAACCGTAAAATGCTATCAATTTGTCTCAAGTTAAAGGTTAAAACATCCCACTTTAAATTTCAGAAGCTTCTTTTGGAAAAAAAACTATATTTTGAAAAATAAATGTGACTCTCAAAAACGTTTTTTAAAAGAAGCTAGTTCTATCAAATTTAAAACCATACTATAAAACAACAGCAGTTAAAAAAAAAAAAAAAGCCCACAAGACTAGAATGCTAACAAATGAAATAGGTCGGTAGAACAGGAAAGAAACCCATAAATTCAATAGAAAAATACAGCATGCAATAAAGTACCATACAGCATGAGGAAATGAAGAATTATGTAATAAAGGCAGAGAGCAAGGAAAATTACTCTGTTCCTTCCTTCCTAGATACCAAAAATAATCTCCATATGAGAAAAAGATTAAGTTTGAAAAAGTCAAATCAATAAAAATTGACCAAAAATGAAATAGAATCTCAACTATTTGGAAGAAAAGATTAAAGCAACTGAAAGAGTTTCAGAGTAATATGCTGCAAGCAAACCTCAAAATGCCTCTACACTGAAGATATAGAAAATAAGAATAAATTAAGACAAACTGTTGGAAAATATACTCACATCAAAAGTGACAAACTATAGTATTCTTCATGGTATATAAATATCCTAACCAACTTTGCAAGGTTAATACTAAGGCTCTAACAAATAAGTGGGTTAAATAATTCTCCAAACTATTCTTGTTATTTTATTTTTGTTATTAATTTTGTGGGGGAGTGCTGGGGATTGAACACGGCTTTTTGAGCTGTGGGTAAACACTCTGTCATTGAGTCACACTCCAGTTCCAAATTATTTAAGTAGGAAAAATGCATGTAATTTGTTTTTAAAATTTGTTAGTAACAAAACTATAAATGAGCAACACCATTAATTTCTACTAAGTAAAAACGAAAAGACCTAATAGATGAACACAAGGTGTTTTTAGTGAAATTTGGCAAACAGTAATTGTGGGAATTAGTAGAACTTGTATAATGCTGTTGGAAAAAGAATTTGCTAATGATATTCAAGACTTTGGATACGTTTACACTCTCTGATAACCACTCATAAGTGTCAATGTGAAGAAAAGAAGTAGAAAGTATGGTATTATATGTGGAGGCACAGGTTTATTAAAGCATCATTGGTAGTAGCCAAAACAGTCAAGGTACTATATACAACAGTATGAATTATAATTATAAATATTTATTATGCAACAATAAAGAAAAGTTTTAATTGATAACATTAAGTGAAAAAGAATAGGTCACAAAATTGTTTAATAGCTACAGAGTAAGTGTGTAAAATATGAGTAACAGCCTGAAAGAAAGTATGAAGAAATTATGAGTGATATCATGCTAAAATTACAGGTAATTTTCCTTGTTAAAATACTATATAATTTTGTTAGGAAAATCATTTTAACCTGTGTGTGCATATGTGTTTGTATTAGTGGTTAGTAATTATATGACCTTGAGCAGGTTACTGAGGACCTTTAAGCTTCAGTTTGCCTGTGTATAACAAGGAGATAATAACAGGATGCACTTGGTGGCATTGTTATGAGGGCCAGATGAGGTACTACATGGACAGCAGCAAGTTCTAATGCCTGGCACTCAGATGGAAGGTCACCAAGGCTATGAAAGTGGCAATGACTTTGGCACCAATGGTGGCCATCTGAGTGCTGATGCAGCATTCCTGTTTGTTTCACTGGATTCTCCACTGTTCACACAATCATTCATGGTTTCCAGTTGACAAAGACCATTTTCACTTCTAAATATTTTATTTTTATTTTTTACTTGAGAAAGAAATAGATAGATGGTAGATAGATAGCTGGATGATAGATAGATAGGGAGAATTGGTGTTCCAGGGCCCAGGAATTTTCAGGTGGTCTTTAAGTTCTCTTCTAGCCACAGCAAATGAACTCCAGATACACGTGCCACCTTGTGCATCTGGTTTACTATGTGGGTCTTGGGTAATCAAAATCAAACTTGGGTCCTTTGGCTTTGCAGGCAAGCACTTTAACTGCTGAGCCATCTCTCCAGTCCCGCACTTTCATTTTTGCTCATTCCATGTATCTGTTTTAATTCCATTTCCTTGTGAGCCATTGGCTTTGGTCAGGCCAATATGAGACTCTTCAACCACCCAACAAAGACTGAGGCATAGTCATGCTCAGACATTGCTTTGACCTGATTCAGGGACATTTGTTATTTTGATGAGGGAGATAGACCAGTGACAGGCAAACAGACAGGACAAGATCATTTCCAAGTCCCCAGGCAGACTGATATCTCCCCTCCTGCACTGTTACAATGAACTGATTCTGATGGCAAGCTGACAGCAGGGATTGCTGGGTCCCTGCACTGTACCTGTTGCTAAGTATTTAGCATCAAATCTGTGCTCAGGTGCTTTAAATATCCCATGGGAAAAATCAATATCCTGTCCACTCTTTTGCTTGATTGTTATTACTGCTATTATTATTTTAATATTTTGACTTGATTCTTATTTATTTATTTGAGAGAGGGAGGGAGAGTGAGAGAGAGGAAGAGGCAGAGAAAAAGAGAGAGGGAGAGAGAGAGGGAGAGAGAATGGGCACACCAGGGCCTCCAGCCACTGCAGACGAACTCCAGATAACATATACCACCTTGCCTGTGCATCTAGCTTATGTGGGTACTGGGGAATTGAACCTGGGTCCTTAGGCTTCACAGGCAAGCACTTTAATTGATAAGCCATCTCTTCAGACCTCTCTCTATATATACATATATTTTGGTTTTTTGAGGTAGGGTCTCACTCTGGTTCAGGCTGACCTGGAATTAACTATGTAGTCTCAGGGTGGCCTCAAACTTTTGGTGATCCTCCTACCTCTGCCTCCCAAGTGCTGGGATTAAAGGCGTGCGCCACCACGCCCAGCTCAGACCTCTATTTTTAATAACAAAAACTCATAGTTTAGTGAAATAGGAAAGCTGAAAACACCATGGAGTGAGTGCACCCATGATAAAAACTACAGATAAGCCCTCTTTGCCAACCCAAACTCCTACAATTCTCCACAGCTCAGGCCCAGCTCAGAGCTCTGTGGAGGCTTGCTCAAGGGACTCTGTCCTGTGGTTTCCCCCTTTCTCTGGACATTATTATCCATCCTCCTCAGATTTCTCTGACTGGACAGGAAGATCTCAGAGCAGAAATCATGTTGGTCATGTACTGATTTTTATTTTCTTTTGTAAGTGTGTGTCTGTATATAGTGTGCATGCATGTTTGTATGTTGGTTTGTGTGTGCATGGGTACACATGTGTGTATGCATACGTGGAAGTCAGAGATTGATGTTAGATATCTTTATCACTCTCCACTCTATTTTTTAAAGTATATTTAATTATTTATTTTCAAGGAGAGAGAAGGGGGGGAGAGAGAGAGAGAGAAGGAATGGGTGTGCCAGGGTCTCCTGCAAATGAACTCCAGATGTATGCACTATGTTTTACATCTGGCTTTATGTGGGTACTGGAGAATTGAACCCAGGCCATCAGGCCTTGAAAGCAAGCACCTTTAGCTACCAAGCCATCTCTACAGTTATCAAGCCTTTTTCTTTTTCTGTTTTCGTTTTGGACAATGTCTCTTACTGAACCTAAGCTTACCCAGAGAACCTGAAGCTTATCAATTTGACTAGATTAGTTAACTAGCAAGCCCTTGAGATTTTATGTCTCTGGCTTCCCCAGTGCTGGCCTTACAGTCATGCACTATCATGCCCAGCTTTTATGTGGGTGCTGGGCATCCAGACTCACCTCCTCACGCTTGCGAGGCAAGTACTTCACAAACTGAGTCATCTCCCCTGGCCCTGGTTCTTATTTTCTTTGTTTCTTTCACTCTTTTTATCACAATGTCTATTAAGATGCTGAGTAAAAGATACATACCCTATGAATATGTGTTTGAATACACGGAACTTTTAACTAAGAAAAGACCATTTATTCACTTTATATCTGGTTTTCTTCAAGAGAAGGAATCAACATTGATCCAATGATAATGTCCAAAGGTTTTTTTTTTTTTTTTAAATAAATTTTCCACTCTGGCCTTATTCCCATTAAGAGCAGTTCTCAGCTGCGAATATGGCTCAGCTTGTAGAATGCTTGCCTAGAATGCACAAGACCCTGCATTTCATTCCCAGCACTACCTACACCTGGCATCATGGCACATGCTTATCTATAGTCCCCACCCTCAGGAAGTGGAGGGCACAAGCCTGTAATCCTAGTACTCAGGAAGTAGAGGCAGGAGGATCAGAAGTTCAAGGTCATCCTGGGCTACTAAATGAGTTAGAGGCCAGTCTGGGCTACATGAGACAGAGAGGGGAAGAGGAGGGCAGTAGGGAAAAAGGGAGGGAGAGAGGGGAGAGAGTAGTTCTGAGAACCGGAGTAAATGGGTGTTGGTTCACACCCTGGCCAGGAGCAAATACCACATGCACAGTTACTATGCGGTAGGTAGGTGATTTTTTTTTTTTTTTTTTACAGTAAAGCCTTTTAAAACTGACCAGTGTATGAGCCACAGGTAAATTGTTGGACTTGTCTCCTTCCTAATACTTTGTATATTTTTAAGAGAGAGAGAGAGAGAGCGTTGGCATGCCAGGGCCCGCAGCCACTGCAGTTGAGCTCCAGATGTGCGCACCACCTTGTGCACATGTGCAACCTTGTGTGCTTGCATCGCCTTGTGCATCTGGCTTACGTGGGATCTGGAGAGTCAAACATGGGTCCTCAGGCTTCTCAGGCGAGCATCTTAACCACTGAGCCATCTCTCCAGCCCCTACAATGGTACTTTATTTATTGCCAGTACTCAGGCCTCCAACTCAAGGAGGAAACACAAGAGGTAAAAATGATAGTGTTCAGTGCTCACTGTGGACGGAGTATAGCTTAGAGAAGAGGCTGTGTCCTTACCTCGAAAGAGCCTATTATAAAGAAATCAGTCAGCTTTTTTTTTTTCCCCTGGCAATGTACCAACTCTGTATTAACTACCCAGATGAATGTCAGATCATACCCCAGGAATTATTCATGAAGCCCCTCTGCACAATGTAATTGCAGGTTTTGGCATCCACAGTGAAGTCTTATTGTCTTATAGATTAGCTTCTCTTCCTATCCTACAGAAGAGACAATGATCTGAAACAACTTAGTCAAGGGGAAAAAGGAGTCCGTGTGCTTCGCATGAAAAAAAAAAACAAAAAAAAACATTTTGTTAAGAGAGAGGTCCTCGGGATCACTTACACTCTGCCTTGAGAGAGGGGACTGTGGCCTCACTGAGGAGTTGGCTGCAGTCCCATAACTGGTGACTTTCACTGTGGATCTTTCCCGAGTGAGCGGAAGAGCACTTTATCTATGTTTAAGAATTAGTTGTACCAAACCGTAGCTCTGCTAATCTCTGTTCCAGCATCACCAAATGAAATTTATGCAAGTGGATGAAGAAACCCAGCCGTTTCCAAGGGTAGACACCAATCAGTCAACAACTGGGCTTCAAGGAATCATTAAAAAAATTATTCACTATAATCCAAATATTAATATGCCTCAAAAAAGATACTGTTTTACTGGAAACTTACTGGTGAGATTTTAGACTATTTGTTCAAGCTGTGACTTTTTAAAAAAAATTATTTATTTGTGTGTGTGGGGGATACCAGCATCTCTTGCCACTGCATACAAATACCTCTCTGGCTTTAGGTGTGTGGTTGGGAATTGAACCTGAGCTGCCAGCCTTTGGAAGCAAGCACCTTTAATCACTGAGCCATGTCCCCAGGACCCAGACTAAGACTTTTTATTTATTTTTTAAAATTATTTGTAAGGGAGAGAGAGAGAATATAAATGCCAGAGCCTTTGGTTCCTCAAACGAACTCCAGATGCATTTGCCACTGTGCATCTGGAGTTACATGGGTGCTGGGGAATTGAACCCAGACTAGCAGGCTTTGTAAGTAAGCACCTTTAACTGCTGATACATCTCTTCAGGGCCCAGGCTACAACTTTTAAAGGTGGAAGAAAAGTCACTTTTGGGGCTGTAGAGATGGCTCAGTGGTTAAAGGCACTTGTTGCAAAGCCCAATGGTGCAGGTTTAAATCCCCAATACCTACATAAGGCCAGATGCACAAAGTGGTGTATGTGTCTGGAGTTCATTTGCAGTAGTAGGAGGTCATGGTGTGCCTTTACTCATTCTTTAAAAGGAAAAAAAAAAGTGTCACTTGTTTCAGTGGAATTTTCTTATTTTACTATGTTGAATATTGAGTCATTTTTCATGGATCTGTATGGTACATGGGTAGTTTGTTTTCTATGGGATAAATGTGTTTTCAGGAATTTATGTCCAAGAATACAAGCATATTTGTTACAAATGCACACACACACACACATATGTATATGTATGTGTGTGTATATATATACATATGCTACATGTGTATATATACTATCTTTTTAGAGAAATAAATATCTTCTTCTGGTTCTAATTAAAACCTCTTCTGGGAAAATCTAACAAGAACATTTGCCAAAATGGGTGATGTACTGACCTGATAAGAACTTACATTTTTCTCCTAATTAAACCACATGAAATTAAAGCTGTCAAGTAACCTGTGCAGTCTAGGTTCTTGGTCAGTAGTAGCAGGTTAATGGCTTTCCTTAACTACAAGATTTTTCAGCCCGGTGAATTCTTTCTGGAAGAATAGCTCTTTGAAATATAGTTTCTTTGAATTCAAATCAACTTAGACCTTTTGGTCTCTGTGTTCTCAATTATTGTCAACCATCTTTTTTTGTAATTTAGCTTTTTGTGTGATGCTATATACATATGTACACAACATAACTACATGTAGGTATACAGAGATATCTCTATAAATGCACATGTGTGGATAGTTGGATGTACACATATAGGTGGAGTACTAGGAAGCCACCTGGATAACTTTAATCCAATAATTTAGATACTTGAACACTACTAGTTCACATGCATCTCATTTTTACTTAACTATGTGTTCATAGCTTTGACCTGAAAATGATTATTGGGAAAGAAGTGAGAAAAATCAGCATGAGCAGAAGGAATCTTACTGAAAATAGGAGCTTCACGCACACTGATGAAAAGAAATAGGCCATCATTGTGAACTTACTTATTCTGTGACTCAACAATGTTAACCTCAAGTTGTTTCCATCCATGGAAATCCACTAGAGAAAACCACATTCTATTATTCCATGGGTACTAGAAATGATTTCAAAATTTCACTTGGAGTTTCATACAGCTATAATTTATTTGGGCCTGATGCAATTATTTTCCTCATATCACTTCAGCTGTTTGGAAGATTTAACAAGAGAGAAGATTCACTGTATGCAGTGCACGCTGTGTACATCTATATCTTGTACCTACAGATACTTGTCTTCTAAGCAGAGAAAAATACTTTCTGGAAGATCTGCCCCATCCCCAGTCACTCTTCAAAAGCCCTTAAGGGTATTTGAATCAGCCTGCACATGCCTACCAGCCCACTTTAATTCTGAGAACCCTTCAAGAACATTCCGCACCATGGTAGCGTGGAATTTTTCTCAAGCACTGAAGATCCTGTTTCACATGAGCGAAACTGTGAACACAAGGATGTAAGGCTTCACTCGGGGTGTGTTGCTGAGTAGAGGTAAATCCCATGCTGTTATTCTGGTGGGCAAATATGTTCTTCGCATTGTCAGTTTTCCTAAAAGCAAAGTCTCCCTCCCCTACCCGTCCTAATAAGGACTTTGTGTCTCTTTTGTCATCCTGTTAGATCAGCAAGATATTTCTGGGAACAGAGTCTTTCCATAGGGAGGAATCACATGAGAGTCAGAAGGCAGGAACCCAGGTGAGGGTTTATGTTCCCTGGCTCCCACCCTTTCCATGCAGCCAGCTTTTCACCCTTGGTGGTGTGTTTACTGTGGAGTTTCCACTAGTCTCTAAGCACTGTACTGTGGGGTGCCTGTCTGTTTTCTATGTCTGCATCCTCTCTATTTAGCCTAGAGTCTGTAGTCATGGGGTGGGTGCACATTAAATATTTCCCAAATAACTGAATAGATGGATGCTCTTCCCTTTAGTGCATGCCCAACACACAAAGACCTTTCAACGACTTGCCTTCCTCCATTGTCCTTTGGAAGAGATCACCGATTCCTGCAAAGCTAGCCTGTTCTCAAGAAGTGTCCACTGTGCATGCTTTGAAATCTTGTTGCCAGAGGACTTCTACGAGTAAGCTTTCGCTGACATTTCTTTTTTTTTTCCTTTTGCATGAGTGTATGTGAGTGGTGCGCATGCGTATGTGTGCATGTGCACGTGGGGGCCAGGTATTGACATTTGGCGTCTTCTTCTGTTGCTCTGCAACTTATTATTATCATTATCAACATATTTCGTATGGATACACCATGTGTGGAAACCCTCTTTCCCCTCGTCCCTGCCCCCATTTTGCTGGGTGCCCTCCTCAGTGGGGTTGCAGGTATTCCCCATGGGGTTCTGGGTTATGTGCTGTGGAGCGGCAGTCTGTTATTCTTTTGAGGGAAGGAATGCCTCTTCCTCAAAATTCCCTGAGCTGTGGTGGGTGAGTTTGAAGTCTACTTCAGTGATGTGCTCTTAGGAGCCTCTGGATCTCTGCTTTGGTAGGTGTTGAGTGTCCTCAGGGTCTGTCTCCTTCACCCTGGCGCTGACTGTCAGGAACAGCATGGAAGCAGCACTCTTGCTCGTCTCCCCAATTCCTCTGTGGTTTCAGCTGTGGCTTGGCTGAAGTGCGAGGGGCAGTTTATCTCTGGTCTCACTACCTTCTGAAAAAGAAGAAAGGATTCTCCAACAGAGAGTGAAGTCAGTGTAGTTTAAATGGGATAAGCATTATTAATTTAAGGAGAATTTGATGTATATAACCCTTCTTTTAGCCAAAGACTAGTGAGAGCTTGACACTGGGAGAGAATAATCTTTGTCTCCATAGGATTCTAATCTGGTTCCCAATTCCAGATATGAGTTCCTTTACTCTGAGCAGATCTCTTGGCCAACCAGAAAGCTGTTGATTACCCACCGAGGCTGTGTGCCACTATTGCACTGGTGTGTACATCCCATCAGGGTGTTGGCTTCTGAGTAGTTTAGACTTCTGGTTGCTCAGACCCCAGTAGCTCATGTAACGCTTTCCAGCACTTGACAGGCTAACTGTCTGGGGACTGACTCTCTTCTGGATTCCAGCCATCTGCATCTTATTTTTGAGATAGACTCTCACACTGAACCTGGAGCTTACTGATTTGACCGAGTAGACTAGCTAGTCACAAGCCCTGGGGATCCCTGTCTCCACCCCTCCCCAGCACTGGGATTGCAGGTGCATGCCACCATACCCAGCATTTGTGTGGGTACTGGGGATCTGAACTCAGGTGCTCATGTATGGGCAGCAAAAAGCTCACCACTGAGATCCCCCCAACCCCTTTCACTAAAATTTCTATTTCTTTCCTTGGAGATGGGACCATTCTTAATTTAAAAGCTATAAAGCTCATCTTCTTAGACTAAATGTTAAAAACCCCTTTAACATATCTGCTAGATCTATCCTTTGCCTCGAGCATATCATTTAGGACTCTTACATCGCAACATTCATATGATTCTATCCAACTCAGTAATGCTTCTATGTGTAAAGCAGTGATTTAAGTTAGAGCGGAGATGGATTAACTCCTTATACTCACAGAGGAAGAGCATTAATTACAACTTCTGTTACAGAGCTGGTGGGGGGGGGGACAGATATGGAGACTTTAGTTAACTTGTCCAAGGTTGCCCAGTTCATTCGTGCCAGAGGAGACTTTGCATCAAGCAATGTGTCTTCATGGACTAAACCTTCCTGCCAGAGTGAGGATTTTGTGGGGAAAAGATCCTGTTTTGTTAGTAATGTTTTTCTTTGTAATGGCACTTACTTGTCAGAGCAGGACGTCATGTTAGAATACTTTGGGTCGTTTACTCAAATCATTTCCATTAAAAAATGTTTCTTTAGGGCTGGAGAGATGGGTTAGAGGTTAAGGCTCATGCCTGCGAAACCTAAGGACCCAAGTTCGATTCTTCAGGTCCCACATAAACCAGATGCACAAGGTGGCACATGCCCCTGAAGTTCGTTTGCAGTGGCTAGAGGCCCTGGTGCACCCATTCTCACTCACTCTCTCTTTCTCTCTCCCTCTCTGTCTCTAATAAATAAATAAAATAAATCTTTAATTTTTATGTGAGAGAGAGAGAGCGAGAGTGAGAGCACACCAGGGTCTCCAGCCACTGCAAAGGAACTCCAGATGCATGCACTACCTTGTGCTTCTGGCTTACGTGGGTCCTGGGAAATAGAACCTTGGAGGCAAGCGTCTTAATCGCTAAGCCATCTCTCCAGCCCTATTTCCGTGTTTTAAAAACAGTGTATGTTTAAAGATGGAAGAGGCTGGGCTGGAGAGATGGCTTAGCGGTTTGGCTTAGTGGTTAAGCGCTTGCTTGTGAACCCTAAGGACACCAGTTCGAGGCTTGATTCCTCAGGAGCGCCCATTCTCTCTCCCTCTCTCTATCTGCCTCTTTCTCTCTCTGTCGCTCTCAAAAAATAAATAAAAATAACAAAAAATTTTAAAAAATTATTAAGAAAAAAGATGGAAGAGGTTGACTAGTGGACCTGTAGACATCGGTAGAGAAAACTGTATTTAAAAGGCCTGGACGAGAAAAACAAAAACAAAAACAAAAACAAAACAACAACAACAAAAAACTCCTTTCTTTGGAGACAGGCTTTCACTCAATAGGTCAAGCTGGCAAGAAACTTACTGTTTAACTCAAACTGGCTTTGAATTCGTGGTAATCCTCCTGCCTTAGCCCTGAGTGCTGGATTAAGAAAGTGAGCCACTACTCCTGCCCTCCCCCCACTCAAAAAATAGTTTAAAAGCATCAGAATTTTCTGCTTGTTAGTGAAAACCCACCAGGTCTTAGGGGACCCTCTGTCAGCTAGAGCTGGCCCTGCAAGCATTCGTCGCTGTGTCCAGCAGAGGGCGGGCGAGGTCACAGAAATGCGCAGGCTTCGCGGTGTACAGCACAGACAGACTACAAAGACCGGTGAGGAGGCCCCATGCCTGCTCTCAGTAAGAGAGTAAAAATGCCTCTTTGCACTGGGAAGATAAAATAGCGAAAACTCCTAGTTAGAAGGACCGGGCACGCCTTTAGCATAGTTTGGACATTATGTGTGAGAGGAAAGTTGGCGATAGTGTGCTAAGTTTGGAATCAAATTAAGAGTTTGCTTGGAAGACTTGGGCAGCAACCTCCATGTGGAGAGGGGCTGGGAGGCGTGGGGAAGGCGGCAGAGGTGAGATCCGGTTTAGATGAGAGGGACCTGTCGGAAGTTTAATCGCTTCAGTGATGAACTGAAGTTATTCCAGATAATTTTTTTAATGTTTTATTTTATATATTTATTTATTACAGAGAGATAGAGAGAGGAAGAGAGAGAGAGAGAGAGAAAGAAAGAATATGAATGGGCACACCAGGGCCTCCAGCCACTGCAAAGGAATTCCAGATGCGTGGACCACCATGTGCATCTGGCTTATGTGGGTTCTGGGTAGTTGAACCTAGGTCCTTAGGCTTCACAGGCAAGCGCCTTAACTGCTACACCATCTCTCCAGCCCCTAGATAAATTTTTTAAATAACTTTTTTATTGACAACTTCCATAATTATAGACAATACACCATGATAATTCCCTCCACCCCCTCACTTTCCCCTTTGAAACTCCACTCTCCATCACATCCCCTCCCCTTCTCAATCAGTCTCTCTTTTATTTTGATGTCATGATCTTTTCCTCCTATTATGCTGGTCTTGTGTAGGTAGTGCCAGGCACTGTGAGGTCATGGATATCCAGGCCATTTTGTTCTGGAAGAGTGCATTGTAAGGGGTCCTACCCTTCCTTTGGCTTTTACAAAGAATTATTTATTACATATATGTTGCAGTCAGGTTTGCATTGCTGGTAGAAATCACCCAGCTAAGAGCAGCTTGTGGGAAAAAGAGATTTATTTTGGCTTACAGGTTCAAGGGGAAGCTCCATGATGGCAGGGGAAAACGATGGCATGAGCAGAGGGTAGACATCACCCCCGTGGCCAACATAAGGTGGACAATAGCAACAGGAGAGTGTGCCAAACACTGACAAGGGGACACTGGCTATAACACCCATAAGCCCGCCCCCAACACCGCCCCCAACAATACACTCCCACTAGGAGGCGTTAATTCCCAAATCTCCATCAGCTGGGAATCTAGCATTCAGAACACCTAAGTTTATGGGGGATACCTGAATCAAACCACCACATTCCGCCCATGGCCCCCATAAACTGATATCCATATGTAATCTAAAATACAATGCATTCAGTCCAACTTTAAAAGTCCCCATAGTTCTTATCAATTTCAATGATGTTCATACATCCCCATAGTCCAAGGTCTTTGAACTGAGCCATAATACCAAAAAATCCCCCAAAACCATAATGGCACAGAATAAACATTCACACTGCAGAAGATAGCATTGGGCATAGCAAAGAAACATTCAGCCTATACAAGATTTAAAACAACCAGGGCAAACATCAAACTGTAACTCCAAGTCCAACAACTCTAGCCAGTGACAAATCTCAAAGTCCAATAATTCTAACCAGCAACAAATCTCTGGCATTCCAATTCTGCCCCTCCAGCTAGGCTACTCACAGTCCTGGAAAACTTCATCCAAGGCTGGCAGCTCTCCTTAGCAGCCATCTCATGGTCCCGGCATCTCCACTGGGTCTCCACTGCAATCCATAGTCCATCCTCATGGCCCCATGGGGCCTCCATGCAGGCATCCAGAAAACCTGTTTCACACTGCCCATGGCCATTTCCAAAACACAAGACCGTGTTGCAAACTCAATGACCCTCTTTCTAGCATTTCTTATACTCCACAATACCAGGTAGGGTGCCAATTTGTTAATCCAGGGGGGAATAAAGCAGACTTTGAAGAGCAGGACACTCCTTGAGCATTCAGGCCCCTTCAAACAAGTCTACATTCTTTTGTTGTCCTAGTGCAGGTCAGCTGGCCCAATCTCAAAGGTTGTAATCTCTCAGTTGCAGCTGAATGGGCAGCAGTTCACCCAAGGATTTTTCTTTCTGTGCCATATCCCTCTGCTCACACCAGTTCATTTCTACACAAAGCAACCCTGCACAACTTCTTAGGATCAAGGCATAACAGCAAGCTTCTTACACAAACTGCTAGCCCAGTCCAGGCAAAGCTCTTTCTCACCCTCATAAGACAAACCTTACAGTCCATAGTTTTTTTTAAAATTTTTTTGCTCATTTTTATTTATTTATTTGAGAGCGACAGACAGAGAGCAAGGGTCAGATAGAGAGCAAGAGAGAGAATGGGCACGCCAGGGCTTCCAGCCACTGCAAACGGAACTCCAGATGCGTGCGCCCCCTTGTGCATCTGGCTAACGTGGGTCCTGGGGAATCGAGCCTCGAACCAGGGTCCTTAGGCTTCACAGGCAAGCACTTAACCGCTAAGCCATCTCTCCAGCCCACAGTCCATAGTTTTTATTGCATTCAGGTCTTTCAGCTCTGACCAGAATAGTCCATCAAGCTGTACTTACAGCACTGCAAGGTGTCTCTTAGGCCAAGGTTTCAAATCCTTCCACATTCCTCTTGAAAATCAACTCCAAGAGGCCAAAGTCACACAGTCAGGTGTCTAGCAGCAATCCTCAGTACCACTTTACTGTTGCAGTCAGGTTCGCATTGCTGGTAGAAATCACCCAACTAAGAGCAGCTTGTGGGAAAAAGAGATTTATTTTGGCTTACAGGCTTGAGGGGAAGCTCCCGATGGCAGGGGAAAATGATGACATGAGCAGAGGGTGGACATCACCCCCTGGCCAACATAAGGTGGACAATAGCAACAGGAGAGTGTGCCAAACACTGGCAAGGGGACCCTGGCTATAACACCCATAAGTCTGCCCCCAACAATACACTCCCTCCAGGAGGCATTAATTCCCAAATCTCCATCAGCTGGGAACCTAGCATTCAGAACACCTAAGTTTATGGGGGACACCTGAATCAAACCACCACCATATATATATATATATTTTTTTCTTTTTATTGACAGCTTCCATACATACAGACAATAAACCATGATAATTCCCTCCCATACCCCACTTTCTCCTTCACAAATCTCCACTCCATCATATCCCATCCCTTTCTCCATTATTCTCTTTTATTTTGATGTCATCATCTTTTCCTATTATGAGGGTTTTGTGAAGATAGTGCTAGGCATTGCAAGGTCATGGATATCTAGGCCAATTTTTGTCTGGCAGATTGCATTATAAGCCATCCTACCCTTTCTTCCACTCTTACATTCTTTCTGCGACCTCTTCTGCAATGAACCCTGAGCGTTGGAAGGTGTGATAGAGATGTTTCAGTGCTGAACATTCCTCTGTCACATCTTCTGAGCACTATGGTGCCTTTTGGGTCATCCCAGTGGTCACCACCATCTGAAAAGAGAAGCTTCTCTAACCAAAAGTGAAAATAGCATTAATATACAGGTATGAATGGTACATAAAGTGCTTACAGAGCAGTTTGATGAGAATAATATATGCAATTAGGCAGACAAGAGTAGACATTACACTCCTAATGCTCATGACCTCCTCCATCATGGGATTTTTTATTAGATTTTCACTACCAGGTATGTATTCCCTCCCATAGAGGGGGGGTCTCAGTCCAATTAGAGAGCAGTTGGCTTCCCCCATGACAGACATGCCACTATTGCACCCATTGGCTCATTGGCATGGCTGGCCAAACTTGAGGCTTGCAGTGTCCACTGTTTTCACGACTGATAGCTTCTGTCTCCCATAAGGCTGCATGCAGTGCAGCTTTTTCCAGCTTTCTGTCAGCTGGTCTACCAGGAGAAGGTTTTCAGCTCAGCCCCAGTTTGATTTCTTGGTGATCTTGCAGCCCAGGCATGTGGAGTCTTCAGTAATCAGATCTTATCATCGATTCCTTCTGGGAAACCAAGAGCCTTGGCAATAGCCTGTATTGTTTGGGGGTCATCAGGGCAACAACTCATCGGAAGGTATCCCATCCCAAAAAAATAGGTCAACATGTGGCTTATTCACAATATCCTGAATTTTGATTAACCCTTCCCCACACTCCTTTTGCTCAAACTCTTCCTCTGACTTCACTTAGGCCATTCCACCCACAGAAATCTGTCCATCTACTTACATATGTACAGTACCATCCTCGTATTTCCACCCTCGTCTTCTCTCCACTATAGCCCTTTGCAAGTTTACTCTCCTCTGCTACTGATTTTTACTCCAACTCACACACAGGTCTGAATATTTGTAACTAGGATCCACATATGAGAGAAAACATGTGACGTTTGGCTTTCTGGGCCTGGGTTATTTGACTTAGTATAATCCTTTCCAGATCCATCTAGTTCCCTGAAATTTTCATTTTTATTTACTGCTGAATAGAATTCCATTGTATAATTGTACCACATCTTCATTATCTATTCATCAGTTGAGAGACATCTAGGCTGGTTCCATTTCCTAGCTACTGTGAATAGGGCGGCAGCAAACATGGTTGTGCAAGTATCTCTAAGGTAGTGAGAAGAGTCATTAGGGTATATGCCTAGGAGTGGAATACCTGGGTCATATGGTCAATCTATTTTCAGCTGTCTCAGGAACCTCCACACTGATTTCCACAATGGTTATACCAGACTACATTCCCACCAACAGTGTAGAAGGGCTCCTCTTTTTCTGCATCCTCTCCAACATCTATTGTCACTTGTTTTCTTGGTAGTAGCTATTCTGACAGGAGTGAGATAGAATCTCAAAGTAGTTTTAATTTGTATTTCCCTTATGGCTAACGATGTAGATGTTTATATGCCATTTGTATTTCTTTTTCTGAGAACTCTCTATTTAGTTCCTTAGCCCATTTTTAAATTAGATTATTTGGTTTCTTATTATTTAAGTTTCTGAGTTCTTTGTATATACTAGATATTAATCCTCTGTCAGATGTATAGCTGGCAAAGATTTTCTCCCATTCTGTAGGTTGCCTCTTTGATCTATTCACAGTGTCCTTTGCTGTACAAAAGCTTTGCAATTTCAAGAAGGTCCCTTTGGTTTTATGTCCTGAACAACTGAGATTATATTCAAAATGTCATTGACTATGTCAATATGTTGAAGAGTTTCCCATACTTTTTCCTCTAGCAGTTTTAGAATTTCAGGTCTGACATTAAGCTGTTTGATCCATTTGGACTTGATTCTTGTGCATGTAGAGAGATACAGATCTATTTTCATCCTTCTACATTTTCCTAGCACCGTTTGTTAAAGAGGCTGTCTTTTCTGCAATGCATGTTTTTGGCATTTTTGTCAAAAATCGAATGGCCTGGATTTACATCTGGGTCCTCTATTCTGTTCCATTGATCTAAGTGTCTGTCTTTGTGCCAGTACCGTGTTCTTTTTGTTACTATGGCTTTGTAATATAGCTTAAAATTGGGTATGGTGATACTGCCAACCTTATTTTTGTTGCTCAAAATTGTTTTGGCTGTTCGAGGATTTTTGTGCTTCCAAATGAATTTTAAGACTGTTTTCTCTATTTCCATAAAGAATTCCACTGAAATTGTAATGGGGATCACATTAAATGTGTAGATTGCTTTTGGTAAGACTGATATTTTCACAATATTGGTTTCCCAATCCAAGAAAATGGGATGTCTTTCCATTTCCTAATGTCTTCTGCAATATCTTGCTTGAGTGTTTTAAAGTTTTCATTGTAGAGATCTTTCACTTCCTTGGTTAGATTTATTCCAAGGTACATTATTTTTTGAAGCAATTGTGAATGGGAGGGATTCCCAGATTTCATCCTCTACATATTTGTTGTTAGTGTATTGAAAAGCTACTGATTTCTGTGTATTTATTTTATATCCTGCTACATTGCTAAAATTGTTCATCAGCTCTAACAGTTTGCTGGGAGAGTCTTTAGGGTCCTTTATAGAATCATATAATCTGCAAATAATGATAATTTGATCTCTTCCTTTTTAATTAGCATCCCTTTTGTGAGTGACTCTTGCCTTATTGCTATAGCCAAGACTTCCAGTACTATATTAAATAAAAGTGGGGACAGTGGACACCCTTGTCTTTTTCCTGAATTTAGTGGAAAAGCTGCAAGTTTTTCTCTACTTAGTATGTTGGCTGTAAGTTTGTCATAAATAGCCTTTATTATGTTGAGCTATGTTCCTTTTATTCCAATTTCTGTAGGACTTTTACCATGAAAGGATGTTGGATTTTGTCAAATGCCTTTTCTGCATCTATTGAGAGATCATGTGATTTTTGTCCTTCAGCCCATTTATGTAGTATATTACATCTATCGATTTGCATATGTTGAACCATCCCTCCATCTCTGGGATGAAGCCTACTTGGTCTTGGTGAATGATCTTTTTGATATATTCTTATATTCTGTTTGTCAATATTTTGTTGAGAATTTTTGCATCTATGTTCATAAGGTAGATTGGTCTGTAATTTTCTTTTTTTGTTCTGTCTTTGGTTTTGGTATCAGGGTGATGCTGGCTTTATAGAAGGAGTTTGGTAGATTTCCTTCCTTTTCTATTTTCTGGAAAAGTTTAAGAAACAGTAGTGTTAGTTCTTCCATGAAGGTCTGGTAAAATTCACAAGTGAATCCATCTGGACCTGGACTTTTTTTCGTTGGGAGGCTTTTTATAACTACTTGGATCTCTGTACTTGTTATAGGTCTATTTAAATGGTTAATCTCATCTTGATTTAATTTTTGTTGGTCATATAAATCAAGGAAATCATCTATTACTTTCAGATTTTCAAACTTAGCAGTGTATATATTCTTAAAGTATGTCCTTATGATTCTCTGGATTTCTTTGGTATCTGTTGTAATGGTGCCTTTTTCATCTCTAATTTTGTTAATTTTTGTCTCTTCTCTCTTTTTCCTGGTCATATTTCTAACAGTTTATCAATCTTGTTTATCTTTCAAAGAACCAACTCTTTGTTTCATTTATTCTTTGGATTTTTTTGTTTTGTTTTGTTGTTTGGTTTCTATTTCATTAATTTCTGCTCTAATCTTTATTATTTCTTCTCATCTACTGATTTTTGGTTTGCCTTGTTCTTCTTTTACAAGGCCTTATGGTAAAGCATTAAGTTGTTTATTTGTGAACTCTCTAATTTCTTAATATAGGCACGTGGAGCTATAAATTTCCCTCTCAGGACTGCCTTCCTTTTGTCCCAACAGGTTTGGTATATTGTATTCTCATCATCATTTGATTCTTGAATTTGTTGATTTCCTTCTTTATTTCTTCAATGATCCACTCATCATTCAATAGTGTACTGTTTAGTCTCCATGAATTTGTATTTGCTCTGTAGTTTTTCTTGTTGATGATTTGTAGTTTAATCCCATTGTGGTCAGATAGAGAACAAGGGATTATTTCAGTTTTCCTGTATTTGGTAAGATTTGCTTGGTGTCCTAATATATGGTCTATTTTAGAGAATGTTCCATGTGCTGCTGAGAAAAATGTATATTCTGCAGCATTTGGATGGAATGTTCTGTAGATACCTGTTAGGTCAATTTGTACCATTACATCATTTAATCCAGATGTCTTTCTGTTGATTTTTTGCCAGGATGACCTGTCAATTGATAACAGTGGATATTGATGTCACCTACTACAATTGTGTTTGGTGTTATCTGTGACCTTAAGTCTAATAGTGTTTGTTTGATGAAATTGGAAGCCCCCACATTAGGTACATTTAAGTTTAGGATTGTAATGTCCTCCTGTTGGAGTGTTCTTTTAATCAGTATAAGGTGACCTTCTTTACCGTTCATCACTAATGTTGGTTTGAAGTTTATCCTGTCAGATACTAGGAAAGCAATACCTGCTTGTATCCTGAGCCCATTTGCTTGAAATACCATTTTCCATCCTTTCACCTTAAGACAGTATCTATCTTTTATTGAGAGATGAGTTTCCTGGAGGGAGCAAGCAGCAGTATCCTGCCTTTTAATCCAGTCTGCAAGCCTGTGTCTTTTGGTTGGGGCATTGAGGCCATTGATATTAAGAGTTATTATTGAAAGGTATGTATTTATTCTCACCATTCTTCTTTTTTGTAGTGCTTCTCTTTTCCTTTTATTCTCTTATTTTAACTATTATTTGAATATGGTTTATTTTTTCCTGTTTCCTCATGTCTGTGCTTCAGTATGAAGCATTCCTTCAAGTATTTTCTGTAGAGCTGGCTTAGTTGTCATAATTTCCTTTAGCCTGTTTTTGGTGTGCAATGTCCTATTTCTCCATCAATTCAGATAGATAGCTTTGCAGGATAAAGTAACCTTGGTTGACAGTTGTGATCTTTCAGAACTTAGAATACATCATTCCAAATCTTTCTGGCTTTTAAAGTTTGTGTTGAGTAATCTGCTGTGATCCTAATGGGCTTGCATTTACAGGTGACTTGCTTTTACTCTCTAACTGCTTTCAATATATTTTCTTTGGTTTGCATGTTTAGTAATTCAATTATAACATAGCGTGGAGAAGTTCTTTCCAGGTTTTATCTGTTTGGTGTCTAAAAGCTTCCTGTATTTGCATCAACATTTCTTTCCCAATTTGGAGAATATTTTCTTCTATGATTTTGTAGAAAATGCCTACTATGTCTTTGCAGTGAAATTCTTCTCCTACCATTCCCTGAATTCTTATGTTTGACTTTTTTCATAGTGTCCCAAATATCTTGAAATTCCCACTCATACCTTCCTATTAGCTTGTCTTTCTCTTTGTTGGACTGTATTAGATCTGCCACCTGGTCTTCTAGTTTAAATATTCTGTTCTCTCCTTCATCCATTCTATTGCTGAGACTTTCCTCAGAGGTTTTTATTTGACTTATTGTTTTTCAGTGCTAGTATTTCTGCCTGATTTTTCCCCAGTATTTCTATTTCCTTACTCATGTCTTGTAACGACCTCATTATTTCATTAAGCTGGTTTCTTATGTTCTCTTTCAGGAGTTTGTTTTCTTCTTTGATTTCTTTGAGATAGATAAAATCACTTTTTTGAAATCTTTGTGAGGCATTTCATGTAAAACAGTCTCATTGGGGGGTCATTTCTGATAGATTTATAATTTTTGGTGGAACTGTACTATCTTGATTTTTTGTGTTTCTTGTATTATAATGTAGCAATTTTTGCATTCTGAGTTGATTTGATGCTTGGGTTTTCTAATTATCTCCAATGATCCTAGATGTGGAAATCCAACTTTGTATACCTTCAGGGTAAGAGTTTAAGGTACCAAGTATAGCTCTTGTACTCCAATCCAACCACAGAAGTAATCTTAGGTGTTGAGTTTGCCTGCCATTCAAGTATTCTAGTGGGCTGGGTGGAACAATTTACTGGCAAATTCTAAAATTCAACTGAGAATTATACACATTCAATAAAAACTAGCACAGAGTATGCAAGTGTGGGGAATTGAAACAGATAACCATATGAAGCCAAAATCCCTAAGGGTGTGTGTTGCTCTACACCCTTAATCCTGTCAGCTGGGAGGTTGAGATTTCTGTTCTGAAATGGGTTCCAGGTCAGCCTGGTCTGAATCAGACCCTGCCTCCAATAATGACAGAAGAAAAAGACAAAGGCCCTATGAATCTGAAAGCATCAAAGGCAACAACAGTGAACCCCCAAATACAGCTTACTTGAGAATGATAAAGCCAACTAAGAATATGTAACCCATAACCTGCCCTGACATGGAAAGTGAGCTTAACACTTTCATTACAGGCCTGTGTACCTGCTTTTTTGTCAGTCGGCCTCATTACCTTTTGGGTTGGCTTCCAATCTTACCAATGCTGAGTGCCCACCTTGATCCCTCCATGTGGTGCTGCAGACCTGGTATTCTGGTCAGCTCTGATGGATGCCCTGCTGCCGGGGGCTGAATGAGTTCTCTGGAGGTTCATGGTTCTGGTGGTTGGGGGGTGGGAGAGTGGAGGAAGCCTGGAGTTGTACTAGAACTGCTCAGCTGGTCCCGCCTGTGACCCCTTCAGCAGTTCCTCAGCTTGTTTCGGCTGTCTCCCCTTCAGGTTTCTTGACTTTTCCAGGAGGCTGATGTGGTTGGAAAATCCCCTCAATTGGTCTCTGGTCCTGCAGCTTGGTGCCAGGCCAGGCAGGTGCACAGATCAAGGCCACAAGCACCTGGGTGGGATTCTGGAAGGTTTTCTCCTTTCTGGTAGATTTTGGTCTCTCCTGCTTCTCTGCTGTGGCTGATAATAACCTATACACCTTCACTTTTCAGAATAAGAGTGCATTTTGCTGTGGTTTTGCTTACATCCCTCCCCTAGGCTGGTTTGATGTGACTCCTCTGCTGACATCTTACCCAGAAGTCCAAAGAATCCCTAGATCAAGTTTTACATGATCTTTTTAAAATTACCGTTCTCACCATCAAAGTGATAAGACTCAATTAGTGAGCCAGCATTGTGCCCTGCTCTGGTATTGCTACACTTGTGACCCAATGCCACTTGTACCTTGTCACTCTCCCGACATTGTCCCCCCAACATGATCATGTGAAAACAGAGAGGCTGGGTCCTGAATTCAGTAAGAACATTACACAGCGCTTCTCTTCAGTACCTGAATTCTATGCTAGGATTGTTAGTATTGTGAAATGCTATCAGTTGGGAACTCAAAGATATTTTTGAAAACATGTGGCAGATGTCTTACTATACGCAGATGAAACCTTGCAAGGCCATATCATATGGTGCTACCATCATGCCCCTCTTCTCTTGCCCCATTGGACTGAGGGCTCATATCTGTGGGATTGTGGGTATTCACCATGTTGTTATTGGATAAGAGCTGTGGGAGCAGCAGTCAGTCAATGGAGGGAGTCAAATGCTTCTGGATATTGCCTCACACCCTGTGGCTCTTCTACCTCTTCTTCCACAAAATTCCCTGAGCATTGCGGGCTGTGTTTTAATTCAGTTCTAATTCTGAGTTTTTAGCGGCTTCTAGATTTCTGCTTGAGTATGTTTTGTGCATCTCCCCATCACACTGGTACAGCTTGTCAAACTCTCTCTAGAATTAGCACTCTTACTCATCTTGCCAATTCCTCTGTGCTGTCTCCTGGGGCCTATGTAATGTGGGCATCTTGGCTTATGTTTTGATAGGGGTTCAGGTATCTTTTCTTGAATTTTGGTTGTCCTGGGCTCTCATTTTGTAACCAATTCTGAATTTTACTTATCTTCATACAAAGTCCTTGATAACAGTATGTGTCTCTCTTTAAGCGATAGACTCTTATAGATTTTTTTCCCTAATTTTTATTTTCGATGTAGGGTCTCACTCTAGCCCAGGCTGACCTGGAACTCACTTTGTAGTCTCAGGGTAGCCTTGACCTCATAACGATCCTCTACCTCTGCCTCCCGAATGCTTGGATTAAAGGCATGCACCACCACACCTGGCTTTTTCCCCTCTATTTTTAAAAGAATATCCAGTACTTTCCTGAGAAGGGCATAGTAGATGTTCTCCAAAAATATTTTATAATAGGTTCTTTTAAAATTAGAGACATTATGTAGGCTATCGAAGGTGAAAGCTTCAGTCAGTTTTGACAATACGTTCATTTATTTATTCTTGGTTTTGCAAGGTAGGGTCTCACTGTAGCCCAGGCTGACCTGGAACTCACTATGTAATCTCAGGCTGGCTTTGAACTTATAGCTAACCACCTATTCCTTCCTCCCCAGAGCTGGGACTAAAGGTGCATGCCACCACATCAAGCTCATTGGGCTTGTTTGTAATCATTACTCATGATGACTGAAAATCACAGATAAAATCAAAGTGTTGCATAATAGATCAAATTTTACAAACAGTATTAAATATTTGTAATTTAGCAGAGCTGACCTAGATAGGAACATGTATTTGCCATAGAATTCTCCCTAGTGCTAATGCTGTCATTATCTGGTAAGTAAAGGTGCAAGTCCAGTGAAAAACACATAACAGTGTTTCTAAAAACTCCAATCACGTCGGAAATGATTTCTTCAATGCAAGGATAAAGCATAACAATCCTTGCTTTTTGTCTTCAATGGCAGATTGGGATTTTAATTATGTTGTGGATATGGTAATGCCACTCAAAACTCTAACTGTTAATGGTGGTCCTTGTGTTCTATGCTTATCATTTTTTCGTTAGTAATTGTGAATGTTGCCATATGAACATTTGGCATCTTGGTGATTTTCCATGCTTACCCTTCTTGTGGTCCTTCACCACACCTGCATCCACTGTGGGGTCACGAAGGTTCTCGGCAGTCTCTGCATGGGGACACCATCCCTCAGGATACACTTGAGGCTCTTAATTCTTTGTTCCCTGTCTATAGCAATTTTCCCTGAAAGTCTAAGGCAAAAGAAATGTCTATATTTGCACTTGGGTTTATGCTGCTCATTTTTTCTCATTTGAGTTATGAGTCTCCTCAAAGTCTACTGCATCACCCGGAGGGTGGTTCTCAGGCAAGAAAGGGAGCTCAACACTCACATATAATGTCTCAAGACCTCTGTAAGGTCTGCAGGTCCCAGCCAGATGTGACAAGATGACTCACATGCTTGTCAGGTGCCTCATTTTTCTATCATACAGAGATTCCCTGGATCTTCCCAGTAATCGCTTTCACCTGGAAGTTACAGATTCTCTAACCTAGGGTGAATCTGGTCTTTGCAGATAAATTGTTGGCTTGATTGAATGAAAATAGACTGCTGAATCAGTGACCATGTGTTAGTCTGAATCATTTTTTTTAATGGAGAAATATCTTAAAATTCATCCCATCAGTTAGAAGTTTAAAGCCTGCTCTTTTTCTTTAAGACAGAGTCTCTCACTGAACCTGGAACTCAGCAATTATTTGGCTATAGTAGTTATCCAGGGAGCCCCTGTTTCTACATCTTCATTGCTGGGGTTACAGGCATGCACCACCACACCTGGAATTTTTTTTTTTTTTTTTGGTTTTTTGAGGTAGGGTCTCACTCTGGCTCAGGCTGACCTGGAATTCACTATGTAGTCTCAGGGTGGCCTCGAACTCTCGGCGATTCTCCTACCTCTGCCTCCCGAGTGCTGGGATTAAAGGCACACCTGGAATTTTTTAAAAATCGTTTTACTTTATTTATTTAGCTAGTTGACAGAGAAAGAAGGAGAGAGAGAGAGAGAGAGAGAGAGAGAGAGAACAGGCATGCACCAGGGCCTCTAGCCACTGTAAATGAACTCCAGACACATGTGCCCCCTTATGCATCAGGCTAACGTGGGTCCTGGGGAATTGAACCTGGGTCCTTTAGCTTTGCAGGCAAATGCCTTAACTGCTAAGCCATCCCTCCAGCTCCACACCTGGCATTTTATGTGGGTGCTTGGGATCTGAACTAGGGCCCTTAAGCTTGTGGGCAAGCACTTTACCTACTATGCCATCTCTCTGGCTCCCTATACTTTGTTCTTGTGGTTGGGCACTGTGGTCTGTGTCACTTTCCTGTTTTTGACAATGATGCAGCAATAATAATAACAGTGGCAAACAAATAAAACCATGATCTTGGCTAGAAACTAGGGAGCTAGTTTCAAAGCAATTCAAGTCTCCATAGCCGGGTTATCAGCACTACATCATTTTAATAGAATTACCAGAAACTTTGGTGCCAGTGGGTGGAAGGCCTCCTTTTTAAAAAATCCAGAATTGGGGTGACAGTAAGGTGTGTCTATAGGCCCTGAGGTCATGACTTGTACTTCTGTCGCTGAGACAGGTGAACTCTTCATCTGAAAATCGTGCTGTTTGGCCCTCACCAGGAAGAACCCAGCCAGGAACTGGTCCGTCCTTCAAAGGACACGATTCTGTTCTGTGCACAAAAATAGAAGCAGCAGCTAGAAACTTCAATCGGCGCTTTCAGATTCCAAAACTATGACAGTGTCACACCGGTGTCATTAAAGCTAACTAACCATATTAAACGAATATTAAAATATGGGCTCCTTTGCATACCATAATGAGCAAACCCACTTTTAAGTCTCTCCCTGTGCTTTGAGGTGAGGAGGCACTTACGTTCCCAAACTTTGAAGTCGGAACAAAATGCACAGGTAGAGGGTACTAGATCAAATAATCATCAACTTCAAAAAGCATTTTGGCTGTTGGATGTCCCAGGGCTAATTTCCTCTAGACATTTTAAATGTAAATGTCTAAACTCATTTAAAAATTGTAAATTGGTCTAGGTTCAATCAAAAAGCATCCTGACATAGAGCAGGGAGAGGAGGCTAATTGTCATTTGTTTGTCAAATGAATTCCATTTGGAAAGCAATGAAACCTCCAAGCTAATTCTTTTAAGGTGAGCTGGTAGTTGTATTATCAGTTAAATGCAGTAAAATGCATAATCATAGGATGATAATGAAAACTGAACTTGTGTTAGCGCTGGGGCTCTGGCTGCCACGGGGCATGGAGCGATGAAACTTAAGTACTGTAATGTTGCCTTGGCCACAATGGTACCAAGTCTGGTCTTTAGCCTTACAGACACTTTCTTTGCATTTTAAAAAACTTTATCAAAGCACCGTGGCAATATAGAAAATGTCAAAGTGAAATGCACTGTAGGCAAATTGAGATTTCATTAAGTTTAAATTTATTGCTTTTGACTGATGTATTACCATGCTTGTTAAGAACCAGTAATTTGGAATATCTGTCTGCTTGGTAAAATAGCTTTGTCTCCTGGTACATTACTTTGTATGGACTTTGAAAGGCCATAGTCATTCTGAGCAAGTGTGTGCTTTTTTTCCTTTTTTTTTTTCTTTTAGTAGTGTTTTGAAAATTGTACAGCTTGTGCTCTGGAAAACTTCCGCGTGTATCCTGAAAGTCCTTGTTAAAGTATTGGAGGTCGTTGGTGGAACTCATATTTGTGGGACCTTTGTGAGTCTTGCTAAACGGCATAATGTGTGCAAAAGTGGGGAACCGCAAGTGTCTCTCCTAGAACTGATCTGTCTCTCGACCACACTCCTGGGGTGAGAGAGATGAATGTGCCTAATGAAGGATGCAGCATGCCCAGTTTCCAGAGAAACAAAACTCCTAGTGGAGTCAATAGAAAAATGGAAGTCAAGTGGCTTGTGGAAGGAAGATGGGTTAGCCCAGCCGAGATAGTTTACAAACAAGGAAAGGTAGACTCTGGGGCCCTACGGCTGTGGCAGGAAAAGACGAGGACCCATGATTCCTTGGGCTCCCTCGGGTCTCAGCTTTGACTAGCTTCCCCGAGAAGCCTGCCCTCCCCACCTGGGTAGCTGGTCTCTAACACGGTGGTTGGAAAACATCCCTTGGCATGCCCAGGACTGCGCGGCTGGCCCAGAGGCCAAATGGAGGCGTTCATGTGGTGTGTGAACGGCAGCGGAGGACGCCAACGCGGGTAGTTTAGTAGAGGAAGTTCAAACCAGACCAGAGCAGTTGAGATTTAATTTTTCATCAAGGGTCTGCTCAAGAGAAGGCAAGGATTCTTTATTTTTGGGGAGTGTGTCGGGGGGAGAGGATAATATTCCACTGGAATGGAGTTCAAATGTGGAGATCATTCTTAACTCCCAGGCCGTATGAAGGTAAGTCGTGGGTTGGATTTGACTGCAGGCCAAGTTGACAGATCCCTGTGTTAATGCATTATGCTATTTGGTTGTCCCCACTGGACATAAGACTCTGGAATCACCTGACTGCTCACTTTGATTATGTGTGGCGCATACTAGCAAAGAAAGCTCTATGAGAACATCAGTCTTGTCTGTACCCCTCCACATCTCCAGGTTGGGGAAGAGTGGGTGTCAGAGTAGCCAAGTGGTGGTAGTCACCTGATGGATGTTTGATGAACACATACTGATCCAGATCCTATCACTAACTGAATAACAAGACATGTGGGTGGAGAGATGGCTCAGCAGTTATGTATGCTTCCTGTGTAAGCATGAGGGCCTGAAGAGGGGGTCTCAGACCACCCAAGTTTGAATCTCCAGAATCCATGTAAACAGCTGAGCCTGGTCATGTGTGCCTGCAGCTCCAGTTCCATAGGGAAGCAGAGACCCAGGAATGGTTAGAGCTTGTGGGAAAAAAATGATTCGGGTTCAGTAAGAGACTCCAGCTCAGTCGTTCATGTGCACACACCACACAGGCCACACGCGCCTCCCACTACCCACGAACACAGAAGGAAAAGATGTGTAATCTGTAGAGGAACAGGAAATGCCGCTGCTCCTTCAGAATTTGGCAGCAGTGTTATTTTTTTAAATTAATTTATTTGAGAGAGAGAAAAAGAGGCAGAGAGGGAGAGAGAGAAAGAATGGGCACACCAGGGCCTCCGGCCACTGCAAACGAACTCCAGATGTCTGTGCCACCTTGTGCATCTGGCTTACGTGGGACCTGGGGAATTGAGTTTGGGTTGTTAGGCTTTGCAGGCAAATGCCTCAACCACTGAGCAATCTCTCCAATCCCAACTCAGTTTTTTTATACCACTTATCTATAATGAAGATCCAAAATGTCATTTGAGACTCTAGGTCACTTTAAATGTGTAACCTATCCATAGTTTTTCCATTATTCTCAGTATAAATAATATTTTATGAAGATGTTTCACATTTTATGTTTATGTTGACTTCCAGATAATCGAGGAATTCAGGGAGCCAACAGAATCATTCTGTGAACATCTGGTTAGGTGAGATTTGCCTAGTCTGTTCTTGGCAGGAAACCCTTCCGAAACCCATTGTCAAAAAATATGAAACGGGCAGAGGAGATGGCTCAGTGGTTAGAAGCACTTGCCCCAAGCATGAAGGCCTGAGAGAGCCCGATTCACCCGGAGTTTGATTCCCCAGCGCCCTCGTAAGCAGTGGAGTGCGGCTGTGTATGCCTGTAACTCCAGTCTGCGGGGAGTGGAGACAGGAGGATTGCTGGGGCTAATAAAAACAGCGGCTCCAGATTCAGAGAAAGAGTCCAGCTCGGGGAGTTTTGTGGGTGAGCGATAGAGGAAGACATTCGACATGCTTCTTTGGCCTCCAGTGCACACAGAGTGTAGACAGCTGTGCACACATGCATGTATACCATGCCGCCACATGTACTAGGCATAAATGTGCAAAAAACCCGAACTGAAAACTCTTCCCCACTCTCTGTTGTACACATAGTGTTTGAGGTTGCATGTCTTTTTATCTATTGCTGCCCACTCTGTGTGTTTGTGTATAACTCTAGCGATTCTTCTAAAACCTCCTCTACGTACATTTTCATATCTGACATAAGCCATCTATTCCCTAAGATCCATTCTGCTGGAGTGAAGAAATGTCTCTGCTTTGCAGGTCTAGTGAAAAGAAGTGGTAGGAGGAGTAAAGGCCCGACTCCCAAAGGAGTGGGTGGTCACAGCAGGGAGAAAATGTCCTGTTGGAGTTCCCATCCAGAACTTGTCATTTGGACAGTGGCTCTCAACAGAAGAAGGTGAGATCAGTTTTGCCCCCTGGATAACGTTTGGTAATATCTGGAGCAATTTTTGATGATCTCATCTGAGGGAGAGGGATGGTATTGGCATCTTGTGGGCAGAGGACAGGGATTATCAACTTTCTGAGCCCCAATGAAATCCCTTATTAACTAGAATTTTTCCTGTTTGCTAGATATTTTGTTTGTGCGTACTGAGGAAGGCACCACTAATAATGAGAATCCTAATACTGTTTGCAAATCCGGGCCATATTTCACAGTCACAGCTCTCTTGATCTGCTACTCATTACCTTCTGTGACTCCAATGACAAACAGATGATTCCTCTGCAGAGTATGGCTAAGTCAGCAATGGAGACTATTTGGGGGATGCATAGTTTGTCATAAAGCAGGGACTTCAAATGGACTTCAGCCGGGATCGAACTTTCTAAATCAAGAAATCAAGTCAATCTTCATATTCTAATGAAACAACACTCTATGAAATGTTGTCACCTTATATATTGAGGAGTTGCATCTTTATAGAAAATTCCATGGCTTTCTCTATGTTTCTGTAGTTCTTTATATCTATTAAAATTTTATTAGCCAGGTGTAGTGGTACACAGCCTTTAATCCCAGCACTTGGGAGGCTGAGGCAGGAGGATCACCCTGAGTCTGAGGCCAACCTGGAGCAACAGAGTGAATTCCAGGTCAGCCTGGGCTAGAATGAGACCCTCCTTCAAAAGGTCTGTTAGACTGAGTCTTTCATAGCAAGTAGATAATACTCTGTTCCAACAATGTCTAGATACATTAAATGGATTATATTTATAATCTATTTCTAATCCTCACAACAATCCACTGGGCTTTGTATTATTGGTCCCATTTAGTAGGTTTAGAGGTACTGAATGACTTTCCCAAGGTTCCATGGCTGGAAAGGACACAGCTCCATAGGAACCCAAATTCATGTAGCTTAGCTATCTGAGTGAATTGAATCTTTAAACACTCATGGTGGTCATAGGGTAAAAGTTTTACGAGTCCATACCAAGATGGTAAAACTAAAACAAAAACCTGTTAGGTATGTGATTAATGGGATCCATCAAGACAATCTACATTTGTGAGTGCATAAAGGATGTTGGCTTTTATGAATAGAGAACTTGACTTTACACAACCTAGTCAAGGAGACTGGGGTGCTAAGCAACCCACCTTCATTTAACTCCTGAGCAGTGATTCTAAAAGAGGGAGGCCTGGATCCGTGACACCCGCAGCATCATCTGGGAGTGTGTTAAAACGCCAGTTCTTAGATTCCGCTCCAAACCCACAGAGTCGGAATCCCTGAGGATGGAGCCTCAGATGGATTCCGTGCCAACAAGACCCCTGTTGTTTTGTTGTAGAGATCCACCGGGAAACCTCTGCTTTAGGTAAGTCCTATGCTCCCCACCAGGCCTACTTGTTCTCTCACCCCCCATACTCTTACATCCCCAAACTTAATTGGTTCCCACCCCCACAGTCTATGCTCTACTTATGTTGGCAAGAAACAGTTGACAATAATAAACTGAAAGCTCAGACTTGTTTTAAAAGCCAATTCCTCCAGGTGTTTCCTAATAAATTCAGCATGTGGTCAGCTCAGCCTCACACATTTGGAGCAGCTATAGGATTATGGTATGCTAACTGTTAAACTCAGCGTTAACTTGACGGGGCTGCAAATTCCTGAATTTAGGTGAACTTTATTCAGAATAGCTACAGAATTTGATAGTTTAATAAGGTTCTTTTAGAAATAGGTAATCCGTAACCCATACTTACATGGGTGATAATTCTTTTTTTCAATTTTAAAAAAGTATTTATTTATTTGCAAGGGGATAAAGAGGGAAAGAGAGAGAGAGACAGAGAGAAAGAGAGGAAATATGCCAGGGCCTCCAGCCACTGATAACTAATTTCAGACACATGCATTACTTTGTGCATCTGGCTTTTGTGGGTACCTGGGGAACCAAACCTGGGTCATTAGGCTTTTCAGGCAAGCACCTTAACTGCTGAGCCACCTCTCCAGCCCAGATAATTCTCAGTACTATGGAATGATTGAACATTCTTAAATCATTCTGAGTAAATGCTGGTTGTTATTCACTTCCCTTCACTCAAGCCACAGTGTTCAGAGGACAAGGGGCCCTTTTTGGATGGGATTCTAAAACAGAAGTACTTGTTGTGCCTTGGAGAATTTCTGCTTCATAGATGCAATTTCTGAATTCAAGAAATTATGGGCCCATAAGTGGCTTATAAAAAATGATTAGAGTGCTTGTTCTTCGGGGAGTGTCCTCATTTTGTTCCTTCTCTTTCCTCCTATGACGTCTTTTGGGAACTATCCCAGATGGGGTAGTTGGTGAAAAAAACAAGAAACCCTAATGTTCTGTTTGCAGACTGCACTTGCAGGGACACGAAACCCTTGGCCTGAATGCATTTGCCAAAGATCATACCTACTAGATTAATTTTGTTGTCCTTGGAAGGCACAACATGCAAATCCATGTATGTGAGTTCACTCAGTAATGGAAATGTGTGTTTCCAGGCCACTAGTCAAGGTTGTAGAGAAGGGAGCTATAAACCCACTCTATTATCCATCTATATCCTACCTGCTGGATCCTACCAAGATAATCTTACTTTCAGCTTAGATATTAGCCATAAAAAAAATGCAGGGCTGGAGAGATGGCGTAGTGGTTAAGCGCTTGCCTATGAAGCCTAAAGACCCCAGTTTGAGGCTCAATTCCGCAGGACTCACATAAACCAGATGCACAAGGGGGCGCATGCATCTGGAGTTCGTTTGCAGTGTCCGGAGGCCCTGGCATGCCCGCTCTCTCTCTCTCTCTCTGTCTACCTCTTTCTCTCTCTCTCTCTCTCTCTGTCACTCTCAAATAAATAAAAATGAACAAAAAATTTTTTAAAGATACAGTAAAGGGGTGGGGAGACCACTCCACTCAGTGGGCACATGCTTGCTTGTCTTGAAAGCATGAGGATACTCCATTTGCTCTCCAGCACCCACATAAAAGCAAGGCATGATGGCGTGCTCCTGTAATCCCAGAGCTGGAAGGCAGAGGCAGGAGAATCTCTGGGGCTCATTGGTCAGCCAGTCCAGCCAAATCGGTGAACTTCAGGCTAATGAGAGACCGCGTGCAAAAACACGTTAACACTGGAGGTTGTTCTCTGGCCTCCACAAGCACCTGCACAAACATTCATGTTCCCACACACATATGTGCAACACACACATACACCTTAAAAAAAACAAAACAGGAAAAGACAAAAACGGAAGTGAAGAAATGGTGCCAGTCCTTAAAAAATAACAATGAGAGCCGGGCGTGGTGGCGCACGCCTTTAATCCCAGCACTCAGGAGGCAGAGGTAGGAGGATCGCTGTGAGTTCGAGGCCACCCAGGGACCACATAGTTAAATCCAGGTCAGCTTGAGCCACAGTGAGAAAACCTTCAAACCACAGACTAAAGAGATTTGCTCAACCATGTTTATAGCGGCTCAATTTGTAATAGCTAAGAGCTGGAATCAACCCAGATGTCCATCACTAGAAGAATGGATAACTAAGATGTGGTATATCTACACAATGGAATTCTATACAGCAGTAAGAAAAAATGACACAATGAAATTTGAGGAAAAATGGTTGAACCTGGAACAGATCATTCTCAGTGAACTTACCCAATCACAGAAAAAAAATCGCCACATAGTCTCACTCATCTACAGCACCTAACCTGAATCTACCCAAGATACCTTACATACCCAGCAAGCATCTCCTAGATTAGACACTAGGATGGAAGGGGAGGGAGGGGAGGGCATCGAAGGGGTGGGAAACACAAATCTAGACCCAAACGGCAATGGTACCATATTCTTCTACTTACTAAAAGATAGACCAAATGGCTGATCCTTCACCAGGCCCTTACAGGGAACACCTGAACCACAAGACACTGGAGAGGGTAAGATTAAGATTAACCTTAATCTCCTACATCTTCCCTCCCTCACTTCCCCTCTCCCTGTCTCTCTCTCTCTTCTCTCTAACTCTTGTATATTAGTTATCTTTTTCCCCATTTTCTTAGTGGGCACTGACCTGTAACTCCCAGAACCAGCACGGGGCTATCATCCACAATGAGCTTTTGATCAGAGAGACCTACAAGGTTTCCTAAAAGACAGACAGATTTCTGTCAGAGTACTTGATGACCCACCAAAGGTTAGTGGTAAGACCCTACTGCTGAAGATACCTTATGTGATTGACATGCAAATTAGAATGGCATGGCTGGAAGTTGGATGAGAGTCAGTCCCCAGACAGTCAGCGCGTCTAGTGCCAGAAGGTGCTACATGGGCGACTGGGGGAAATTGACCAATATCTATCGAAGCAACGCATGGTCTAACCTACTTAGCAGCAAATAACCTATTGTGATGCCCACACAAGTGCAGTGGTGACACACAGCCATGGTGGGGAACCAACTGCTCTCAATTTGGCTAACTGATCCCCTCACTGGTATGGGACCCATAGCTGGAGCTGGGAAACAAGTCAGAACCATATCCAAACAAGCCCACTCTCCAGTATCAAGCTACTATCAATTGTGGGCTACAAGAGGGCCTACACCTATTAAATTCTCTATAAAAAAAAATAAAAAGTAAGGGTTATCTCATTTGTCCTGGTGCTAACTTACTCTCCGTTGGAGAATCTGCTTCTCTTTTTCAGATAGATGTAGACCCTAAGGAGAGAGCCACCCCATCATACCTCAAAAGGGCCCCGGGCTGAAACTAAGAAAACTTCGAGAAACAAGCAAGGGGGCTGTTTTCCTGATGAACTGGACACCAGCACAAGGGGGAAGGAGATCAGCATAGAGAAAAATCAACTCCTATCAAATCAGAGAGCCACAGCCTCAGAGGCCCTCAACACCTCATCACTGAAGCAGACCAAAAATGAACCCAACATGGCTCAGGGAAATTTTGCGGAAGAGGGGGCGGAAAGAATGTCAGAGTCACATGTTGGGTCATGATATGCAGAGACATTTAGCTTACCCATAACTGTGGACTAACTCCACAATGCATGACCCGTATACCTCAACAAGGAGGGGCCAAGGGGAGGGGGTAGGTCATGGATGAGCCTAATAATGGTACCAAACTGACTGTATTTGCTGAATACAGAACTGACTAATAAAAAAAAAAAAAAAAAAAAAAAAAAAAAACAAAAAAAAAACAAAAAAAAAACAAAACAACAACAACAAAATAACAATGATACAGGGCTAGGAAGATGGCTTATTGGATAAAACTCTCACTGTACAAGTGTGAGGAGCAGGGTTAGGGCCCCCAGCACCATGTCAATACCAAGTAGAAGTGTCAGTTCCCTGTAATTACTGCACAAAGGAAAGCAGAGTCAGGGAATGCCTAAGCCAAGCTTGCCAGCTAGAGTGGCTGAATTGTGACCTCCGGGTTCAAGCAGGAGACTTTGCCTCAGTAAAATAAAGAGCAAAGTGATGGAAAAAAACACCTGACAGTAACCTCTGGCCTTCATATGCACACATACATGCACCCACACACATGTATGCCCACACGTACATACATGTGCAAAAAATAAAAATAAAAAATACAATGTAGAAATGTAATTTCATGCCAAATTAAGAAAAACAACAAAAAAGATGTAGCGTAGTGTATCTTTTCCATAATGCCTTTGAATATTTCCTTAACAGAAGAGACACATCACCTTCAATCAGTTTTGCCTTTTTTCCACGATACCTCTTAATATAGTGCTGGATAATAAATGGTCTCTGGCATGTTTATTTCAGCTCTGGAAACAGAGCCTGCCACTCAGGAAGATCGATGTTTCAAACCCACTAGCAGTGATAAGTGGCCCTGCGCAAATAAATCTGAGAGAGGGAGGCGCCACCAATCCCTTCTGTTAGCGTCATGACACCTTGCAAGAGGAAACTTGTGCTGGAGAAATGTTGGAAACTATGACTTATAAGAAAAGAAAAACCTCCAATCATTGGCTCCTACTCTAAACCCCCCCCCCCTCAACACACCTACCTCAGCCTTTGGGCCAGTCATTGTCAAGAAGCAAGGCAGGCAGAAGATCATCAGGCTTGGGGTGTCTTAAGTCCTGTTTGACATTAAATCAGTCAAGCAGTTTTGACAGTCCCATCTGCAGACAGTACCTCATACATTGGAACAAAACATTACCTATGGGACTACAATATTGGAGTCCTTTACATAACTGCCTCAGGCGTGCGAAATCCCTGCTCTCAGAGGCAGACATGGGAAACTGATAAGACCCAGGAAGAATGCCTCTTTGACTTTAGAGATGAATGGAGATGAGAACCCATCACTGCTGTTTTTGGGAACCTCTTCTCCGTTACTGATAACTGGGATGGGGACTATCAGTTTACCTAATAATGGTCCCTGTAGCTCACTTATCAGGTACATTAATTTAAAACCTGCAATTTTGGAGCTTTGCGGTTATTGAGCTTTGCACAGATTAAATTACTGAACTTTTGTTGGTGAGCATCTCTGCAAAATTTCCTGAAAAGGAGAGCGGCCCCCTTCTTTGTGTGAAAGCGAAGCCAAATCGCGTACTTTATTGATATTTACAGACATACAGAAGATAGCACTAATGTGCTCTAATGTCCGTCTGCTGGACGGAGAGGCCGTGTCTCTGCTTTGGGGCTTTTGTTTTTCTAGAGATAATGCGGGAGACTGTAGTCTCTTTGTGTGTTAATCAGTGGGCTGTCTCCCCTGCCCCCCTTTTCCTCTTCTTTGCCCCAGACCCTTATTTGGAGGAAGGTGCATACCAAAACTCTTAGTTTGAAAACATGCTCTGGGTCACCCTGATATGGGGCCTCACCTCTGCAGGGTTCTGGCAACAAAAATCCACCCTTATGCTGGTCTTCTTAGTGTCTTAGGTAGAAGGTAGGGACATTGATTCTGACCCACGTCTAGACATCTAGTGGATCCCTACATGGAGGGAGGGAGGGAGGCCCTCACTGTGAGTGTGGTGTGTGCATGTGTAAGCGTGTCCATATGCATGTGGGTACGGTTGTGTGTGGAGGCCAGACGTGGGCATTAGGTGTCCTCCTCCATTGCTTTACACCTTATTATTTTGAGACAAGTTCTCTCACTGAAATAGGATCTCACTGATTATGTTAGATTAGCTGGCCAGTGATCTTAAGGGATAACCTTATGCCTGCATCCCCAGTGCTGGCATTACTGGTGTGTACATGAGTACTGGGAGTACCTGAACTTGGGTCCCCGTGCTTGTGTGGTAAGTACTGCCCCCACCTAATCATCTCCTCAGCCCAAGGGAGAGACCCATAAACTCCATGCTATGAGAATTTCTTTCTTTCAGGGTCATTTTTTAAACTAATTTATTTTTTATTGACAACTTTCATGATTGTAAACAATATCCCATGGTAATTCCCTCTCTCCCCCCACTTTCCCCTTTGAAGCTCCATTCTCTATCATGTCCCTTCCCCCTCTCAATCAGTCTCTCTTTTATTTTGATGTCATCATCTTTTCCTCCTATTATGAGGGTCTTATGTAGGTAGGTCAGGCGATGTGAGGTCATGGATATCCAGGCCATTTTGTGTCTGGAGGAGCACGTTGTAAGGAGTCCTACCCTGCCTTTGGCTCTTACATTCTTTCCGCCACCTCTTCCGCAATGGACCCTGAGCCTTGGAAGGTGTGATAGAGGTATCTCAGTGCTGAGCACTCCTCTGTCACTTCTTCCCAGCACCATGATGCCTTCTGAGTCATCCCAAGTCATTTTATAGACATTCTGCTTGTCAATTCCCAGCAGGGTTTAGAGCTCTCCGGTCACCACAGGCTTGAGGAGTTTCCGGGCAGGAACCAACTTTGTAATGTTGAGTGAGGGCCATAAATGCTGATGACTGAGCAGAATTAAGAGATGACTCAGCTGGAACTCGAGTACCCTAGCCCAAATGGGTAATGACATGGCATATTTCCTGAGAAAGAGAACAGTGAGGAGGCTGAACCATTGACAGGTTGGAGGACAAAGGGGAGGCTTGTCTCTCACACACACATGCACATACAAAGCCCAGTGTACACTAACGTTTCTATCCATCCTGGATATTCAGAACAAAGCTTAGGTTTAGGTTGCTGGTCACCACTGACAAAGTGAACCTTTAGTTACCAGTGTAAGCATGCTGAGTATGACTCCAGTGTATTGCCCCAAACAACTCCAAGGGCTTGGTAATATTTTGAGTTTTTTTTTTTAAAGAACCACTGAAAATTTGCCAGAAATATAAACAGCAAAAGTGAGTAAGTTGCTTTCTAACTAAGTTTGTATACTGCAAAAATGACCAAGCTCAAGTTGTTTCTTGTCAGTGTCAGAGTCCACGGCATTTAGCAACCTATGAAGACGGTGTTTGCCACTCAAACAACAGAGAACTCTATCCTAATAAGTCAGGAAACTGGAGACTGTTTTGAAGGTGGTTTCTAAGATCCTCTTAGAATGGTCAGTTCAGTGGAGTGCTCAGCACTGAGATATCTATCACACCTTCCAAGGCTCAGGGTCCATTGCGGAAGAGGTGGCGGAAAGAATGTAAGAGCCAAAGGCAGGGTAGGACTCCTTACAACGTGCTCCTCCAGACACAAAATGGCCTGAATATCCATGACCTCACAGTGCCTGGCACTACCTACACAAGACCATCATAACAGGAGGAAAAGATGATGACATCAAAATTAACGAGAAACTAATTGAGGAGTAGGATTTGATATAGGGTGGATTTGTGAGGGGGAAAGTGGTGGAAGAGAAGAAATTATCATGGTTTATTGTCTATAATTGTGGAAGCTGTAAATAAAAAAGTTTTTTAGACAGGAAATTAGAGACTGTTCCAAGATGGTTTCTATGATCCTCTTAGAAGGCTCAGTTTCTATTTAAAACAAGACATATTATTGACAGAAAGTTGCTTTAAGTGGTGAATCTAAAAGCAAAACTGTTAGCTAGGTATGGGGCCCATAATCCCAGCAACCTGGAAGACTGAGGCAGGAAGATTGTGAGTTAGAGGTCACTGAGGCTACATAGCAAGATCCCATCTTGAATGAATGAATGAGAAAGGTAAAAGAAAATCATTAGACAGGAAATTGTGAAATCTCTCTTCACTTTGTTGTTTTGAAATTCTAAATGTGGATATAAAATGCATGTGTTAGTAGACCCTTTTTCTGGCCCAAATTAGAATTCAGAGTGGGTTGACACTCTCCCTCATCCTCAGTTTGTATATATCTGGGTGTTTGTCATGCAAATCCATTCCCAGGTGTGGGAATGTGTGCAAAGACGACCATCTCCCTTCTTACAAAGTGACGATTTGTTGGGATCTGGCCAAAGTCTTCCAAAGGGGTTCTGGCTTCAAATGGAAGTTTCACTAGTTAAATTATTTCTTACTTCAGTGTCAGGAACCGTGGGTGCAGGCTTTCCCCTGGCCCTTGGCGCCATCTGGGAGTTACAATAGTGAGAGGCCTTGAGCCTTTCTCTTTAAACAAGATATGCTGTTGTCAAGTGCTGGATAAAACCGGCAGCTAGACATTGCCTGAGACGCCACACCCTCCTGGAGCACAAAGGGGATGGCAGGACAGATGGGCGCAGGGGACACGAATTGAACACAGGGTTCCACAGTTCCTTCTCAGAGACAGGACTCCAGAGAGGCGAAGAAAGGAAAGGCCTGGGGTGAGGGGGTCACCCTGATAAGAACAAAGAAGTCGCTTCCAGCACTTTCTCTCATTGTGCCTGTTACACTTATTGGTGTGAATAATGTTGTTTTGTTTTCAGAAAGACAGTCATGAGCAAGGAAAAAAGAACTGTGAGTGATAAGGGAGTTCAGGAAATCTGAGAATGACACATTTGTGATAATATATGTTAATTTAGCTGGTTACATGTGAATATTCCTTAAAGAACAAAGAGAAAGATGGACATTGGCTAAGAGTTACACATTTAGGTGTTTAAATAGGCATGACCCATGTTCAAAATGTGCAAATTTCTTGGAATCCAATTTTTTAAAGAAATTTATTTTCTTGGAGTGGCTTATTTATGTAAAAGGACCATATTTTTCTTGCTTTGGAGATAAATCTCTAGTGGAGCCAGACTTCAATAGATGATGTTCTGAGCACATCAAAACAAAGAAAGTGTTTCTGAAACCAAATGAAAGCATTTTTTGAATGACTCCCTCATCCATTCACGGCTCCTTTCAGCTCCCAGCTCCATGGCTCTGGCTCAGATAAAGTCTCAGACACCTCGCGCCTATTCAAAAGTATCAGATTCAACTGAAGGTGAAGAAAATGGGCTATCTGCAATATTCATGAGTTGGGAACTTTCCAAGTTTGACCATTGTCTGAGTGACTTTACAACTGCTCAGGGTGTGCATTACATAACAGATATTCACAGGCACCCAGAGCTCCTATCAAGCCCAACCTTGTAAGTGAGTCCACAGTCCCCCTCCTTGCCCTGCCCCAGCCCCAGCCCCAGCCCCATTCTTTCCTAATCCAGGCCCCAAGAAAGATACTGCTCAGTCTTTGAAGTGTGCTATTCTAGTCCTTGGATTACCAGGCTAAACTAAAGGCCCTGATAACACTTCTTCGTGTTTTGTTTTCAAAGCATGTGGATTTTTTTTCCCCCTCTCCTACTAGAACAATACTCAGTTTAGTGCACCACGCTTTCTGAAGTAAAGAGACAGGGTACATTGATCAGGTCAGGTGAGACCAGAGAAGAGACCATTAAGAAATCCAAGTCACCCTGCTTCTGTTTTGCACAGTCAGAGTGGAATTTCCAAGAGCCTCCTGTCGAATAAGAATTGTAAGAGGAGGGCTGGATAGATGGTTTACCGATTAAGGCACTTGCCTGGGAAGCTTAGGACCCGTGTTCGATTTTCCATGTTCCCTGTGAGCCAGATGCATAAAGTGACGCAAGCACGTATACGAGGTCGCACATGCACACAAGGTGGCTCATGCGTCTGGAGTTAATTGCAGTGGCTGGAGGCCCTGGGGTGCCAGTTCTCTCTCCCTCCCTCCCACTCTCTCTCTCTCTCTTTCTCTCGCCCTCTCTCTCTCTCTCACATACACAAAAGGCCAGTATGTTGGGCTTGCCTCAAAACTTTTTAAAAAAGAATTGTAAGATGAAAGTACCACAAGCATTTCAGACTACATTCTCAATACACTCTCCACCTATCTAATGCCCAGCCTGCACTGAGTTCTAAATTCATCCCTAATATCTTATTCCTCCTGAGCATGGGGTGGTGGAGAGAGCCATTAGATATGCCCCAGATCTGCTTTTAATTATGACCTTGAACAGCAACCAGATTTTTCTGCCTAATTTCCCCATTTATATAATGAGGGAACTTTACTCATCTCAAAAGCCACACCATTTAACTCTGTGATTGTCCTTATATCCAAAATAAGAATCCAAGGGAAGCCAAGTGTGAGTCTAAGACTGACCCTGAGGTGGAGAAAATTGAGACAGAAGGTCTTGTGGAAACCAATAGAGCAGTTTATAAAGGGTTATATCCCTAAAGATAAATCCACATTCTGAAGCTAGGAACCAGTGACTGTGACCTGGTTTGGATAAAGGGTCTTTGCAGATAAAATTAATGATCTCAAGATGAGATCATCTTGGATTACTTGAGTAGCTCCCAAGTCCAACAACAAGTGTTCTTGCAAGAGACAGAAAAGGAGCAGTGGCACGGAGGGGAGGGGAGGGAAGACAAGGACAGAGACGAGGGGTGCACTACATAACAGATGGTCACCGGCACCAGGACCTCCTGAAGCCACACAAAGCTGGAGACAGAAGCAAAGACTCCCTTGGAGCCTCTGGAGGCAGAGTAGCCCAATGACATGTCAACTTTAGCGTTCTAATCCCTAGAATGGTAAGAGGATGAATTCTATCATTTTTTAAAAAATATTTTTTGTTCGTTTTTATTTATTTATTTGAGAGTGACAGACAGAGAGAGAGAAAAAGAGGCAGATAGAGAGAGAAAGAGAATGGGCATGCCAGGGCTTCCAGCCACTGCAAATGAACTCCAGACGCATGAGCCCCCTTGTGCATCTGGCTAACGTGGGTACTGGGGAATTGAGCCTTGAACCAGGGTCCTTAGGCTTCACAGGTAAGCACTTAACCACTAAGCCATCTCTCCAGCCTAAATTCCATCATTTTAAAGTTATAAAGTTATTTAAAATAGAAGAAAGTTGAATTGGAAAGAAGGGATTCTGTGGAGGGTGGATTTTTGAGGGAGAAATTGGGGTCATGGGAGGGGATTGTGATCATGGTATATAGTCTATACTTATGGAAGTTTTTAATAAAACATTAAAAATCATGTGTGTAGCTATATGTATATGTGGATGTGTATAATGTGTGTGTGTGTGTGTGTGTGTGTGTGTGTATGTGCAGGACATACCAGAGCACATGTATGAAGGTCTGAGGAAAACATGGGTGTTTGTCCTCTCCCTCCACCCTGCTTGAGACAGGATCTCCCTTGGGTTTTTGCTTTTGTTTTTGCCCTGTTGCAGTCAGCTTCATGTTGCTGGCAGAAAACATCCAACCAAGAGAAACTTGTGGGAGGAAAAGGTTTATTTTGGCTTCCAGTCTTGGGGAAGCTCCATGATGGCAGGGGAAAACAATGTCATGGGCAGAGGGTGGACATCACCTCTGGGCCAACATCAAGTAGACAACAGCAGTAGAGAGTGTGCCAAACACTGGCAAGAGGAAGCTGGCCATGATATCTGCAAGCCCGCCCCCAAGATTATACCGCTTCCAGGAAGCTTCAATTCCCAAATTGCCACCAACTGGGGACCGAAGCATTCAGAACACTACGTTCATGGGGGACACCTTAATCAAACCACCACAACCTCTTTGCTTCATATGTACCTGTCTAGCTGGCCCATGAGCTTACAGATTCTCCTGTCCCTGTCCCATTGCTATGGTTATCACAGACATATCTGCCTGTGTTTGGCTTGATGTAGGTACTAGGGAGGCCAACACTGGCCAGCAGTCTTGCCAAAAGGTACCTGTAACTGTGGAGCCATCTCCCCAGCCTGAGAATCCTGCCATTTTGCAGCAATTGATTATATGCTCCAGGAACTAATACAGTGTGGCTACTCCCTTGTTTCTCTCACCAAGGAGTCGCAAGTGCCGGCTGCCCACAGGTTGCAGGGCCGTGCCTCACATAAAGTGCCATGGGTCTTCCTCGCCCACTCAGGAAACATCAAGCCTAAGACACACTGGAAGGTGTGGTGCTGTTGAGCGTGTATGAGCCCCTTACCGCAGGGCCAGGCAACCCACGTTTCCTAGCTTTACCAAGTGTGATCACCTGTCCCATGGCAGCACGGGAAGTCCACACGCTTGACTTCAAGTACATAGACTTTCCACTGGGTGAGCTAGCTAGTCTACTTGTAAAATCTCAGGACTATTGCAGGAAGCAATGTTTTTCTGGGCAGGGGCTATTCAGAGGCATTGGGAGGCAGAAAAAAAAAAAAAAAAGGATGAAGAGGGTGAGGTGTGCCCTGCCTGTGCTTACCTGAGTCTTCTTGGCCACCTCAGAGGGCATCTGGACGCCTGGTTGGATAGGAAAGAAACTTGGCAGGGGTATGCATACAGGCAGAACTGTGATGGAAGGCTTTCATTTGACAACCCAACTTTTTTTTTTTTCATTTTTATTTTATTTTATTTTATTTTATTTTATTTTTATTTATTTTTTTCTCCATTTTTATTAATATTTTCCATGATAACAAAAAAAATCCCATGGTATTACCCTCCCCCCTTTCCCCTTTGAAATTCCATTCTCCATCATATCCCCTCCCCATCTCAATCTTTCTACTTACATATATACAATACCAACCTAATAAAAGCCCTCCTCCCTTTCTTTCTCTTCCCTTTCTATCTCCTTTTTTAACTTACTGGCCTCTGCTACTGAGTTTTTTCCTTCTCACACAGAAGCCCAATCATCTCTAGCTAAGATCCACATATGAGGGAGAACATGTGGCGCTTGGCTTTCTGGGCCTGGGTTACCTCACTTAGTATAATTCTTTCCAGATCCATCCACTTGACAACCCAACTTTTGAGGAGGCTTTCAGTTGCTTCCACAGCGTTCTATCATTCTCACAGTACACAGTGTCTGCTTCAAAGGCAGAAGCTTAGGAGATGACCTAGCTGGAGGTATAGTTCCCACAGAGCTCACCCCAGATGTTGGCCTGACATACCCCTCCCCAAATAACAAGTCCAGAAGGAGGTGAGACACCTCCACACAGCAAATAGGGAAGTTCTTGACCCATTCATTCTCTCCTGATCCCCTCTGTGGTCATCTAGTCATGTCTGACACCCAGGTGAAAGTGAGTTCCTCAGCTTTGTGGATGGGCTCCTTACTCCTCACTCTCTGTTTTCCCGTCTGTCTCATAAACACTGCTCCCTTCTCAGAGTCCAGCCGAGTCATGCCTGCTTTGGGGAAGCCCTTCATGATCAAGATCAGGCTATGTGTCTTTGGAAGGTATGCTAAATCACCTTGACATCATTTTATCAGTGAACCTCTTTCATGGACTTGCCAATGTTTTATTTTATTTTTTTAGTAATTTATTTATGAGAGAGAGAGAGAAGAGACATAAAAAAAGTGAGAGAATGGCGCACCAGGGCCTCCAGCCACTACAAATGAACTCCAGATGCATGTGCCATCTTGTGCATCTAGTTTACGTGGGTCCTGGGGAATTGTACCTGCGTCCTTTGGCTTTGCAGGCAAGTGCCTTAACCACTAAACAATCTCTCCAGGCCAACCAATGATCTTTTCTTACCTGCCTTTGCCTCCCATATAAGCTCTGGAGAAGGAATAGCATATCCGTTTTGTTTTATTTTTATTTTTTGTCTATGTAATAGTGTATAATCACATATACGACATGTTACCATGGCCTTTAGCATTTTGTGTCCATAACTGTAAAAAGGGAATGTCCCTTTCTTGACAATCATTTGAGATCCAAAATCTGAAAGCCATTTCCAAGTCTCATTCTAGACCTGCATGTTTGCATTGACAAACGTATATGCAGACTTATATGTCTGCCTACCTGTGTCTCTTCATCCATTCATCTACCCATACATCTATCCATCTATCATGTAATCACCCTATCACTTATCTTTCTACCTATCTATCTACCACCATCTATCACAGTTACCTTTGCTTGCTTGGACAAAACACCAGAGCAGAAGCAGTGTATGAAAGGAAAGGGTTCATCTCTGCTTGCCGTTTCAAGGGGAAGCTTTTTCATGGCAGGGAAAGCATAACAAGAACAGGAAGTTGCTCACGTCATCACGTGTCAGCAGGGGAGGAAGCAGCCAGAGTACTGTGCTGGCAGCTGGGCTATGTTGACTCCAAGCCAGTGACACACTGCTCCTAGCAAGACTCCACCTCCTGAAGGTCCAACAACCTTCCCAAACTGCCACTCACTAGGGAAGGTGCCAATATTTGATCAAGGACAACCGTTCTCTTAAAGGGCCTGGCCTGGTACTAACTACCTGTGTTTGTGTATTACCCCTCAATTAATGACTAACAATTACTGGCAAGATCCTGTACAGCAGATAACTGCCTACACAGGAGGGGGGGGGTGGGTGGAAGTGGTATGGGTCTGAGGGAAACATTTAAGTCTTAATTTCTGTATACCTTCCGTGTGAACCAAAATTCTCCTTTCCATTCCCGCAGGCTCTGTAACCTTCCCCCAGACAGCATCAAGGAAATTTAATGGACCTCAATTTGATGACTTATGTCCCATAAAAGGATGTGTTGGCACACATGTCAGACACTCAGCTGCGTTTAGCATTTCCCTCAGAGATTTGACACTGCTTTGATTTCTAAGACGAACGCACCAGGCGACTCTTAGAAACAAGTGCATGCTCAGGATGCTGGGCTGAAATTTGCCGAGTTCTACTTGAGACCCACAGAAACACTCCAGCACCCTGCATCCTATCGACTGAGCCCAAGCAGGTTCTGCCCTTCAGCCCTGCAGCGGCGCCCGGTCACACTCCTGCAGACAGGTGCTGCAGAGGTGGGGCCTGCTGGGCCTTCGCGTAGGCAGCCATCTGTCGGCGAGGCCTTCGCTCCTCCAGGCAACAGGCGTGTTGATAAGAATATACACTTTCTGCAGTTGACAGACTTTGCTGCTCAAAACCCTGCTAAAAAAATGGTTATAGGAATTTAATTAGCAACTTCCATTAAGAGATTAGATGGGAAGAACAAAGAAAAAAAAAATCAAGGGAAAGGCTTCTTAGTAAAACTGGAGAAGCTGCGGAATTATGCATGGTGAGACAAAGGAAACGGGAGGGTCTGCTCCGTGACTTGCTGGAGGTGACAGCTACACTCAGAGGCTTTCTGGTGGCCTGGCTGGGCTCTGATTAATGAGGTGCGCAGTGAAGGGCAGAACTCTGACAGCATCTTTTACACGTTTCGTCAGGGAGTCGATGTGGCAGGAGCACTGTAGCCAGGAGCCGAGCCCCTGTGTCTTTCCATGTGGCTGCGTGGCCCCTGGGGTCTGTGGCTAAGGGACTCCACTCCAGCTGGCTCTGTATGGGTTCAGTGGATCTTTGGACGGTAGATGTTTCCTTGGCCTGGTCAGGTGCTCAGCCATGTGTGTTGTGCAGGGGGGTGGGGAGGTGGGTAAGAATATAGATGGATCTGAACACATCAGTCCTTTCCACTAAGCAAACAGAGTAGGCTATGCGTGTGTATTCATCTGGATTGTGTGGTTATTATAGACTATGGCAGACTGGGGCACTTAAAAAAAAACAAACAACAAAGAAATCTATTTCTCACTGGGAAATCCAGATACCAAGGGGCAGTAACGGGTGGGAGCCCTTCTGCTCTGTCATCCTGTGGTGGAATCCAAGAGGAAATGCAGGAGTAAGGAATATGAGTCAGGGGCCACTCCTAGGATGCTCGTTCTCATGATGACATCATTGGTCTGTTCTTGAAGGCAGCTGAATTGAGATGCATGTCTGGGAAGGGGTTTCCAGACTGGGTTAATTGAGTTAGGTAGACCTGCCCCAAGTTTGGACAGCACCATTCCATGGCCTGTGTTCCTAGACTGAATAAAAAGTAGAACACAAGTGTTCATCTCTCTTTGGTTCCTGACTGTGGATGCAATGTGACCAGTGGCTTTAAGCTCCTGGCCCATGCCTTTCCCACCACTGTGGACTGGATCCCCTTGAAATGCAAGTCAAAATAAAGCCCCTCTGCCTTCAATTTCTTTTGTCGGGTATTTTGTTGCAATAAAGAGGAAAGAAACTCACATACTAACATGTGAACTTTGGGGAACACAGTTCAGATCTTAGCAGTGTGTATGTGGTAGTGGTCGGTGAGGAAAAGACAATTGTTTCTTACACAGTGTCAGTGAATTTGCTGAGTTCATTGTGTTTGTACTTCTCAGGTTGAATAGCAAAACAAAAAGGTCGACTCAGGATCCTATGTGAAGACTTACACTGTAAATTCCTAACTCCTTAATGGTGAGATATTTTCTAAAGAACACGTAACAAAGGGGCCAGGTGAAGAAAAAAAGCAAGAATGAAGGACTGCATTCTGGCAATTACACTTCTGCCCAGTGGCCACATCATCCAGTGACTTATCGCCCCCCATCCCAGAGGCAGAGATGGCTTCTGTGTTATAATGTCTTCTGATTTTGATCTTATTATTAAAGGCCTGACAAACAGGCTCACATGGGAATCACATAGGAATGCCAGATCAGATGTTGTCAATGAACAAAAAGGTCCTTATGTGTACTTGTTAGTTGACATAAACTCAGTTGTAGTAGGATTGTCTTTATACCTACTTTCTCATTGCTGGGACAAAACCCCTGACCAGACACAGCCCAGGGAAGGAAAGTTTATGTGGGCTCACAGTTCCAGAGGGCAGAGTCCACTGTGGCGGGGAAAGCATGGCGGGAAGCTGGCTCACATCATACGTCCGCAGGGAGGAAGGAGAGAGAGGGGGGCAGGTGGCGTGCTCCCTCCAGCCATGCTCCGCCTCCTAAAGAGTCCACAGTCGTCCAGGGCAGCACCACTGGCTGGGAATCATGTATTTATGAACCTATGGGAGGAGGCATTTTACATTCAAACGATCACAACAAGAAGCTCAGTGGTCAAGTTCTTGCTTAGCATGTGTGAGGCTGTTGGTTACACACACGTGCGCACACACACACACACACTTAGGTTTTCATGGAAGCTGACCTCTGCTATAGATCTGTAAGATGCATGTGAGTGTGTACACACTCATGCACACACCCACACAGATATGCCTACTAAAATTAAAAATAAATTCTTTTTAAAAAAATATCTTTTTTAACTTAACTGGAGCTGAGCATGGTGGCACGTGCCTTTAATCCCAGCACTCGGGAGGTAGAGGTAGGAGGATCGCTGTGAGTTCAAGACCACCCTGAGACTACATAGTGAATTCCAAGTCAGCCTGGGCTAGAGTGAGACCCTACCTCGCAAAAACCATTATTTATATATAACTTATTTGGGGGAGAGTGTGAGAGAGAAAGAGGCAGAGAAAGCAAGAGAGAGAGGAAGAGAATGGATGTGCCAGGGCCTCCAGCCACTGCAAATGAACTCTAGGTGCATGAGCCACCTTGTACATCTGACTTACATGGGTACTAGGGACTTGAACCTGGATCCTTTGGCTTTGCAGGCAAGCGCCTTAACCACTAAGCCATCTCTCCATCCCTCTTTTTAAAAAAATATATTTATTTATTTATTTATTTGAGAGATAGACAGATGGGGGGGCAGATAGGGAGAAAGAATGGGTATGCGAGGGTCTCCAGCCATTGCAAGTGAACTCTAGACACTTGTGTCACCTATTGCATCTGATTTACCTGGGTTCTAGGGAAACGAACCTGAGTCTTTAAGCTTTGCAGGCAAGTGACTTAACCGCTAAGCTATCTCTCCAGCCCTAAAATAAAATTCTTATGAGATTAACTATCCTTAACTCCAAAGTCAAAATTAGGTAAAAATGCATTAATTAACAACTGAGTCATAGCCTATCTCCTGTGAATACAAGATATCTCTGTAATGGGTTTTAGTTACTAAAAGGTTAATTAATTTTTTTTATTCCCAAGGAAAAAAAATTCATTCAAGATGAAGTAGATGGGTGGGTATAAGGCGGAAAAGAGCTAGAACATTGCTAATGGCTGTCTAAAAGAACCAAAGGAAATTATCATTGTTGCCTTTTGTTCTTGGGTTCTCAAAGCTATTTCTTGCAGTTGTTAGTATAAAAAGCATAAAATGTGTAACTTCAGTGGCTGCTAAATGCAGGTGCCTACTTCATGTGGGTCATAAGTGTTACTCTGGAGCTTTTGTAGACTGATACAGTGATGATCTCGGCCCTTCTGGGAGCTGGGCTTCCTGTAGAGCCTTCAAATGCCACATACTCCTCCCCAGGATCCCTTCTTCAGTGACCCAAAAGAAAGGTCACTTGTGAGCCATGACTTAGTTACCCAGTCTTTATAACTAAGATGGGGATCTCTGATTGCTTTTCCCCCAGAAAGAAAGGGCTAGAACAGGGCCATAATCATTATTTCCCATAATTGTTCCTGCGAGTCCATTGGTCCCTTTCCCTCACCTGTTCTATTCCAGGGGATGTGTGAGACATTTTTCCCTGAGTCTGCTTCTTTAAGTTTTCAGAGTTGAAAAAGTGTTTACCTTTCTCTGATCATTTCTGCAATCCCGAAATGCTCCTGTTGCCCTTGAGCTCTCTCTGGATGACAGCTAGGGTTATTCCGGCAAGCTCTGCCCTATAATTCCATGTTTCTCTTCTGAGTCTCAGTCCCAGATGAGAACGAGTGCACTCTGCAAAGGTTCTGGGCACCAACCACCTGCCATGCTGTGTTCTAGGCACTGGCAAGAATGCAAAAAGAAGAAGACAAAGCAACAAATGTGACTTTCAGAGCATTTCCATTGGCGAACCGCGACAGGGCGTTGGGCGGGTAAAGGATGCAATTAAGCACCACGGACTGTCCATCAACCAGGCATTTCCTTGTGGGTTATGGAGTAGACTTTGGAAGGTAATTCCCCCATAGGGCAGGGGTCATGTCTGACATATAGATCAGAGATGCGGCGAGAAGAGTGAATATCAAACATATCAAATAGCTCCAGTGATTTTTCTTTTTCTTTTTCTTTTTTTTTTTTGCCACCAACAAAGGGACGCTCATAGAATTAAGATGTAAACCTGTAGGTAGCTCAAGAAATGTGTTCATGAAAATTAAACACCTCCTTAGATTTCTGTTTTGAAGCCAGCATGAACCAGAAATTCTTAGGATGAGGGCGCATCTTTGGCTCTTGATCTTGAGAAGTCAGAGGTGGCCAAAGCTATTTGGGGGATGAAGAGGTTTATCTGATCTTCAGGGAACAGACAGCCAGCTGTCCCCAAGATTATCCTTAGAGGGACAACGCTGTCCCTCCATCCTGCAGTATCTCTTTTAAACTTATGTTTAAATAGCTATACTTAAGAGATAAGGAGCTAGCCTTTCACCTCCTGGATCCTAACTGGATTCAAACTCTAGTCTTCTGGGAAATGAGTTTGGTCCTCTAAGCTGAGCCTCGTAGACAAAAGTCCTTATCTGCAAACTCCAAGCACCATTCAGCCCATCATGGCAGGAACTGGAAGTCTGCTCTGGGGGACAGACGTGGAGTGAGCTGGGGTAGAAAGTAGATTACTGAAGTAGTTGAATCAATCTTGAATTCAAATCCACACTATTGAAATGATAGTTCTTTTCTTTCCAGAGAACAAAACTGCTTTTGAACACCACACCTTTCTAGCTGCATCCCCCAGGGTGGGCGGAGAGAGTCACTTAGAACACTTAAGCCTCCAAAAATGAGGTCAAATCAGCAAAGAAGCTTGAGCACCTTAATAAATTTAAATATTCCCTGAATAGTCTCCTTATCTACTATGGAGGAAGATGAGTCCCTATATGCTGGAAGCCAGCACTGTGACTTATCTTGTATATACTTGAAGATGTCTAAACATGTCAGGGAAATATCATATGCAAAGATTGTGTGTTCTCAAGCATATTCAGGAAATTTAGAATAACACAACCAATATTGTCCCCAAACACTGACAACATGAAAATAGAACAGAGTCCAAAGGCAGTACAGAGGACCCACTTCCAAGATTGCCCTGCCTGACTCAGACAGAAGCAGTTGTGGGCAAGGAGCTGGACTGCCTTAGCTTAAGGGGGAGGACTCCGCTAGTGAGGGATGTTTTGGCTGCGAGGAACCTTTGCTTTCCAGGTATGGTATGCAGAGCCAGGCATTACTCGCTTATGCCTCTGGCCTGCCTCCCGCCCCCCCCCCCATTCCATTTATCAAGTTAGCATTTTCTTCACAATAAAATGGATGACAGTTTCATTACAGAACGGCCTCACTTGTCAAACTTTGAATTACTGATCATAAAAAAAATATCTGTTCTGCTTTGAAGGATTGTTGGAGGACTTCCATTTTTCTATATATGTATGTATTTTTTTTTATCAGTAGGGCTGTTTAGTGCAACATTGCGAGAGGAGGGTGCAGAGGGGAGGGAAGAGGAAATCACACCGGGCTGAGGAGCCCAGGGTCTGCTGTATCCTGCCCATACAAACAAGCTCCTATCACAGTTCGAGACAGCAGAAATAAAAGGGAGCTTTTTGGCTCACAGCTATAAAAAATTATCATAGTGATGAAACCCCTCTGCCATCAACAGAGCTGTGATAACGCTGTTTGATGATGGTTTTCCCATGAATGTTAAACAGCCGCCACTGCGGAGGCAAAGGAGCTTATCTGCACCTAATACTGATCTCTAATTCCTGCCCTTCTTGAACCATCCATTTTCTAACAGCATTAACTGGCAAATTTACATCCCATCTTAATGCTGCTAAAGAGGACAGGAGATGAAGAGCAAATGACAGCGGTGTAATGAGGGTGGCTTTTTTCTCCTTTCTCTTTAATGGCTGAAGATTTACACAATTGTCTGTAAGCTTATATAGAGAGCTTACCTGAACCTTTTCCCAGCATGGATTCAACTTGCAGGCGCTTTTGTTAACTAAACACACATAAATATTTTTAAGGAGGTTTAATAGTGAGACTTCAAAAGAAAGCCAAAAAGGATAGAAAAGGGGAGACAAACACATTTAAGTTTCATAAATAATATAAAATTGGTAAAGGGCTAATGAATTTAGAACTAACAAGGCTGTAATAGCAACGTTCTGTTAGGTTACTGCATAAGCAGAAAGATTCCAAATTTGAAGAGATGATTAATTAAAGCAAGGATTTAAAGCAAGATGTGTTCCACATGCCACCAAGACCTGGGATTTCTCTGATCATATAACATCCATCAAAATACTACCTGTTCACTAACAGGGTGTGAAGAGATAGAAGGCAATTTCAATAGTAAATCTGAATGTAGACCGCTACAATAGCTAGATGTGGGAAAATCCCATTTGTGCATCCAGATGATAAAAGTAAACCAAATAAAAATCACCATGGACGAGCCATTTAACATCACAGGCTAGAAACCTTGAAGTTGTCTTTGACTCTCCCGTCTCTTTCATCCTCTTTATCCAATCCATTACCAATCCTGCCTTTCCTTCCTTTGAAATGTTTTTTTTTTTTTTAATTTACTGACTTTTTCTCCCCCACTACTCTAACCCATTTCTCTAGCACCTCCCAATTTAAATAGCCCAGATTCCCACTGTGTTCCTTGCTCCTACCCTAGATGGCATCCCTTTCCGGTGTTGTTGAAATAATACTTTAGTATTTTCACCATGCAGTATGACTCCTTCAGAAAAACAACACTTGGGCTAGGGAGATGGCTCAGCAGTTAACAGCATTTGTTGCAAGCGTGAGGGTCTGAGAGGGCCTGAGTTCGGTTCTCTGGGGCCCATGTAAACGGCGGGGTGTGGCCATGTACGTCTATAACCCCAGGCGTGTGAGAAGCAGAGACTGGACTATTTCTGGAGCTCATGAAAACCACAGCACTGGGTTCTGAGGAAAACCCCATCTCAAGGAAGCATGAGGGTGAGTGGCAGAGGAAGAGTACTCACATTCTCCTCTGGCCTCAGCAGGTCTGGGGGCACCTCTGCACATACATGTGCATACACCACACACCCCATGCCACACCTGCTATACACGGAAAATACATACATACATAAATAAATACCTAATATTGTTCCTGCCTCCTGGAGTGGTTCACAATCAGCATGTGTGGAGGTCAGAGAACTTTCGGTGCTCTTCTCCATCACTGGAACATGAACTATTTGAGAACAGTCTCTCTCTCAACCTGGAGCTGCTATTAGTCAGTGAGCCCCTGTGGGGGACTCTGGTCTAGAACCCCAACTGCATGGACTGGGGGTACAGATGTGCATGGCCAGACTCAGTTTCTTATGGGTTCTGGGGAGTCAAACTTGGCAGTCTCCAGCCTGAGAGGTCTGCATGCTTACTAGAAGCGTTCTTAACCACTGAGCCATTTCCCCAGCCTATGAGCATGATGTTAATATGTGTGTGATCCGTTCATTGGAAACTACGAAACACTCCAAAAGGAAGTAGAAATGGACCATAGTCAAAGATTCAAACAGAAGTTAGGAAACTTTCTATAAAGGGCCCGATAGTAAATTTGTTGGCTCTTTAGGTCATATTGCTTTCTGTGGAAGATTGTTTTGTTTGTTTGGTTGGTTGGATTTTTTCGAGGTAGGGTCTTGCTCTAGCCCAGGTTGACCTGGAATTCACTAGGTAGTCTCAGGCTGGCCTAGAACTCACAGTGATCCTCCTACCTTGGCCTCCCTAATGCTAGGATTAAAAGTGTGTGCCACCATGCCCAGCTCTTATTTATTTAAGAGAGAGAGAAAGATAAAGAGGCAGAGAGAGAAGTAGGAGAGAGAGGGGGAGAGAGAGAGAAAAAGAAAGAGGGCACAGTAGGACCCCTAGCCACTGCAAACAATCTCCAGACACATGACTTCCTTGAACATCTGGCTTACTCAGGTATTAGGGAATTGAATCTGGGTCCTTAGGCTTTACAGGCAAGCACCTTAACTGATGATTCATCTCTTTAGCCCTCTTCTTTGTTTTGATCACGTTTTCAAGATTTAAAAAACATTTTAAACACAGGTTTATACAAAAATAAACCATATTTGGGCTGCATATCACAGTTTGTTGACTTAAGGGTTAGAAGATTCAGTGTTATTTAGATGGCAGTATGATGCAATCTTCCCATGATGACCCATAGATTCAATGCAGCAGCAATCAAAGTTGGCATGGTGGCATACCCCTATAATCCTAGCACTCTGGAGGCTGAGGCAAGAGGATTGTAAATCCATGGCCATCCTGAGCTAACAAAAGTTTTTGAAGAAATTAATAAGTTAACTTTAAAATTTATGTGGAAAAGCAGTGGATTTCAAGTACCTACAATAATTTTGGGGAAGAAAGATCAGAATTAGAGTACACATGCTACCTAATATCATGACTTACTATAAAGACATAATAACCAAGGCAGCGATGCCCGTATGCAAGACTTAATCAAACACAGAATAGAGAGGGCAGAAACAGACTGACCATTATGTGACCAACTGATTTAGATTAAAGACCCCAAATTAATTCAATAGAAAAAAAAGGTATTTTAAGGAAATGGTGCTAGAATAAACCAGATATCTATCTGGAAACAAAAAAGCTTTAGCCAATACTTTATAGCACATACAAAAATTAACTCCATATAGATTTTTTTTTCAAAAAGAAAAATTGGTAAAACAAGTATCAAAAAGATTACGCATCTTTGCTTGAAAGGTGGTCCTAAAATGAAAGGTAAGTCATAGTAGACTAGGAGAAAAATTTGCAAAACAAATCCAAGTGAGCTGGAGCGATAGCCCAGTGGTTCAAGGCACTTGCTTGCAAAGCTTGGTGGCCTGAGTTCAATTCCCCAGTCCCCACATAATGCCAGATGCACAAAGTGGTGCACATTTCTGGAGTTCATTTGCAACAGCAAAACCCTGGTGCTCTCATTCTCTCTCTCTTTCTCATAAATAAATAAATAAACAAATAAATAACTTTTTGTTTTTGTTTTTGAGGTAGGGTCTCACTCTAGCCTAGGCATTCATGGTATTCACTATGTAGTCTTAGGGGGCCTCGAACCCACAACAATCCTTCTACCTCTGCCTCCCCAGTGCTGGGATTAAAGGCGTGTGCCACCAAGCCCGGCAACAAATAAATAACTTTTAAGGCTTTTCTAGGGGCTGGAGAGATGGCCCACTGGTTAAGGTGCTTGCCTGCAAAGCCAAATGACCCAGGTTCCACTCCCCAGTAGCCACGTAAGCCAAATGCACAAGGTGACATATGTGTCTGGAATTCGTTTGCAGTGGCTAGAGGCTCTGGTGCACCAATTCTCTGTTTGTCCCTTCTCTCTCTCTCTCTCTCTCTCTCTCTCTCTCTCTCTCTCTCTCTCATTGCAAATAATAAATAAATAAATATTTTTTGAAAAATCTTTTATAATTCAATAAGAGATTCCAGTGAAAACTGGGTCAAAGAATTGACTAGACATTTTACACTAGAAGACAGTCAACAAACATTTGAAAAAACATTCAAGATCACTAGTCATAAAAGATGTGAAAATTAGCCGGGCGTGGTGGCACACGCCTTTAATCCCAGCACTCGGGAGGCAGAGGTAGGAGGATTGCCGTGAGTTCGAGGCCACCCTGAGACTCCATAGTGAATTCCAGGTCAGCCTGGGCTAGAGTGAGTCCCTACCTCGAAAAACCAAAAAAAAAAAAAAAAAGATGTGAAAATTAGCTGGGTGTGGTGGTGCATGCTTTTAATCCCAGCACTTGGGAGGCAGAGGTAGAAGGATCGTCGTGAGTTCAATGCCACCCTGAGAATCCAGAGTGAATTCCAGGTCAGCCTGGGCTAGAGTGAGACCCTACCTCAAAACAAAACAAAACAAAACAAAACAAAACAAAAAAGATGTGAAAATTACAACCCCATGGGGAATATCTGCAACCTCACTGAGGAGCATCCTCAACGAAATGGGGGCAGGGACGAGGGAAAAGAGGGTACCAACACATGATGTATCCATACAAAACATCTTGTTAATAATAATAATAATGATAAACATAAAAGAAAAAAGTTGATATCACCCTCAAACCTTTAGATTGAAAATGGCATTTCTTCATGCTGCTTGTTTTCTATGAAACCATCTGCAAAGGTCTCCTCTATAATAAGAGCTCTTTCTTTGATAGGAGCAACGCTTTTGTGAAATCCTTGTGTCTGAAAACAGGAGAGAATCGCTCTTCACCCCGATGTCTGACAGGAATGCTGTGAAGCTCCCCAAAACAATGGAGCTGAAAAATATTTTGATTTGTAAGTGGTACTATCATCCTTGCACAAATACCTCTAAATCAGCTGGGATATTTTAGACAAATTGGATGATGCAGTGACTAATAAGCAGTTAGCTGAAAAAGTGAGCCGACATTGTTTGTATCCTACCACGTGGACCATTTGAGATGAGAAGCATTCCTGTGTGATAGTCTTGAGCCCTTCACTTCAGAGGGCACCATACAAACAGACCCGTGGTCTGAAGAGAACTGCGAATAAAAATCAGTCAGTAACAACAACAACAACAACAAAGATGTGAAAATTAAAACTTCGAGGAAACACCACTACACACTGGCCAGAAAGGGGACCAAGGGAAGGTTGACAATACCAAGTGTTGGCAAGGGTGTGGTGTGACAGGAGGTCTGATGCCTTGTGGCTGGGACTGCTGACCAGTGCTGCCACTTCAAAACAAAGCAGTGTGTCAGTACAGTTCAACATGGGTCCATCAATTCCTCCCGCAGCTATCTGCCTGGGAGAAATGAAAACCTACACGTACATGGAGATGCTTCTGTGAATGGTGACAGCAGCATTGTTGCTTAGAGCCGAGAAGGGGAGGCAGGCAGCCCAGATCCCTCACGGCACACATATCAGTCAATTATGCAATATCCCTACAGTGCAATCCTGCAAAGCTATAAAGAAGAAAAACATTAATATACTAAACATGAGTAAATTGCAGAGATATTATACTAAGTGAAAGAAGGAAAACATACAAAAACTAAGAGCTAGTCAGCACGTATGAAATTCTGCAAAATGCGAGATGACCCCGGCAGGAAGCAGACGGCCATGGCCAGGTGAGAGGGGGACGTGAGTGGACAAGGCCGTGAGTGCAGTTCTCAGGTAAGGCAATTGCTCTGTGCTCTGGAGCAGTATTGAATGTTATCAAACTGAACAGTTAAAGCTTTGTCTTCCAATAATACCCTAACAAACAAAATAGAAAATAACCTATGAGTGTTCAAGTTCTGATGTAGAATTACCACAAATTACTCCAAATTATCTGAAAAGGCTCTGAGTCGATTGTCTTCCCATTTTCAATGACATATCTGAGTGAGAAGTTCTGCCTGCCTGTAACAGCCACACACTGTCAAGGCCGACCCCACGCAGAACACATGAGAAGCCAGCTGCCTCCCATGAAGCAAGACGTGAATGAAATTTCCAAGTTGTCTTTATTACAGTTTTTGAAAACTATAGTTATTCTTTCTGAGTGTGGTGGTACACACCTTCAATCCCAGCACTCAGGAGGCTGAGGTGGGAGAATCGCCATGAGTTCAAGGCCAGACTGGGCTATGGAGTGAGTTCCATAGCTGGGCTAAAATAAGATGCTGCTTAAAAAAAATGGTCATTATTTGTAAAATTATTATTTGTATGAATATAGAATGGTTTATCACTGTCACTTAATATTTTATTATTAAAAAGTTTAGGGGCCGGGGAGATGGTTCAGTGAGTAAGAATATTTGCTATGCATCCGTGGGGGCATGGGAGTCATCATGCATGTCTGTGACCCCAGCGCTGAGGGGGCAGGGACAGGAGGAATTCTGGGGCTCCCTGGTCAGCCAGTTTAAGTGAAAATTGGGGAGCTCCAGGTTCAGTGAGAGTCTGTCTCAGGGCCGGGCATGGTGGCGCATTCCTTTAATCCCAGCACTGGGGAGGCAGAGGTAGGAGGATCACCATGAGATCAAGGCCACCCTGAGACTACAGAGTGAATTCCAGTTTAGCCTGAGCTAGAGTGAAACCCTACCTTAGGGAAAGAAAAAGAGAGAGAGAGAGAGAGAGAGAGTCTGTCTCAGGAAAGTAAGACAGAAAAGTGACAGAGGAAGGTGTCTCTTGTCTTTCATTTCCGGGGGGGGGGGGGGGTCGGTTCGAGGTAAGGTCTCACTCTAGCCCAGGCTGACCTGGAATTCACTATGGAGTCTCAGGCTGGCCTCAAACTCATCATGGCGATCCTCCTACCTCTGCCTCCTGAGTGCTGGGATTAAAGACTTGCACCATCACGCCTGGCTACCTCTTGTCTTTCTTTGGCTTCCGTTTATATGTGTATGGGGCTCATGCATCTGCATGCATATGTACCACACACACTACTAATGCACACACATGAAAAGAGTTTGGTATTTTACAATTTTCTGTTTGATTTCTGCGTGGTAGTTATCTTTACGGAAGGCCCACATAGGAAAGTTCTTCGGTGTTGTGGATAACTGCACAGGGCATGAAGGCGTCCTCACCCTCAGTAGTCTAAGAGCTGCTGGCTGATTCACACAGGACACGAAACAAGACTCCAAGTTCTGCGTAACAGGCATGTTCCTGCCCTTCAGGCTTCATCCTTGCTGGCAGCTAGAGACTTCTTGCCCAGCCAGCTCTGACGCCCAGGCTGGTTTCATGGTGACCTTACACCACTCTTCACTGAAGGCTGCTCACTGTCTGCCTGGCTCAAGCTTATCCTGCAGGTTCCTCATCTGTGGGACTCTTAAGAGGATCAGCTGCACAGAGCTGTTGTGAGGGGGGAAGCGAGGTCTGGCGAGAACCTTTACAGTGGCAGCTGGCAGACATGAGCACTCCAGACACAGGGTGACCCCATCACTGTCGTTGCCATTGCTTCTCCCCGGCTTTTCCTTTGGTTTAGAAATAGGACTTTTCCATTAAAAAAATTTTTATTTAAGCAGAGAGAGATAGAAAAAATACAAAGATAATGGGTGCGCCAGGGCCTCCAGCCACTGCCAATGAACTCCAGACGCGTGCACCACGTAATGCATCTGACTTTACGTGGGGGAATCAAACCTAGGTCATTAGGCTTTGCAAACAAGTGCCGTAACTGCTGAGCCATCTCGCCAGCCCCTACTTCTCCATTTTGCCTGGGTCCACCAAGTTGCCACTTCTATCCAGAAATGCTGATGCCCATAATAAACGAGATCACCCTGTTATCCTTTCTTCTACCTGTGTGGAGCATTTTCATTTTATGCACTGCCCCCATACTATGTCTGAAGCTCTCTTTCTCGGTCAGGTGTTTACTTCCCCCAGAAGTGGACAAACAATAGATGCGGAAACACTGTTTTACAGTGGTGTGTGCGTGAGTTGTTGATGTGTGTACGGTATGTGCAGACACATGTACCCATGCTCACATGTGCAGAGTCCAGAGGAGAATATCATGTGTCCTCTCTCACTCTTCTGCATTGTTTTGGAACAGAGTCGCTCATTGAACATGGAGCTGCCTTTTTCTTCAGTGAGACTGGCTGGCCAGTGACCCCAGTGATTCGCCTCTCTGTGCCCCCAGCAGCACTGAGCTTACAGGCATGCGCAGCTACGCTTAGCTTCTTATGTGGGTGATAGGGATCAAGTTCAGGTTCTTAACGCTGCCCCAGCAAGCACTCTTACCTGCTGAGCCATCTCCCCAGCCCCAGATGCTTAAATGACTTACTGAGTTGTTAGTTTCCAAGCCTGTAGTATGGGAACAATAACAGTGTCTTTGTTGTCTACTTCGTGATAGGCTTGTGGTAGTCGATGCAACGAGATGTAACTCCATGAAAAAACCCATAAGCCAAACCAAGCTCTCTTTGTGTCTCAGGAAGTCCCAGGGCCATGATAAGAACACTTTCCAGACACCACTCAGTGTCACAGATATCCCGTTTCTGTTCCCTTAGTACTTAAAGGTCTGTCAAATAAGCATTTAATGGAAAAGCAAAACTTTGGCTGTATAGGACATACAAAGATGATGTTTCCTACTGACCTTGCTAAATATGTTCTCACTTAGAATTTGTCTTGTCAAGTTTCTGCCTGTGATATTCTCATGAGGGAAAGAATTAATCCATTAAAATCTGAAACGAACAAGACCTCACTGGCATTTTGAAAGCATTTTTGTAACATTATTGTAACTACTTTAATCTGTATAAATTTTATGGATATGGTGATTACTAAAATGTAGCCAAAATTCTAACTTTTTTCAATGTTGAACCTAAGAATTTGTGCATACAATAAGTTCAAATGTAGCACCTAAAACTAAAGATACAATGTGGGATTATACTGAATAGATCACATTAAAAAGAGAAGGCTAGCTTTAATCCCAGCACTTGGGAGGGAGAAGTAGGAGGATCACTGGGATTTCAAGGCCAAGGCTGAGACTCCATAGTGAATCACAGGTCAGCCTGGGCTACAGGAGACTGCTACCTCAAAAAAAAAAAAAAAAAAAAAAAAAAGAGAGAGAGAGAGAGAGAGAGAGAATGAAAGAAAGAGAGAAACTAACTTATTTAGGAAAGAGTTACTTGGTCTGAGGAAATAGCTCAGATGTTAAAGACACTTGATTGCGAAGCTTTTGTCCAGAGTTCAATTCCCCAGCACTTAGATTAAGCCAAATTTATAAAATGGCACATGCCTTGTGTTCATTTGCAGTGGAAAGAGACTTTGGTTGTATACACACACACACACACACACACACACACACACGCACACACACACAAAACCCCCAAGTAATTTTTGTTTTTTAAAAAAGAAAGATTTACTGAGTATCAGCTGTGTATCTGGCACTGGGGACAGTGAGGTGGGCTTAAATTTATTAGTAGGAGACAGAGCACCAATGTAAACTGGCTCAGTGGGTGAGTTGGGGGGGGGTTGCAGGGCAAACATAAGAACTTGAGTTCAATCCCAAGCTCCCTTGTAAAAATCTGGGTGTGGCCATGCATGCCTGTAACCCCAGTGCTGAGCTTGATGGGAAAATCATGGACTTGATGGTCAGCCAGTCTGACTGACAAAGGGCAGCTCCAGGTTTAGTGAGAGACTCCTTCTAAAGGAGACGATGTGGGGGAACAATAGAGCGGGACACTGTATTAGATAGCCACATGTTGCTGGGATGAACTTCCAGACCAGGAACAGTTATAGGAGGAAGGGATTTACTGAAGCAAGGGAAGCTCCATAATGGCAGAAGAAGCTGGCCCGCTTCCATAGGTCCAAGCAGAGAGAGAAAAGCCCCCACCCAAAAAGCAAGCGAGCACACTTAGGAACTCCAGGCAAAGCTCAGGCACTTTGCATATCTTTAGACTAGAATTCCATATCCACCCCTATACCTTAGGGCTGGACCCTAGGATCCACCCAGTGACACTGCCTCCAGCCAGGCGGCTGCAGATCTAAATTACAAACTAATAAAATCCTGAATATATTGGGGGGTATCCATTCAAACCATCACAGGCACCTTGCTTTCTACTCTAGTCTCGGCATGCATTTGCTCAGGGCGTAAGCATGTGAGCATTCACTGACAAGATGAATAAATAAAATAATGGAATACAATTCAAAAAACTAAACTAACGAGGTAATTTCACACAGTGATAAGTGGAATGATTACAATAAAACAGAATGACAGGATGGAAAATGGCTGGGCCTTAGATGTTATTTGATAGAGTGAGTGGAAATTATAGCTACTTATTTCATAGTTATTCAAAAAATACATATCTAAAGAAAATACTGGCAGGGATTATCTCTGTGAAGAGTGATTTTATTGTCTTTTTTGTTTCTATTTTTAAAAAATTTTTAACTTGAACATGTATTACTTTCATAGTCAAAGAAAATTTATGTAGACAAAAGTTTACTCTGATAGCTAAAAAATTCAAAGTGTACTGACCCTCTGAAGAAAGATATTGCAGAGATTAAAATTCTAAAGAGAAACCATTATGTGTGATGTTTTTAATTCATGGATTCAGATGCCTTAGACAAGTTCTGGTTCTATAAATCACATAGAAAAATATCTGGCACCTAGCTAGTGCTACATAAGTGTTCAGTAAATGAATACATGGATGAATATGTTGAAATGATGCCTAATTCAGCTTAGCAGACAATGCTGGTGAAAAATTCCACGTGTAAATTATTCTGTAAGAATTGAGAAGTATTAAATAATGATGGGGAATTGTATGAAGCTCAGATTTAACTGTATGTCCATATTATTCTCTCTCCTATCTGTCTTGACAAACTTGGCAGCCTTGCCCTTAAGAAATCTACCTGGATATTGCACACAACTATCTATAATCCTGACATTCCTTTTTGCACCATAACCCAAGTTTTTAAATATATTTAAATTTTTCATTGGTTTACATTTATTGTGCATGGCACTGTGCTAGATAAGGAAGTTTTCATGTGCTTATATTGTACTTTCAGTATATTCCTCCTTAAAGTTCCCACCCTTCCCTTCCTCTCTGTCCCCTCTGCTAGGTTCCCTTTGTTCCTTAGATAATATCACTTCTACTTTCATGCCATATATACAGACATGCTCTTATGTATCTATAAAACAATCTAAAAACCACAAATGAGAAATAATACATATGGTACTTGTAAGAGACGGACTGTTCTTTTAATATATATCTTCAGTTGCTTCCATTTTTTCTGCAAATGACATAAGCTCATGCTTGTGTCTAGTGGCTAGAAGCAAAATCCACAGTGAATACAGTCCACATTCTCTTTGTCTGTGCTTCTCTTGAGTTGACCGACTTAGCTGCTATGTGTGGTGCTGCAATAAACATTGATTGTGCAAGTATCCTTGGTAGGTTGACTTGTGGTCCTTTGAATAAATCAACACCCAGGTTGGGTCATAGTGTAGATCTATTTTTAGTTTTGAAAAATATTTTATTTGCCAGGGCATGGTGGCACATGCCTTTAATCCCAGCACTTGGGAGGCAGAGGTAGGAGGATCGCCATGAGTTCGAGGCCACCCTGAGACTCCATAGTGAATCCCAGGTCAGCCTGAGCCAGAGTGAGACCCTGCCTCGAAAAACCAAAGAAAAAATTATTTATTTGTTAATTTATGTATTATTTATTTGCAAGCAGAGAGAGATAGAGAGAGGAGAGATAGAGAGAATGGGCTTGCCAGGGCATCCAACTCCTGCAAACAAACAATCCCACCAGCAGTATATGAGGCTTCTCTTTTGTCCACATCTGCACCAGCATTTGTTATTTGTTTTCTTAATAAAAATCAGTACTTTTTAAAATATATGTTTAAGCCTGGCGTGGTGGTGTATGCCTTTAATCCCAGCATTTGGGAGGCAGAGGTGGGAGGATTGCGGTGAGTTCGAGGCCACCCTGAGACTTCATAGTGAATTCCAGGTCAGCCTGGGCTAGAGTGAGACCCTACCTCAAAAACCACAAAAAATATATGTTTTATTTTATTTATTTATGAGGTGTGTGTGTGTGTGTGTGTGTGTGTGTGTGTGTGTGTGTGTATGGGCACTCCAGGGCCTCTTGCAGCTGCAAACGAACTGCAGATGCATGTGCCACTTTGTGTATCTGGCTTTATGTGGGTATTGTGGACTCGAACCCCAGGCTAGCAAGCAAGTACCTGTAACTGCTGAACCATCTCCCTATCCTCCAAGTTATAGTTTCATCAGTAAAGTCTGATCAAGAAGAGTGGGTATTTTTAGGCCCAGTCAAGTTCAAAGAGGAATTGAGTTACTTGACCTTGATGATCACACTTCTTCCTATGGGGAGAAGTTGAGACATGATTCCCTAGGGACTGTTCATTATACCCATACACAGGCTTCATAGTAAACCTGTGGCTATGTGGATGGATTGTAAATAAGTTTACCAAAATGTTCCCTAAGACAGATCGCTTCAACTCAGGCCTAGTGAGTTGTTTGCAAATACAGTGTTCATAGTCATTGACATTTTTGAGATGGTCACCTACACGTGCACACCTCTTAGCAGTGCCATATAGGGACAACCAGAAGCAAAGACAATAGCAGCTAGTGACATTGAGCAAGACACATACATCTGGCTGTTCCTATTACAGAATTTCTCGTAGGATAGTGTGGGAAACAACAAACGTCTGGACTGGGGACAGCCAGTGTGGGCATCAGTGTGCCAGGTGGAGTTGGGTAAGGCCAGCAGCCTCACAGCCTCTGCTTGGAGATCTGCTTAACAGAAGAATTTTGATAACGTGAGAAAACTCTCACTTCTTGTTACTCCTTAGCCCTAACAACTGTTGGCTTCTATGGGCTGGAGGGATGGCTTAGCAGTTAAAGCATTTTGCCTGCAAAGCCAAAGGACCCAGGTTCGATTCTCCAGGACCTACGTTAGCCAGATGCACAATGGGGCGCACATGTCTGGAGTTTGTTTGCAGTGGCTGGAGGCCCTGGCGTGCCCATTCATTCTCTCTCTCTCTCCCTCTTTCTCTGTCAAATAAATAAATATATGTATTTTTAAAAAAATGTTGGCTTCTAAAAAAGCACATGTTGAAGGTACTTTGGAGGCAGAGAAAGAAGTGGCAGAAAACTTTAATCTGGCACACACAGGCAGTTATCACTTTTCACCTCCTTGTTTTCCGTATCTCTGCTTATTTGGTGCTACTCAATACAGATCTAGACAGGGTGTCTCCAACGTATGAATGTGCTTGGGTTTGAAAATTTACCATCAGTTGATTTTGTGGATTTGAGAACACAGTTTTCCTAAGAGGGAAAAATGTTTTAAATGGTTGTCCTGTTTCCAGATGATCCCCAAAACAATTTAGCCCAGTGTTCCCTAAAAAGAACAACAGCCCAAGGGAAAAGAGAGTTATATGTGGGACTGTGTTCTGGCATGTGGATCATTCAGAAAGTTACCAACAGACTGGATGTTTCCTCCTAGAGGAGACTTTTATGCGTTTTTACTTTTAGATCACTGTAAATATTACCCTTTCTGAAGTTTTGCATTGAAAAGATGAGAGCAGGGTTAGAGAGATAGCTCAGTGGGTAAGAGCGCACGCTGTACAAGTATGAGGACCCCATTCCCACTCCCTAGAATTCATGAGAAATACAGACATGGCTGTGCATGCCTATAAGCCTAGAGCTGGGGGGGGAGGGAGGCTGGCACTTGCTGGTCAGCCAGCCTGACCAAAAGAGGAGATGCAAGCTCCACGGTCAGACTCTGAGGGAAGTGAGGAAGACGAGTAATAAAGGAAGATGCATGATGTCTTTTTTGGCCTCTGCAGAGGTGCACACTGGGTGTGTGCATCTGCATACACACACACATACATGCATACATACAAAAGAAGAGACAAAAGCCCTATCTATAAACGTTAATAACAATATTAGGTTCTAGTCTCCAGAACAGGAGATGAAGTAGAGGAAGACAGAAGTGGTTCACGGGTTGCTTCAGTGTGAGTCAGCTTTCCATCACTGTGACAATGTACCTGAGAAAATCTATTTAAAAGAGGAATTTTTTTTTCTTTTTTTTTTGGTTCACAGTTTCTGAGTTTCCATCCATGATCTGCTGGGTCCATGTATCTGGGCCTGTGGTGATACAGCCCATCAGCATGGGGAGTTGTACTGGGCAGAGCTCGTTACCCATCTCATGGTGGTCAGGAAGCAGAGAGAGGCAGGGTTCAAATAGCACCTTCAAGGGCACACCCTTAATGACCTCACTTCCTTATACTAAGCTGCACTTCTTTTAATTTTTTTTTAATTTTTAATTGAGAGAGAGAGAGAGAGAGAGAGAGAAGAGAAGAATTGGTGTGCCAGGGCCTCAGCCACTGCAATCAAACTCCAGACAATTGTGCCACCTAGTGGGTATGTGTGACCTTGAACTTGCCTCACTTTTGTGGGTCTGGCTTATGTGGGATCTGGAGAGTCAAACATAGGTCCTTAGGCTTTGCAGGCAAGCACCTTAACCACTAAGCCATCTCTCCAACCCTAAGCTGTACTTCTTAAAGGTTAAATCCTCTCAATAATAGTGTCACAGCTGATGACAAGTCACCACATTACCTTGGACAGTTGTGATGGTCAGTCTTGATTGTTAATTTTTTTTTTATTTTTTGAATTTTTTTCCCTGAGCTAGGGTTTTGATCTAGCTCAAGCTGACCTGGAATTCACTATGTAGTTTCAGACTGGCCTCGAACTCATAGTGATCCTCCTACCTCTGCCTCCCGAGTGCTGGGATTTTGATTGTTAATTCGATGAGGTCTAGAATCAGCCAGATACCTCTGCAAAGGCATTTCCAGGAAGTATTAACTGAGAGACGAAGACGCCCTCCCCCACCTGGTGTGGTGGCAGAGATACCCAGACGTGTGAGGGAAACCAGGGCTGCTTGCCTGCCTGCCCGTGCATCTTGCTGGCAAGGGCGTCTATCTCTGTTGCTGCGGCTGCCCTTCTCTGACATCAGAATCCACCTTCTTCAGGTGCCAGTGTTGACTGTGACCCTCCAGGAGCCCTCCGGGCTTTCAACATCAGATTGGAACTGACGCACTCAGTTTCGATTCACGGATTGAGCAGCTGCTGAGTTGTGAGCCTCTCTAGTGTTCGGACAGCTACTGTTGGGCTACTCAGTCCCTACACATTCTAAGTCTTTTTGGTGACTCACCTCTATCTGTCTACCTACCTGTCATCATCTATCTCCAATCATACATATGTTATAATACACACATATGTGTATATGTACATACATACATACATACATTCTACTCGTTCTGTTCCTTTAGAAGGCTTTGCCTAATAACAGAGGTCATTTCACATCCAACCCAATGCAGCCTGCTCTTCACATCCCATCAAATTTTATATTTGCCTTTTGCAATTTTTTGAGGAAAAGCAATTATATTCGCCTACTTTACAGAGAATGTGAATGACTAAAAAAATACCTTACTTTCAATGAATTATTTGCATGCTCCAAAGAGGTAGTTCTCGAAAGGAAATTGAACATTGGAGCGCCGTAGGTGTGTATGTTTGGGACCTGGAGGACTGCTTCTGGGCAAGCACTTCTCCACCTGCTGTTTTCTTCCACATGGACACAGGAGGAACCCTAACAGCTGTGGTGTTTCTTAGCAGTGGTTGGAGGGACAGCAAGAGAGAGGCTGAGGGATTCAGGCTCCTTGTAGTGTTTCACCCCCACACTTGGGTGGCCAGAGTGGGTCCATCTGGGTGCTCGTCAGGCTGGTGGGGACCGTGTGTGGTCCCCGGATCCGAGACTGAGCAAAGTGCTACACTTCAGAGACGTGGGAGTGGCTAGAGGCAGAGATTCTGAAGCCTGGAGCCCTTGGAGTGCCCTGAGAGCGATAGGCAACCTTGACCTCCTGGGAAGAAAGAGCTGAATATGGGGGTTGCCAGAGGTGGTGGCTCAGTTAGTAAAATGTTTGTTGAATAAGCATGAGGTTCTGAGTTTGAATCCTCAGTACCTAGGTAAAAGCCAGGTGTGCGTGGCCACCGGTAAGCCCAGTGCTTGGGTGGCTAGATAGGAGATCCCTGAGGCAAGCTGACTAACTAGACTGGTTTCAAGTGAGAGATACTCCTTCAATGAAAGATACAGGGCAACTGAGGAGGACACTTGACATCAACTTTGAGCCTTCTCCTGTATGTGCTTACACACATGCACAGAGGCATACAGACATACATGCATAACACACACATACATGTGAAAGGAAGAAAGAAAGGAATGAAGGAAGGAAGGAAGGGAAGAAAAGAAAGAAAGAAGGAGCCAACAGGAAAACAAAGCCAGGCAGTGAGAATGATGTGAAGGAGGTTTGGGGCAGCAGCCAGCCATGAGCACGAGCTGCACGTGCTCCCCCCTCCCCCCACGAGCATGTGCTGAGCGGTCCATGGCAGGTGGGACGCCTCACAGGCGCGGCTGGGTGAACAGTATGCACACAAGTGTTGCTCATTGTGTACTTTGCAGCAATCAGCCCACTGCCTGGTACCTTTTGTTCTGCATAGACACATAGGTACACTGTGTATGTATTCAGAATTTTGCCTTAAAGTACTTATGCCTTAAAATGCTATGCTTTATGCAGCCACAAAGTAGCATCATTGGTCAGCCTATAATCGGTGTCTCCTACCACTCTAGAGCAAAGACAATGCCCCTTACATTAAAAAAAAAAAAAAAAAAAACATAGCCGGGTGTGGTGGCGCACGCCTTTAATCCCAGCACTCGGGAGGTAGAGGTGGGAGGATCGCTGTGAGTTCAAGGCCACCCTGAGACTCCATAGTGAATTCCATGTCAGCCTGAGCTGGAGTGAGACCCTACCTCGAAAAACCAAAAAACAAAACAAAACAAAAAAAGAGACAAAAAACAAACAAACAAAACAAAATAAAAAACAAAACCTTTCCTTCCAGTTCTGCTCATCAGAGCACCTAAGGCTTCCCCACCTTGGATAGGCATAATGATGTGAGGCCCTACAGACTCGCCTCATCTAGGTCTACTGGCACGTTAGGAACCAGTGGTTTTTGAAACCTCACCCTTTGATGTCCAGGATGGACAAAGCCTCAATGTCCTCTAAGTCCTGAGCTGTGGTCTCCATCTCCATCTCCTTCTTTTATGCCAGGATGGATAAACGTGCCCACCTTCTGCTACTTGATGTACCCCTGGCACCCAACAGAGCTCAATTCCAGCCCTTCTAGGATCTTTCTGTTCTTTTCTAGTTCTGCAAATGGATTTATGTACCAGTGACTTGGAATTCTCTGGATATTGACAACCATGTCCACTTACAATTAAACACAGCATTAGAATCTACCACTTGAATTGGTTAATGGGAAATATGACGTCTGGGATTTAACTCTAGGATAATTAGCTTGAACTTCTGTGTTGTAGTTACTTTCCCATTGCTGGAACAAAACGTCTGAGTAACAGTAGCTGATGGGAGGAAGGTTTTCCACTTTATTTTATTTTGGCTTAGAGTCTTGAGGGGAAGCTTGATGATGGCAGCGGAAAGCATGGCATGACAGGGGCTGGACATTGCTTCTGCCATAGCAGGTGGAAAACAGTAGCAGGAGAGTGAGCCAACTCTGGCAAGGGGGATCTGGCTATAATACCCCTAAGTCCATCCCCAGGGACACACCTCATCTAGCAAGGCTCCACCTCTTAAATTGCAACAGCTAGGGACCAAGCATTGAAAACACATGAGTTTATGAGGGACATCTGATTCAAGCAGCCACACCCTGCCTGGCCTGACCTCCTCTCAAGTGCTCCCTCCTGCTCCCCCTGTGATGCACCTCACTGTGGTTGCATTGAGTCCCCTGGCTTCTATTGGTTGCAGCTCAGAAGCAGCCCAGGTGGTGGTTCACCGCACGCCCCCTGGCAAAAGTCAGGTATTACCTTAGAGTATTCCCTGCCCAAGCTTTCCGGTAGCTGGTGCTTCTAACAGAATGACTACCTCTCAGCATACCTCTGCTGCTAGTGGAGCTGTTCCTTCAGGGTCCGCCATCCACATGCTAATTTGCTATGGTAAGGCCTATGAAAGAGGTAGGCCCAGGGTTTCACGGCATTCAGATGAGAAAGCTGAGGCTCCGAGTTAATTGCTACAAGAAATGCAGTCATGAGGTTCTTTGGCTGAGGCAATGTAAGGAAGTGGCTGAATCAAAGACTAGACCTGGCTGAGGGACAGTCACATGACAAAGTCATCTGGTGCCCAGCTGGCTTGGGATCTTGATCAAGGACTGGGTGCTGAAGTCATTCATTCACTTCATAAATACTTGCCCAGGTGCCCACTGTGTGCCAAGCATCCTCCTTAAGTCTGCCCGGGACACAAGTCACCAAGAGACAATTTGCCTGGTCCTCCCAGCTCTTGTGTTCACTGACCTACTTCTCAGGAATACTGGATGGCCAGCCCTGAACTTCAGACATGTCTCTGGCTGCACTTACGTGTACCTGCATACATGGGGACCATGACACGGGTGACCCATGCCTGCCCAGCTTTGGGTCTGTGTCTCTGTGGCTTGTGCCTCGAGGGCCCCTTTCAGGCAGGACCTGAGTTTCTAACTTGTTCACTGCTTTTTGAAAGCCAAACAACCCCAGAAAATTTGGTCAATGCTTCTGCAGAAACATCTCAGGAAATCAGCAAGGAACAAGAATGACCCATGGCTCCTTTCTGCACCTGCTGGTGATGGTGCAGGTAAAATGTCTCTCAAGGTCAAGGTCCTGAGGGAGGTTGGGTGGTAACACTGAAAACCGTAGGGCTGGATTTGCAACTGCTTTTACCTTAAAGATCACTGGTGAACATCATTTTAAAGGAAAAACATAAAATGCTAAAAATACCTCATGTTTGTGGTACATACTGAGCCTCAGCATATAAAATAATACATAGTTGATTTGATTCACAAAACAAGCCTAAGAGATCGGTGATACACTATGATTATCTAGAATCTTTTGTACACAGGGAACATGAAAACTCAGCTTTCTGGGCTGTCAGAAATGTTTTCTTTCATTCCTTTTTTTTTTTTCTTTTTCTAATCTCCCTTAAAATATTGGTGTGAATTAAACACACTGAGGAGGAAGCCAGCGAACATCTTCTATAATGTAGTTATGAAAATAAGAGCAGATTGTTATTACTGCCATCTGGGACGCCAGATGTTTGCAGACTGGTGTGGGAGTTGCCGCGCATTTCTGACCCCAAACTCATGACCTGCTTAAATGTGTTTAAAACATCCTCTTTGTTGCTCTAGACATGTCCGTGCAATTGACCAAAATTAACACTATGAATACCTGTAATCTGTGAAGAAGGCCCAGATAATCATCACTGGTTAGGTCTGGGGGCTTTGTTGGCTCTGGTTGGACACACTGTGCACTCTAGGGAAGGACAGAATTTGGATGGTGCCACACCGGACTTGGTGACTTTAATAAAGCCACACCCTGTCTGGCTACTGCTAAAGGCAGGAAGTCCAGAGCTTCCTCAGGACTTTTACCTTGAAATGTCAGGGACCATATAAACTTTCCTTTAGTCATACGTCTAGCGGGTCAAGGGTGGAGACCTAGAGCTAAGCAGAAAGTGCTATTTAATCAGTTGTAACATTTCTGAGTCAGGCCAAGTGGTCCACATATTTATCATCTTAACACGGGAGTCTGAACGCAATGTCCCCATCTGGGATCGGAGCTGTCGCCCTTACTTGGCTCACACAGAGTCTTTGGAAAGTGGGGCTCCTTTTGTGGGTGCAAATGAGACAGTAGAGGAAAGGCGATGGCTAGCAGAGTACTGAACTTCTGCTAGCAACCTCTGGACTTCCAGAAGTTTGTTTTCGGTACAAAATAATTGTGGAATGTCCATCATAACATAGGTGTCATTGGATAGGTCTATAATATGGTTAGTGCTTCAAAGTGCAGAAAAATAATATGTCCTAATTGTATTCATCTACAATGGCATGGCACAGTTCTCGTGGTAGTTTGGTGGGAAAGCTACCAGGACGGAGCGCCTAGGCAGTAACGATCATGAATCTCCTAGACTGTGGTAACAGTATAATACAGCCTTCAGCCAAGTCTGTGGCTCGGGAACACACATGATTGAAACCATAGTTTTATGTCTTTGTAAGTCTGAACAAGATTATAGGTAATACTTGAAGAATAGAAACCTCAAGGTTTTAAACACATTGAACTTGAAGAAAAGACAAGCAGATCTTGTCTTCATGACCTTACCGTGCCTGTCGTTACCTGCATAAGACCTGCTCAGTACTGGTGCCATAGACATTTGGAGGAGGACAAAAAGAAAAAGGAAAAAGAGATCAAAATAGAACAGGAACGAGCTGGAAAGAAGAAGGGGTTCTGTAAAAGGGGATAGGGGACAAAAGAAGGTAGTGGGAGGAGATTATGATTAAAAAGGCATTATGGCTGGAGAGATTGTTCGGTGGTTAAGGCACTTGCCTGCAAAGCCTAATGACTGGAGTTGAATTCCCCAGTACCCACCATGTAAAGCCAGATGCATAAGGTTCCATGTGCGTCTGGAGTTCATCTTTCAGTGGCTGGAGGCCCTGGTGTGCCCATTCTCTCTCTTTCTCTCTCTCCTTGCAAATAAATAAGTAAAATATTTTTTAAAAAATGAATTGAAGCCAGGTGTGGTAGCACACACCTCTAATCTTAGGACTTGGGAGCAGAGGTAGGAGGATTACTGTGATTAAAAGATAATTGGTTAATAATAATAATAATAATAATAATAATCATGGACTGGAGAGATGGCTTAGCAGTTAAGGCTCTTGTCTGCAAAGCCAAAGACCCAGGTTCAATTCCTCAGGACCCACACAAGCCAGTTGCACAAGGTGGCACATGCATCTGGAATTTGTTTGCAGTGGCTGAAGACCCTGGCGTGCTCTCTCTCTCTCTCTCATTTATCTGGCTCTATCTTTCAAATAAATAAATAAAGTTTAAAAAGATAATTGGCTGGGCATGGTGGCGCACGCCTTTAATCCCAGCACTTGGGAGGCAGAGGTAGGAGGACTGCTGAGAGTTTGAGGTCACCCTGAGACTACATAGTTAATTCCAGGTCAGCCTGGACCAGAATGAGACCCTACCTCGAAAAACAAAACCAAACAAAACAAAAGATAATTGGTATCTATGTCTTAACAATGGGCTATGTGGGTCTCATAATTAGAGCTGCCTCTCCCTTGTAGTTCTACATACGCATTGGCATGCTATCAATATAGAGAAGGCGAACAGGCATTTACTTATTCATAATCAAGAGTGGCTAGCATTAGCCCCTCACAGGATCTGCCCAAAATACTATTGTTCTCATTTGCATTTAAGACAGTTTGTTCCTCGCTTCCCTCGTGGGTGGAGCCAGGAAGGAGAGAAGGACATCGGAGAGCCTAACTGCAGAATCTGAAACACATCCAGAGAGCATCCTCACCAGCTTTCTTCGTGAGAGTTCCTCGAGGACCCGGGGCAGGGTGGGCAGTTAGGTCACCCCTGCTGGGAAGAAGTCAGTACAGGAAGCAACAGGAAGCCCCTTGAATTTGTCCCTCAGCTGTGGGGTCAGTTCTTTGTCTGAAGTCAAGTGTCCCCTCTGGCTGAATCCTGGCCCTGGCTGCTCAGGGATGCGGAGCCGCTGTGTAAGCTCAGCGTTTGGACACTGTGAAGGCTCGCCTGGTTCCACAAACAATGGCATCCTAACAGTGGACTCACCTGGTGCCCACATCCTACTTTCTTCAATAGAAGGACCCAGGGCTCCTTAGAGCAAGGCTTCTTTAACCTTTTCCACTCATGATCCTTTTTCACCCAGGAAATTTTTGCATGACTCCTCCTACACAGGTATATAAATTACCTATGCAAATGAGGCATCTATTGATAATAAATCCCAGTGACATTCGTTTTAAAACAGTTCTTTGGCATACATATAATTTTATCATTTATTAAAGATGAAAGTAGATTTGCATACTAATGTGATGGACGGGCTTCTTTATTTTTACATTAAAAAGTTCAATCTTGCCTGAATACTGATACTGTGGTACTGAAAACATCTTCATTACCTCTCAGAGTTGATCAACATTGTGATCTTACAACCATTCCTGCTGAGAACACTGTTTTGCATGAAAGTACAAAATGGCAGAAGTAATTAGGACCATTTTGAAATCATAGGAAATTGCATTCTAATCCCAAGCCAAAATTCATTTAGCAATTGTTGTGAAATTCAAGCCAATGACTCAAATAGCAGTTAAAAAAATCAAACATTCAAACATAATACGATCTGACTGTATATTAGTTTGATACTTACATGTTGAGGAATGATGGTAGGACATTTTTACGTCTTTTCCACAATTCAACCATTGTCTCTAGCAGAAATTTCTTATGTGCAGTGACAACACACAATTAATAACGTACACTAGCCTCGAAGTGCAGCTCCAGTGGTTCAGGTGTGCATGGCGTACTCACATGTGGGTCAAAGTGAGCATGTTGTATGTTTCGACCAAAACTGCAGGGAAGTTGTGGAATGCAGCACAGGCGAACATAACCAGAAACCCCTCAAATTTATAACACATTTGGTTTTTAATTAATTTTTGTTTGGTGCGCATTTAGAAACTTTTATTGCTGCCAAATTTTCCACATCTCCCACATTCAGCTGCACAAGCCCGCCTCCTACGGAGTTGTGACCCACAGTTTAGGAAGCAGTATCTTAGAAAAGCATGGCTGATTCTAGAACTGAGAGGGGGAAACAGAGATGGCAATTTGAGCACTTTGTGATGCTAGGAAGTGTTTTATAACAACATACTACGAGTTGGGTGAGCTGAGATCAACAGAAAGTTCTTTCTAACAATGCTTGAGGTCAGGCTCTGGGGAGGACCTTCTTCCTGGGTTGTAGACAGAGGTTTTCTTATTAATGTCTTCACATGGGGAAGGGATGGGGAGGGAGGGAAGGAAGGACATACACACACACACACACATGCATACACACACGCTTGCCGTCATCATGAGGTGTCCACCTTCATGATCTAAATGCCTCCAAAGGCCTCAATCCCAATTACCGTCACATAGGAGAATAGCATTTGTTACTTTGGAGGGACACAAGCCCTCAGTCCATGGTAGTAAGGAAATGCAAAAGAAAACACGTTTTTACAGGTGCACAATGGTCATCCTAGCACTGGCAGCTTGAAGCAGGAGGATTGAGGATGCCCTGGAGCACACAGTAAATTCCTTACCAGCCTGGACCATACAAGGAGACCCTATCTTAAAAAAACCAAGGGCTGGGGGTATAGCTCAGTGGTAGAGAATGCTTGCTTCACGTGCACAAGGCCCTGACTTGAATCCCTAGTACTGCAAACAAACACAGAAAGACAGAAAATAAACTGAAAAAAAAACCTCTCCAACCCCAAAGTTTGAGCAATTTAGGCAACAAAATGAATAAATTAACATGAGATTATAACAGTATCAATAACTATCCATACTACATAAATGACTGAGCAAATATACAAGGGATTGGCACAGAAAAATCTCACTAACATAAGAACGGAAATTGACTTATGTAGCGGCTGTAAATTTCCAACTCCTTAAACATGAGCTGTACAAAGTGACTTCCTTCCAAAGCGTGCAATATAGAAATGATGGAAGAGAACAACTTTGCAAAGGAGAGACTTGACCACCACGCTGCAGCCAAGCAACGAAAGTGTCAACAATACAGAGCTGTGCTGAGAACAGACCTCTGTGGTCTTCCTCTCAAAAGTGCAATCCCCAGCCAGCCTAACCAGAGTGAAGAGAGCAGATACATCCCAGTGGAAGAACAAGCTAAAAATACATGACGAGTGCTACAAGGTTATCAAAAACCAGGACAACCAGAGAAACGGTGACACAGCCAAGAGGAGCCTAAGGAGGTGGAAGGACTGGTCATGACATGGTGTCCTTATGAGATGCTGAGACAGGAGAAGGACGTTAAGAGAAAACTAGGGAAGCCTAAAGCATGGACTTTGGTCAATAGTGCCCATGTTGGTTCATCAGTTAGGACAACTGTGCCGTTACTAGTGCACTCACAGGAAGTTGAGCAAAAGATGGCAGAGTGTGAGCTTTTAGAAGCCCACACATTAATTCTGTGCACAGAGGGATTGGGGAGTGACTGAGAGGGACTCAGGGGACTTACAAGGGAGGTGGGAATGCTAATTTTCTGTAGTTGGGTGTGGTTACACAGGTACACGCATTTTATCTTAATTCATAATGTCCTTCCTCAGTGGGCATGTCCATCTTCAAGTGTAGTAGGCAAGAAGTTAAGTTAAAGGATTTTTTTTTTTCGTATTTGTTTATTCATTTGGCAGGAGAGAGAGAGAGAGTGAGAGAGAAGAGAGACAGACAGAGAGAAAGAGCACACCAGAGCCTCCAGCCATTGCAAACAGATTCCAGACGCATGTGCTACTTTGTGCCTCTGGCCCCATGTGATTACTGGGGAGTCAGATTCAAGTCTTTAGGCTCTGCAGGCAAGCGCCTTCACCACTAAGCTATCTCTCCAGCTCTGGATAAAACATTTTAACAAAGTACCTCTGTTTGTCTTCATCGAGTGGAGGACCCGAATCCAATGGCCATTATCTTTTGTAAGACTGGTTTAAACAATTTTTCTATTTAACTTGATTTTAGAAGTGCATTATCCATCAGGAACAAGAGGAGAAAAACCACATTTCTACTGCTTTTCAACATTATACTGGAAATTATATCCAGAATATAATTACACATGAAAAAGAAATAAAAAGCATTTGAGTGAGAAAGGAAAACAATAAACCACCTCCTTTGACAGATAACAGGATCCCACATATAGAAAAGCGTGAGAATTGACAAGGGACTGACTAAATCAAATTGCATCACCTATGCTTCTGTATATCTGCAGTGAACAATCAAAAGAATTAAGGAAACAAATCCATTTACAAAGCATCTAAAATAACAAAATAACTTGGAATAAATTTAAGCAAGGCAGCTAAAGAAAGACTTATACACTGAAAACTGGAAAATATAACTGAAAGGCATTAAGAAGAGCAGAATGAATTGGGAAAATGTTATGACCACATGTTAGATGGAAGTACTCCTGAAGTGATGGACAGATTCAACAAAATCCCTATCAAATTTCCGAAAGACTTTCCCCTTCAAATCCTCAAGCACATATGGAATTGTAGGGGCTCCCAAATAACTAGAGCAGTGTTGCAAAAGAAAAATAAAATTGTGTAATAATATAAAATCATCTCTTCTGATTTCAAATTTTACTAATCAAAAACAGTTTGTTGGGGCTGAAGAGATACCTCAGCAGTTAAAGCACTTGCCACAAACCCTAATGACCAGGGTTCAATTCCCCAGTGCCCATGTAAAGCCAGATGCTCAAAGTGGCACATCTATCTAGTATTCATTTGTAGTGGCTGGAGGCCCTGGTGTGCCCATTCTCTCTATCTTTCTTCTATTTCTGCTTGCAAATAAATTTTAAAAAATTTTTAATGAAAAAAAAAAAAACAGTTTGCACTTATTCAGGATAACCCCAAACTCCTGTGGTCAAGTGGCTTGACAGAAATAAATGCCAACTTCATTCGTTAGGAGAAAAAATGGTGTCTTCAAAAACAAAAAAATAGAAGCAACTCTTCGTGACTTTTCGTTCGACAATGGAATTTTAGATGTAGCCTCAAAGTACAAACAAAAGAAAAACAACCAGATAAATTGAATTTAATCAAAATTTATTACTATCTTTGCTTTTATTTATTTGCAAGCAGACAGACAAGGAGAAAGAGAGAGATTGAATGGGTGTCCTAGGTCCTCTTGCCACTGCAGATGAATGCACCACATTGTGCATCTGGCTTTATGTGGGTACTTGGTTATTGAGCCCAGGCTGTTAGGCTTTGCAAGCATGAGCCTTTAACCACTGAGATGTCTCTCCAGCCCCTTAATCAAAATTTAACAATTTTATGGAGAGTGGAATTTCAAAGGGGAAACTGGAGTGGGGAGGGAATTACCATGGGATATTGTTTACAATCATGGAAGTTGTTAATTATAAAAAGTAAAAAAAAAATTTAAAAAGAAAGAAAAAAATTCATGTATGGAAGCATATAATAAAAAAAGTGAGAAGGCTACCTACACATGGGAGAAAGTATTTGCAAATCATATGCACAATTTTCATAATATAAAAAGTACCCTGAAGACTCAAAATAACCAGAAAAATCCAGACAATCTAATTTTTAAGAGACCTTCTTCTAAAGAAGATATATAAACAGCCAGCAAATATATGCAAAAATATTCAATGTTGTTTGTCATTAGGAAAATGTAAATCAAAACCACAATGAGGGCTGAGGAGCTAGTTTAGCGGTTAAGGCGCTTGCCTGTGAAGCCTAAGGACCCATGTTTGACTCTCCAGATCCCACATAAGCCAGACACACAAAAGTGAGGCAAGCACAAGGTCACACATGCCTACTAGGTGGTACAAGCATCTGGAGTTCAATTTCAGTGCCTGAGGCCTTGGCATGCCAATTCTGTCTCTCTTCCTCTCTCTCTCTCTCTAAAATGAAAACAAAACACGAGATACCACTTCTACCTAGCTAGAAAGAAAAACAAGACCACATGTGGTGGCTCATGTCTTTAATCCCAGCACTTGGGAAGCAGAGATAAGAGGATCACTGTGAGTTCAAGGCCAGCCTGGGACTGTACAGTGAATTTCCATGTTCCAGGTCAGCCTGGGCTAGAGTAAGACCCTACCTCAGAAAAAAAGAAAAGAGAAAAGAAAAATCTCTCTCAAACTAAGAATGTCAAGTGTTGGTGGACTGCAGAGAAAGTGGGACTGTCCCTGTGCATTGCTTGAGGGAATGTACCACAGTGCAGTACAGCCATTGTGGAAACCACCTTGTTTCTGAAAAGCTGAACAAAGCGTTGCCATGTATATTGGTCTACCTAGGCTGCCGTAGAAAATGCCAAAGGATGGGAGGCTTAAACAAGAGAAGTTTCTCACATCTTTGAAGCTGGGAAGGACAAGTAATATCCAGAAAAGTAAATTAGTGGTTAGCAGGAGGTGGGGGAGCTTAAATAGGTATAGAATTTTTACTTGGGGTGATGAAAAGTTCTAGGAAACATGATGACTATGCAATATAATTAATGCCGATGAGTGTATCACTTAAAATGGCAAATTGTAAATGATATATATTTTATAATTAAAATTTAAAAATGATCACCTGGAGATTTTAAATTAAAAGAATTACCTGCACAGAGAAAAAAGTGACTTATCACAAACTAGTTATTTAATTTGGGGTCAACGCATTGCTACCTGTTGCACAACAAATGAGGCAGTCACAACTTGGTGAAGGATATAAGGCCCTCAAGTGCACAGTGAGCAATTGTTAAAGCAGTCAGGCACGGAGGCACACATCAGCAATCCCAGCACACGGAGGCTGAGGCAGGAGGATTGCAAGGTTCAAGTCAGCTTAGGCTACACAGTGAGACTCTGTCTCCTACACACAAAGTGAAGATAAAACACCCAGGAATTAGGCACACTAGAGAAGTAGCTGATGGAGGTGTGACTCAAACCGAGGTCCTGATCCCATGGTCTACACAGTCTTGGGTGCACAGAGGGAAATCAGGCAGGACTATTTTGGAGTTTTGGACCAAGACTTGCTAAAACACAAGTGACATGTCCATAGGATCACCTTAGCGGGGTGGATTGGTGTGGAGAAGATTGGTCGGTGCAGTAACAGAAGGGACAAGGAGCCCGGACGGAGGGCGGGGGGTGGAGTCATGTGAAAGGAGAAGAAGGGGAAAACCCAAGTATGGTTCCAGGGAAGAGGCGCGGTGCTGAATGATACCTGGAGATAGACCATGATGACTGAAAGCAAAGCGCCAGCCTGGAAGACAAGAGCGGCGTGCAGCTGCTGCCAGGGAGGAGACATTTGAAGAGACTCCCACTATCTTAACACTCAGGGTGTCTTCATCTCCCAACCAGACGACTACCAGTGTCACCAACAAAATTAAGCTCACTATAGTTGGCTCTTCAGCACTAAATATCTGAGAATACAAACCCTCTCTACAGATGATCACCTTTCCTTTTTTTTTTTTTTTTTTTTTTGGTATGTTGTATGTGTGCACGCATGTGTCCATGTGTGTGTGTATGGAGGTCAGAGAACAACTGTTGCAGTCAGATTCGCAATGCTGGCAGAAAACACCTGATCAAGAGCAGCTTGTGGGGAAAAAAGGGTTTATTTTGGCTTCCAGACTTGAGGGGAAACTCCACAATGGCAGGGAAAACGATGGTATGGGCAGAGGGTGGACATGACCTCCTGGCCAATACCAGATGGGCAACAGCAACAGGAGAGTGTGCCAAACACTGGAATGGGGAAACTGGCTATAGCACCCATAAGCCCGCCCCCAACAATACACTCCCTCCAGGAGGCATTAATTCCCAAATCTCCATCAGCTGGGAACCCAACATTCAGAACACCTGAGTTGATGCAGGACACCTGAGTCAAATCACCACACCAACTTTCAGGGTTTCTCATTGTTCACAGCTTGCTGCTCTTTTTGCCAGGCTAGGTGGTGGCCAGCTTCCTGGAAATTCTCCTGTCTCCCACCGCTTCTGGCTTTTACCTGGAGTTTGGGGTTTCAAATGCAGGTGATTGTGCATTTGCAGGGCAAGCACTTTATTCACCGAGCCACCTCTCCAGCCTCCAGATTATTTCCTTTCTTTGGAGAAGTTGGAGAAGACAAAGGAATGGTTGAAGGCAATGGAAGATACATAGGACATTTTTAAAAAAATATTGAACCTAAAATGAGGTCAATAGTAATTCAAGCGAACATCTAATTTTATCGTCTTATATTCCTAAGCCCAGAGTTCAAAGTTCTACCTGCCTATTTTTTTTATTCAAGGAACCCTGGTTTTTTTTTTAACTTATGAACAACATTAATATAACTAAATACATACAGTGATCCAACAGTGCACGTGATTTCTGATGGAAAGGGTGGGGCGTGGGTGGGTGCTGACATAGGGATGAGAGCTCAACTCCCACCCAGCTGCACCTCTGGCTCTGCATGGTGTTTCTGCACGTCTGTGGCAAAAGAGGAGGAGCCATGGTTTTCTCCCGTTTCCGCGGAGCCCACGCTGACAACCCTTTGCAGCCACAGAGACGTAGCAGAGCTGAGTACAGACACAAAGACTGCCGCCTCTGCCACTCCGCTCGGTTCTCACATCTCCTCCCTGGAGACTCAAGTGATAGAGTTTTAGAGAACTTGCCAGATTTTTATATTCTAATAAGCCAGAAGAAAGCAGAGCCAGTCTATTAATTCAATGAGGATTTTACATATTTATGTCTTCAATTGTCATCCCCTAGGACTCTCGGTATACTGAAGCTGAAGGGAAATATTGCTAAAACTATAGCACAAAAGAAGTTTGAGATGTATTCATCATGTTGTTATCTAGTAGAACAACAGAACAATAGATGTGTAAATATGAAGGGTTCTCCCCTCCCCCCCCCCATCTCTCATTACCCCTGGCTGGTATGGAATTCTTTATGGAGACTGGGCTGACATTGAACTTGCAGTAATCATTCTGCCTTTGTCTCCCAAGTGCTGGGATTCCAGGCAAGTGCAAAAACGTTCTGATTTGACAGATTTGGCATGTGTGCATTGATGTGTACTATGTGGTATGGTGATGGTGTGTGGTGTATGCATGTGTGAAGACGTGTGTGCCCCATGGAGGCCAGGGGAGAACGTTGGCTGTTCTATCACCCATCTGCTTATTTCCTTGACACTGGCTCTCTCACTGAACCTGCAGCTGCTGTTTTTCCAGTGAGCCCCAGAGATTCTCCAGTGTCTACTTCCCACAGGACTGGGATTGTAGGTGTGCATTAGCCACACTCAACTGTGTACATAGGTGCTAGGGAATCAAACCCAGGGTGAATCAGGTCCTCTTAGGCTTTCATGCTTGTGTGGCAAGTGTTGAAACATCTCCCCAGGCCCTGTCTTATTCATTTGAATGAAGGTTTCTTGACCTATGATGTAGAGCGTTATAAAGGTGAGTAAGTCATTACACTTAGGAAAGCGGCTGGAGACATGACATATATGAACCCATAGACTTGAAGTACCTTGAGAGCAGCAAGTGAGCTGTCACATCCACAGCTCATCTCCAGTGTCTGGCATGGTAGATGATGCTCAGTATGCATTCACAGGATGGGCGGATGCTTAAGCTGATGTTACACACATCATACAATAACTCTAATTGCTTTACAGAGAAAAGGTACCCTAAGTGCAACACCAGTGCAACATAGGAGAATTTAAATGAAATATTATGTAGGGGATGTTGCTTCTGTACAAAGTTGCTGAACCTATGGATTAAAATACAAAGTGATTAGACCTGTAAACATTTTAATATTGCATGGAAACAACCACATACAGTTCATGGCTCATATTTTTTTAAAAAGAGAATCCAATGCATTTAAAATATGCACCTAAGCTGAGCATGGTGGTTGTATACAAAGGTAATCTCAGCATCAAGAAGCTGAGGTGAGAGGGTCTTGAGTTCAAAGCCTGGCTGAGAAACATAGCAAACTTGCCATCTCAAAAGATACACACACACACACACACACACACATATGTATACAAAAACATATATGTATAATGTATACATATATTTAAATGTAGCCCTCTTTACCCTTTGAATCTTAAATTCACTCTCTAACCACCTAACCTCTGGATAGTCTCTGCCTATTAAAAGCTGGTGATGAATCACTGGGAAAGGGAATTCTTATTGCTTCTGGGGTCTCGCCATTACTGCAAATCCCTAAATTGCCCAGAACTGCAGCTTTGAAGAAGCTCCTAAGATTTCAACTATGAATTTAATATAATCTTCCTTCCTGACATATCTTTTAAACTTCCTGTTTAATTGTTTATTGGCTTCACCTTTAAATGTTGCTCCGGCCCAGACCACTGCCTTCCATGACTGCTGTCCTCTTAATCCCTCCCTGTGTGTTATAGGTCACGCTCCCCGCCCCCCCCCCATGTATGCTGCGCCCGCCTGTCACTGTTCTATGGACCATCCTATCCTAATGGACTGAATGAGGAACTTCTCTTGGTCTTGAACTCAGTTATTGACATTTTGACTGACATCAAGCATGAAAATCACATTACCCTGGTTGTATAAAACCTTCACTGGCTACCTGTAAAGTACGGGATTATGTGTAAAGTCCTAGTTATTAACTTACAAGTCCTTAAATTGACTTGGGTTTGAATACCTCAGAGACATTCTGGAACCATACATCCCCAGTCGTTTCCTTTGGTCTCACTCAATTGGATTAGTTCTTTTTGGCTGAAGACATTGAGCTACAGGGCATTTTTAATGTTTGCTCTCTACTTATGGAATTTATTAGCCATGGAGGTCAGGCTGTCTTACTTTCTGTCAAGCTTTCAGTCCGAATTTAAGTGCTACCTTTCCCAGATAGCTGATTTGGTTAAATAAGTCATAAATCAATCCAGTGTTGTTTAGTCCTTGGATCTTTTGAATTTTTATGAATCTTCTGTAAGACTTTGTTTGACATGCCACAATTAAATTTTATATTATTCTACTTAATATCTTTGTTTTTCACATGTTGGCTTGAAATGTTGTCAAAGTGAATTTACTAATTAAATGCCTTGCCTGACATATTACTTTTTCACATCAGTTTCAGAAGGATGTCACAAGGACAATGAGATGTTATATGTAAAAGTACTTGGGTTGTGAAATATCACAGTATTAAATTCAATTATGTACATATATTTCCCCTTATTTTGGTTACGAATCAATCACTTCCTTGCTGTGGTATTCAAAAATTAATTGTTGGATGGATGGATGGATGGATGCCAGACACCCAGGAGAATGCACAGGCATAGGTCATGGATTTCTTTAGCAAATTTTAACATCTTTTGATAAGGTATAAATATGTCGGAAGTGAACTAACAGTAAAATAACTTGAATAGCAGGCTGAGACAAGACAGGGAACTATGATACACAAAGTTACCACCCAGTCAATTGCCAAATGGGTTCCACATCTAATCACAGCTCGACAATGTCTGAGAAGAGTCAAGTTTCTCTTGTTGAGAAAAGGAAATATGCACATGTAAGAATGGAGTGGAGAGGTTGTGGGGCATTATAAGGAAATGGAATGATATCAGGAAAGGATAAACCATCTTGAAGTTGGGGGGACATACAAATTAAATCCCTATGTCTGGAAGATAATTTAGAAAAAAGGTAAGTAGGGCTTATCCTATATTTAAATTATCAAATTGAGAGGTTCCTTCTTTTTTTAATGGGGAGAGAAATTACTTTCATTTTTCTTAAAACCTCAACCCAGGCTGGCTCCAGAGAGATGGGGTAGGCAAAACTGGGGGTGCAAGGATGTAAAACTAGAAGCTGCTGGTGACATGGTTTTCCTATTTTGTGTTGTTTGAGGACAGGTTGGTGCTACTGAGGAGACAAGTCTGAAATCAGTGCTAGAACTTGATGACATACTTAAGGATCACTGCAAATATTTCCTTAAAGCTCTTGCATGTGCGTCTGGAAATCCCACTTGAAAAGAAATGTATTCTCACTATAGGTAAGAGAGCAGAGCAGCACTGGGCTCAATCAATTCCATAGAATTTTGTTAATTCAACAAAAATTAGCATGGCATAGGTTAGGGCACCTGGTTGCTGCTGTCTGGAGATAACAGAGATTAGAATGTATTTGCAAAGTTTAGCTTGACACAGGACACATCAGGTGACACACGGACTGAGCAAACAGCAAGGTTCGTGTGTGACTAGTACTCGGTGTGTGCATGCTTGTATGTGTGCCAGCATGCATGCAGGTATGTGCTTGTGGAGGCCAGAAGTCAATGTTGATATCTTTCTCTGTTGCTTGTCTAGCTTATTAATATGAGGCGGGGTCTCCCACTGAACCTCGAACTCACCAATTCAGCTAGACAAAGCCCTGAGGACCCTATTGTTTCTACCTCCTCACTAGCACGGGGATTAAAGTAGGCATCGCTATACCCGGCATTTTACCTGGGTGCTGGTGATCCAAACCTAGTTTATGCAGCAAGTATTTTATTTACTGAGCCATTGGCTCAGCCCCAAATACCAACATCAACACCAAATATAGTCAATCTGGGTCCACACCGTTCAGAAGAGAGGAGAAAGGGGAAGAAAAAAGACTTAATTAGGTGAAGGCCCCAGCAGAAAATCCACTACTCAAATGGTAACCTGTGGGACAGAGAGACAAGCGTCATGTGGAAGCCTGACAGAAATGCGGAGCCTCAGGCTCACCCCAGACATTCTGAGCCAGGATCAGCATGAGTACTAGATGCTGGGCAATTCCCATGCACTTTGCAGACTAGGAAGCACAGTGTCAGCAGGTGTCAATCGACCTGTTCAAGTTGGAGAACATCAAAGACCTCCAGGAAAAGCGATCTTCTCTCAAAGAAAACTCCACTTTCCTGTTTCTGTCATATTGTTTCCATTTACCTGGCTTGAGCTGGTGAGAGTGGTTCATTACAGAAAACAGGCATTTTAGTGAAATTGGAAAAAAAAAAATCCAAGGCATAATGCCCAACAGAACAGGCTAGAAATAAACACGTATGCCACGATCTTCTCCATACAAAATGGGGCTGTCAGGCCTAGGGTTATAAGTAAACAGCTATAGAGTACATCTTACAATTTTTAAAATCTCCTCCCCTCTCCTCTTCTCTCTTCTCTTTTCCTCCTCTCTTTCACATGGTTTCCATGCAAATCACAATCATCTGAAAGCCTGCCAAGGCCAAGATGTAATTGAAGGTGGCATTTAAACCTCGGTGTCTCCTTTGTCTCCAGAGATATCATCATAAAATAAAAGACTTCATCAGGTAATGTTTTGTTCATTATTCAACATCACAATTCTGAAGCGAAAGAAAGATAATTAGACATACGGTGCTGTCGACACATAGTTTATGACGAGCTTCTAGTTAATTAGTTATGGTAAAAGGTTTTTATATAGTCATAATTACTTTATATTCCAGGGGAAAAGAAGCAAACATACGTGTATTTTATTCTACTTGGTGACAAGTTTCTCAGAGTGACACTGATGCTGTTATGACCCTTTGCTACCTTCTCAGACTTCCCAGGATACAATGCAAAATGTCAGAGGGATTTTAACAGCACTCTTGTTAACTTAAATGGGAACTACACATCTGAAATCTTACCATCTTGCTAGATTCTATAGGAAAACACTGTCTTCTTAGTGGCCGTATTGCCTTTGTCATATAAAAGATTTGTCTTTGGAGGGATTCAGAGAATAATTATAGTAATTTTGGCAAAATGCAAGACAAGCCAGTTTATAAGAGCTCTTTTTCTTTTTTTTATTAAATACTTTTATTTATTTAGAGAGAGATAGAAAGAAGACAAAGGAAATGGGCACTCCAGGGCCTCCAGCCACCACAAACAAACTCCAGATGCATGTGATACCTTGTGCATCTGGCTTTACGTGGGTACTGGGGAATTGAACTTGGATCTTTAGGCTTTGCAGGCAAGTGCCTTAACTGCTAAGCAATCTGTCCAGCCTGAGAGTTCTTTTTCTATGTTAACTTCTTGGGTCACTCACTGAAGCAGAAATCATGGCAAAAATAATACACTGGGAAGTGTAGCATTCTTTTTTTTAAATTTTTTGTTTATTTTTATCTATTTACTTGAGAGTGACAGAGAGAGAGAAGGAGGGAGAGAGAGAGAATGGGCACACCAGGGCTTCCAGCCACTGCAAATGAACTCCAGACACGTGCACACCCTTGTGCATCTGGCTAACGTGGGTCCTGGGGAATTGAGCCTCGAACCGGGGTCCTTAGGCTTCACAGGCAAGTGCTTAACCGCCAAGCCATCTCTCCAGCCTGCATTCTTTAATCTACTTGGTTAAAATAATTTCAATTTATAAAAGCTCTCTCTTTTCTCACCAGGTATTATGCTCTCTCTCTCTCTCTCTCTCTCTCTCTCTCTCTCTCTGTGTGTGTGTGTGTGTGTGTGTGTGTGTGTATGAGTGTGGGAATGTACTTGTATTTGCTATGGAGTATGTGTGTGGAGGTCAGAGGACAACACTGGGTGTTGGTCCTCCCCTTCCACCTTGTCTGAGGCAGAATCTCCTGTTATTCCCTGCTGAGTATGCTGGGCCAGCTGGCCTGCAAACTTCTGAGGGAGTCTCTCACCTCTACTTCCCATGTCCCTGTAGGAGGTCTGGGATTACAGACGCCCTCTACAGTGTCCAGGTCTACATGGATTCTGGAGACCTTAACTCAGCTTCTCTTGTTTGCATAGCAAGTGCTTTATCAACTGAAACATCTTCCCAGCCACTCACGTTATATTTTTGCTGAGTTGGTTGTTAAGCTCTCCATCTGATGAAGAAATGAGGAGAACTTAAAAATTTAGATCAATACTCGTTCTTTCCTCTTTAATGGACGGACTAGTTCCAATCATTTCTTGGCTCAGCAGACAGCCAGGAGACCTCTACCATCTCCCATACACATCTGGGTGCCTTGGGACCTAGCTTGCCTAATCACTCACCGTGCCTGTCCCTGAGAGAGAAAATTAATCAGGTAGCAACATGCCCTTGATTGTTGATCTCCTAAAATGTCATATGGCTGACACATGCCTGGGTATACAGTGAAGTTATATTCAACCAAGGGATAGATCAAATGTTCTCAATCCCAGTCAAGTGCTTTATTTATTAGAACAGAAGATGGAAAGCCGAGATAGGTACTGAAGACCAGTGGATGGTTTTCCACAGCACTGTGTGGAGTGCTGACTGTTACCTTATCCAGAGAGAGAGAGAGAGAGAGAGAGAGAGAGCCACCAGCTGGCCAGCCCCAGGGGTGGCAAGCTCCTGCTTCTCTCTGCTCCTGACATGTGACTTAATAATAACGCTTTCAGATATGATCATGAATAATCACAGCTGTCATCTTGAGAGTGTTTAGTGGTGCTTACACGTATCCCATTCAATGTGGATTTTTCACTTAGTCAAAACCTTGGCACCTTTTAGGTGAGCAAGTGACTTGAGGTAAGGAGCTTCACTGTCTCAGGCCTTGGATCCCTCATCTATAATGTGAGATGAATAACAGCATCATGACAAATGACAAACGCAAGGAAATTCACACAGTAGTAGACACAGACAATGCTTGGTAAAATTAGTGTTATTTTATGCTGAGGAAAGCTCCAAGCCAAGTATTTACTATCATTATCCATTTAACATGATGAAATTCAAAGGTAAGCAAGTTAGTCTCATGTTCCCATGAGAGAGCAGACCCACATCCCATCTTTTGTTCTCATCAAATACAACTTTAATTACCCTAAGCTGTTATCTCTCCCCTTCCCCCTGTCAGCTCTCCACCCGAGTAGACAATCTGGAAAATGGATCTATAGCCATGGCTCCAGGGACGTGACACACTCGCCTGGTGTTTGTGGTGATCTGGAGGCACTCAGAGCCTGGTAAGCAAAGATCCCTTGCACACTCTTCAACTTGTCCAGATTTCAGTGGTGCCCAGGTTGTGTCGATTGACAGTGAAGGGAGCAGCGCTCCTCTTACTCTCTTAGCCCACTGTTGGGTCTTCCGTGGTCACGTGGAAGGCTCTCCCTGCTCTGGTTTCTCTCCATATTACTCCCTGTGTCATTTCTTCTTCCAGCATTATTGGCCAGGATGCTAACATGTCTTTTGGGATATGTCAGAAAGAAAATACTTCCTTAGACAGAGAAAAGTCCATTTCAGCATTCAGCATCTTCAATGTCACCTTGAGTTTTGGATTGTTAGCACAGGTGTTAAGTTTGCTAAATGAATAGCAAACCATATGAATACACTATGATTGTCAGAGTCCAACTCAAGAAATCTGCTAACTCAGTAACATTTTGTTGATGGCGTGCAAAGATACTGAATATGTGAAACCAAATAACACCCCTTGTTGTTAGAGTGATTCCAGTCCTGTGCACCTGCTCTTAGCCGACTACACACGAGAGACGCCCAGACTTGGAAGATGACAGTTATGCCCAAGTAAAGGGAAGTCATCTTGAATCTCATTTCCTTGAGATATGAAGACAATATTTACTATTTTCAGAGATTTTTTTTTTTTTGGTTTTTCGAGGTAGGGTCTCACTCTAGCCCAGGCTGACCTGGAATTCACTATGGAGTCTCAGGCTGGCCTTGAACTCTCAATGATCCACCTATCTCTGCCTCCCGAGTGTTGGGATTAAAGGCATGTGCCACCACACCCGGCTTACTATTTTCAAAGATTTTAATGGGAACATTTTGGCTAGGATTCTAGCCACTAACAATTGTAATATAATCTAGGAAATACAGATCTAGAGTGACAAAACAATGCTCGGAAAAATACCTTTGTCTTTTCTTAAGATAATCAAAGGTAAAGGGTTTAGTATATCCAGGGTGGGTAGTTCCTAAAATTTGTGATACTTCAGGTCAGATAAACATTCTAAGCTTATTTATACAGAATACCGCAATGTTCAAACTTCCTGAATAAACAATTCTCAATGAAGTGTGTTAATTAATTCTCAATTAATTATGCTAACTTACACTAATTATGAGTGTATTTACAAAATTGCAGATTAACCTGGAAATTTGAAAGAGCAATGTTTTTGTTAACTGAACAGGAATATATTATGCAAGTATGAGCTGAGGGAGTTTTATTTATGTATTTATTTTACTAGATTGAGGTCCAGAAAGTAGAATATAATCTGGGAACAGATGACTTCAGAGCTAATCTGCAAAATCTCACAATCAACCTGTCTTCAACATCCCTTAAGTTTTACCAAGCTTTTCTTAACAATGAGAAAATCATGTGTAGACAGAAAGAAAGGAACTATGAGAAAGACCGGGTGCTGTTTGCAATATTTTGTGTCTATTGGAAGCCGCAAAATTGTTAGACATACTGACCATTTAAGGGGATGAAGAAAGCATCAGTAATCTTTTTTTTTTCTTTCTGAATGCAAACTAAAAAATGTAAATCCCAATCTCAATGTAAGACTTCATTATGAATGACAAGGACCACTGTCTTGTGGTGCTTTAAGCAGATGGAAGAGTGAGTTGGGATGCTACTGAAGATGGTGAAGAGTACTATAACTCCTTACCTACTGTAAGAAGCAGGCGTATATAATTCGATTTTAGGTTCTGCTATATGTTGCACACCTAATTGTATTTAAAGAGCTTGAAGGGCAAAGTTTCTCTGTGACTTCATGATATTTATTCAGTCAATCAATGAGTAACCACTATGTGTTCACTGTGCAAGGATGTGTGTGCACGTGTGTGTGTGTGCACATGGGTGAGTGTTCTCCTGTGCTGAGCTCTGTGCTAGATCTCAAGTGTATAAAAATGAAACACTAAAATTCCAGTCTGTGGCCTGGAGAGTGGCTTAGAGGTTAAGGCATTTGCCTGCAAAGCCAAAGGACCTCCATTCGATTCCCCAGGACCCATGTAAGCCAGATGCACAAGGGGGTGCATGCATCTGGAGTTCGTTTGCAGTGGCTGGAGGCCCTGGAGTGCCCATTCTCTCTCTCCCTCTGTCTGTCTCTCTCTCTCTCTCAAATAAATAAAAAATAAAGTAAAAAAAATTGTAAAATTCCAGTCTCAAGTAGCTCAAACCCAAGCTGAAGTGGCGGATATTCCATAGTTTTCTCAGTAGAAATTTACTGTTTCAAGAATGCAGTTATCCACAGGTAGCAGAGCAAGACTACCAGGAAAGAGTGGAAGAATGAAAAGGACAGAGCACTTTAAAATTGTTATTTAGAGCGAGAAGAGAGAATGGGTACACCAGGGCCTCCAGCCACTGCAAATGAACTCCAGACTCATGGGTCACCTTGTGCATCTGGCTTATGTGGGTACTGGAGAATTGAACCTGTGTCCTTAGGCTTCGTAGGCAAGCCCCTTAACCTCCAAGCCATCTCCTCAGCCCCAGAGAACTTTTGAGAATGACTCATCAAGAAATAGTTTTCAACCCCAGTTCCCACATTGACCTGGCTGGCACTCAGAGCCCAAAGTTATTAAGAGGATTCAGACCGGGGGGAGGGCGGGGGGGGGGGAGAACAACCCATCGCATTCCAAGGCAGTAAGGAAATGGTTCCCTTTGCTTGCTTACCTCAAGGCTTAAGGAGAGGTATTGCACCGAGTTAGGATCTGGTATAGCCCTTATCTCCCCTCCAAAAGACTTATTAACTGATGCTAATTCCTAAACCCATTTTTGGTTCCTAATAGAACAAAGTTTCTTTGAAGGTGGAGCATCTGTGGACTTAGAATGCTATGAAGAGCAAGAAATAAATGTATTTGAAGTTTGTTAATTAGTTAATTAATTAATAGTGTTGGGGACTGAACTCAGGGTCTTGTGCTAGGCAAGTGCTCTACTAGTGAGCTGTCTTCCCAAGCCCATCAGGAGTATTCTAGACATCCCAAGTGAAATTTGCCATATTGAAGTCAAGTCATGAACAACAAGAATCACCAGCATACTAAGAACACAGAAAAGCTCTGAGCACTTACTCATCTTGGGATTTTTTAATCCATTGTGCATTTCTCTAATGGCAAAACTGATCTTATTATAAATTATTAGTTATAAATTACTTGTTTCAAATCTTATGACTACTCATTTGAGTTAACCATGACTAAATTTTTGCTACAATGTAAAATGTTACCAAATAAGCCATAACTCATGGATGTCAGACCTATTAAATCAAGAGCAGAATGAATCATGGCTTCATCACAAGAGGTAGATGAGAAATATTCAAGAACTGGATATTATATTCAGTACCCTGGGATTAACTGTTATTTGCAGCAACCACTCTATTTAGGGATACAAAACACAGAAGCAGCACGCTGAGTCCTGCCAAGATCTCTATTAGCCTGAATCAAGATGGGTGTCTCCCAACCCCAGTTTGTTTCACTCTGGGGCATTTCCAGCTACCTCAAGGGATTTTGTAAAAGTCTTCCAAATTCCCCAAACAAAATTATTTTTTAATTCATACTAATGTTAAAAGCAAGTATATGTCATATTTCAGCTTTAAGGGACAGAAAGTACCAGAAAAATCAAACGAATAACTTTGAAAAAGATTCTAATTCATTAGCCATTTTAAGTGAGGATTTAGATAACACTTTTTAAGCCAAAAAATTCTCAGTAAATAGGAATGGGATTCTGGAAATGAAGAAAAAATATTACTTAGTTTTAAGTCTTCAAATTACATATTGAAATCTCCTGATGGAATACTTCTTATAGGACACATATTCTAATTTCAAAAATGATTTGCAAATGCCCTTGCTCTTTCAGTTTTGATAAGGATAATGTTTTATCCCTCTACACTGTTGTATAGTCGATGATATTCTTTCACATAGAGGATCCCAGTAATGCTGGTGACATGACTGGCCCCAAAACAAGAGAAATGAAAGGCTGTCTCCATGAATGACCTTCACTGAGCCAAATCTCAAGTGGGGTAAGATACTTCTCAGAGAGTATAACATGTACTTTGGGGCACATGGTGGGGGCAGTGGGCAGATGTAGCTTTGTGGAGCCCTGCCAGATCCAGCACCACATGTAGCAACTAAAATGTTGCCTGAACCTGGCCTCACTCTGTCCTATTCCAAAGTAAGGTAGACTGAGGAGTCATCAAGGACCAGTGGAAGATGGAATTAAACAAAATAACTGGTTCCTCTCGCCTGAATTTAAGGGAAGCGGGCAGGTAATTACCACTTGGGGAGCCTGCATGAGCAGGCAGGTAAACCTGGCCATGCTCAGAGTGCAGCAATTCGGAATAGCCCTGTTGATGAAGGCATCTGAGACTCAAAGGGAGAGCCAGAGGGTCAGAAACATTCTTAAAAAGACTATCCTTGGTCTGGGAAATGGCTCAGTTGGGAAAGTACTTGACTTGCAAGCATGAGGACCTGAGTTAGATCCACAGAACACATACCAAAATGCTGGACATGGTGGAATGTGCTTATAATCCAAGCACTGGGGAGGTGGCGAGAGACGGATCCCTGGGGCTGACGGACCAGCCAGACTAGCCTAACTGGGGAGCTGCAGACCAATGAGAGATCCTGTCACAGGAAAAGTGAACAGTGTGTGAAGAACGATGCCCAGGGTTGTCTTCTGGTCGCCACAAGCACACATGTGCATACACATCCACAGACATGTACACCCAACCATGCACACACCCACACACATTAAAAAAGAGCAACTTTCCACCACAAATTAAAAACGAAGATGTGCTTATTGTCACACTCTGGGTCCTGAAGAGTATGCTTAAATCAAAATTCCATCACCATTTGTGTTAACATGAACTTAATTCACATACTCATTTTAATATTTATTCATAAGCAGGACATTGGAAATACTATCTAGATAATCACAGGATTTTTTTTCAAGCATGACTGCTTTTTAGTATGTCCTGAATTGGATGAATTTACTGAGGGGCTCATTATATAAAACAAAATGATGAGGAAGTTATTAGTAATTTGGGAATTCTACTTCACATGGGAAATATCCTATCTACCTCCTGAAGAATTACACTAGTCTTGGGGCTGGAGAGATGGATTAGTGGATAAAGTGCTTGACAGAAAGCCAAAGGACTCAAGTTTGATTCCCCAGTACCCATGTAAAGTCAGATGAACAAGGTGGCATGCATGTGTCTGGAGTTCGTTTGCAGTAGCTGCAGACCCTGGTGTACCCATTCTCTCTCTCTCTCTTTCTTTCTGTCTGTCTATATCTGGTTTTCTCTTCCACTCTCTCTCAAATAAATAAATTAAGTAAATTATGCTAGTCTTGCATTGGACACACAGATCATAATATTAATAAAATGCGAAGCAGTATTGCTATAATTTTTCATGTGGTTGGACCACCCTCTGAGTCTATTTCTACAGATGGAAGACACAGAAAATACACATAGATATTGAAGGCTTTTCAGTTACCTCCTTGTTGCTGGGACAAAATACTCAATAAGAAGCAACTTAGAGAAGGAGTTTATTTGGGCTTACAGCTCTAGAGGGTAGAGCCCATTATGATGGGGAAAGGATAGCAGGGGCAGAAAGATGGCATCACATCATCATGCCAGCCTGGAGGAGAGAGAGAGAAGCAAGGAGGGCTGGGCTGTAATATCTCAAAGCCCTCCTCCAGTGACATGCTTCCTCCAGCAAGGCTCTGACTCCTAAATTTACACAGCCTTCCAAAATAGCACCTTTGCTGGGGACCAAGTGTTCAAACACATAAGCCTATGGGAGCATTACATTCTAATCACCACAAAGGGGTTTTGGGACCCCATATAGTGACCTGAGAATCATAGAACTCATTCTTCTTAGTTTGTTCAGTAACTTGTTCTTCCAGTGACATTTTGAAAACTCCTGAGAAGTCTGTGCTCCTGGCTGTTAAGAAGTCATGGTGTGGAGGAACAGGTACGTGTGCCAACAAAAAGGCTAATATCACATAGGAAAGGTGGGGACGTCTTCTCAAACAGGCCAGCATTTGGATCTGAAGATGAAGAACAGGAGTCATCAAGTAGAAGATACGGGTGTGAAAGGCAGACAAAAGGAAGGCAAGCAGACAGATGAAGATGCCTGTTCCAGGAGGAAGCAGATGTGCAGTCTGCCTGGGGCATGAGTGTGTGACAGACAAGCAAGGAACAAGGTTTGCTTCGGCACACGCTGGCAGGAGGATAATGTAAAGGGTGAAGTGGAAAAAAATCAAAAGCACTTGCAACACAAAAGCCTCCAGGAGGGCTGGGGAGATGGCTCAGTGGTCAAAAGCGCTCACTTACAAAGCCTGCAAGGCCAGGTTCGATTTCCCAGCACATGGGTAAAGCCAGAAGTATAAATAGTACTCACATTTGACATTCACTTGCAGCAGCAAGAGAACATAACACGCATGTGCACGTGCGCGCGCGCACGCGCACGCACACACACACACACACACACACACACATGTAATATATCAAAATAGTTTTTAAAACCACCAGGAAAACCATACTGTAGTTGGCAATCATTCTTGCCATATGAGTCTGAACCTTCTAGTAGGTAACTTATTCCAAAGAATTTTAGCCTAATGGTAGAAATTGATAAGGACAAAAATGGTTTGGTCACTAAGGTGTATTTTACAGTTTATTTGTCAGACTACATTTGTTTTATATTGAACTTATGGCTATTTTTAAATAGATTTGAAGCCAAGCATGGTGGCACATGACTTTGATCCCAGCACTGGAGGGGGGGGGCAGAGGTAGGAGAATTGCCATGAGTTCGAGGCCACCCTGAGATTACATAGTGAATTTTAGAATTTCAGGTCAGGCTGGGATAGAGTGAGACCCTACTTTGAAAAACAAAAACAAAAACAACAACCAAAAAAAAAAAAAAAAGATTTGAAAATGCCAAAAATATAGAAAAGATTTTCACTTTGTTATCAAGAAGTTATTAGGAGTCCTGCAATTCTTGTGGAAAACTAAGACTTCAAGTGTATGAAATTCATGAAACCACATCCTCTTTTATAACCGAACACTTACAAATGAGACCAAATTTCACCTCCTGCGTTTCCTGTAGCTACAATCTGCCAAACTCTACTAAGAGCTGCTGGGAAGTGTGCTTATCGTGAATGTCGCTCAATTTTCAAAATGTCCTTTGACTCATGATGGGAATCTTGGTAGTTAAATGCCTACAATGACATAGAAATACCTCTCAGCTCTCAAACAGGTGGAAGAAGTCAGAAGTGATTTTTCACAATACTGTCTCTAAAAATCTCAGAATATCAGATAGCATTCGAAATGCTTATTTTTAGAAAAATTAGATTATAAGATATGTAAACTTATGATAATATGACCAAAAAGATCACTGAATGCTTGAGATCAGATCAGAGATCCAACACTTAAGAGTTGTGTGACTTTGGACAAGCTTTGTTTTGGACAAGTTATTCACCCGCGTCTCAGTTTCCATTTCAGTGAGAGGCTGGTAAGCACAGAGCCTGCCAGGCAGGACTACCATTGGCGTGTTGATGGTCTTCTCTTTGCCCCTGTACTTCACCTCCATCAGTTCTCCTCCCAGCATCTACGCCGCGGGAGGCGTGCCCATACAGGAGACATCAGCAAGCTCTTTGCTCTCTGGCTTTCTGTTGGTTGGATGGCTGACAGCAGGCACCAGCAGGAGAGCCAGGAGGCAGGAGAAGAGTGAGATTGGGGTGTTTATCCCCCTCTTTCTCTCCTTGCCAGGTGGCAGGGGTTGTCTGTAAACTGCCAAGCATCCTCAGAAACTCTCTCTGGGTAGTATCTGCCCACTCCCTTGGTATACCCCTGCAGGCCACCCCAGGGATGAAAGGTATCCCCCACTGTGGCAAACCAGGGTATCGCACGATCCCCTATGCCACATTCCTGACATAGCTTTGTACAAGTGCCTTTCACAAATTTCATTCACTTGTGTGTGTCATCTGCTTCCTGCCAGGATCCTGAATCACAGGACAAGATCCTTGGCCTGAAGCATTTAGAACAATAGATTGTGGTTGTGTGCACTGGATAAGTATTTGATAAACAAAATAAATGAGATTAGGAACCTTTTGTAGAAAGCATTAGACATATATTTTTGTATGCTGTCATACAAAGCAACATTTCACAACTGTTTCCCAAATAAAAGTACTCTCTTCACTAGACTTTAGATACATAGGCTAACCGTCATTCTATTTTCAATCACATCTGAAGTGCTTTGGTTTAAATATTCTCTGTACTTATCTTTGATAATTTTTATACATGTATATAATGCCTTTTGATCATCTCCTCCCATTACCTTCTTTTGACCCCTTTTCATTCGCCATCCACTGAACCCCTTTTTTCCAACTAGTCCCTCTTCTACTCTGATGTCTTTTTTTCCACTTGTGTGTGGGTGTGATCCACTGAGTTTAATTAGGGTTGCCTGCATGAGCCTGAAAGTTGTTTTATTTGATTTTGATATGTCTGTGGGGAATTTACTCAACTGTACTCATTATAATAATTACATATAGTTATTTTTCTTTTCTTAATATTCTTTGTTTCTTTTTCTATATACCTTTAATCACATATGCAATAGTTTCCTTGATGCCTTAAAACAATTTGGAACATAAACATCTCTGGTTTTCAAACGTTTCTTTGTCTTTTTCTTACACCTTTTATTGTATATGCAGTAATAGTTCCTTGATGTTTTAAAATAATCTGGAATGTACCTGATAAGTATTGTTATTAAGCTGTGTTGATCAGACATTTCACAGCTGTTTCTAAAATCTGAAATACATCTAACAAGCACCACAGAACGCTGTTGTTTTGCATGAGGACCCGATTTTGCAGGTTGGAGTCACTTTCCTCCTTCCATGTTTTGAATCTAAGGAACTGAGAAATTTTCCTCACCTCCATTTCATTCAAAGACATTTCTCTATTTTGTGCACCATTACTTTTTAATCACTCAATCCAGAGAGTAGCAGCGCCTCTAGTCTGAGTGCCCACATACTTGTTTCTGCTTTTATGAGCGGTTCCTTCAGATCCACTGCTGTGGTAACATCTCCATCAGAGATTTTAAAATTCACTCGGTTTTTATTTTCCTTTTCTTTATTCTGCACTTTTAAAAACTTTGCTTTACCTTACACCATGAGAGGATTCTCTGTGGTGTGTTCACCCATATTTCACTTTGGTTGATTCTCACCCCACCCTCCCATCTACCTGACTCCCTTTTGTTTCTTGCTGCCCTCACTATTCCCCTTTCTACTTAAATATCACATGAGTTCTATTGTCTCCACACCCCCTGAAAGCTTCTTTCTCTAATCTTATAATATTCTGGCCTCAAGTAAGCAGCAAAAGAGAGAGTCTGAGATCCTGCAGATCTGAGCTTCCTTTGCATTTATGGAGGATGAGAATGTGACTGTCTGGAGCATTCTAAGGTCTCCAAACCTTTTCCTAAGGGCTCTATAGATGTTATCCCAGAGAACGTCTAATAATTGCAACAGTGGAGAAATATGAGCAAAGTCTTTCTTCTTTTTTCTATATTTTTTCTTGCATTTGGGTGGTCTGCATGAGTGTGGAAATTTACCAGTAGTTACACATGTGAAGAAATGTCTCCCAATCCCCTAGGAACCATTAACTGCAAATAACACCTCAAGGACAGGTGCACATAGTCTTCTTTTCACCACTTTTATAATAAGCAATATTGCTAGCTAGAAAGCTGTCATACAACAACCAATTGCTCTTTTCTAACTTTTATTCATTTATGAGAGAAAGAGAGAGAGAGAAAATGGGCATGCTGGGGCCTCCAGCCATTACAAATGAACTCCAGATATATGTACCACCTTGTAAAACTGGCTTACATGGGTCCTGGGGAATCGAACCTATGTCCTTTGGCTTTGCAGGCAAGCACCTTAACCACTAAGCCATCAGTTGCAGTCAGGTTCACATTGCTGGTATAAATCACCCAACCAAGAGCAGCTTGTGGGAAAAAGAGGTTTATTTTGGCTTACAGACTCGACAGGAAGCTCCATGATGGCAGGGGAAATGATGGCATGAGCAGGGGATGGACATCACTCCCTGGCCAGCACAGGGTGGACAACAGGAATAGGAGAGTGTGCCAAACACTGGAATGGGGAAACTGGCTATAATACCCATAAGCCCGCCCCCAACAATACACTGCCTCCAGGAGGCATTAATTCCAAAATCTCCATCAACTGGGAATCTAGCATTCAGAACACCTAAGTTTATAGGGGACACCTGAATCAAACCACCACATTCCACCCCTGGCCCCTATGAACTGATAACCATCCATGACATAAAATGCAATGCATTCAATCCATCTTTAAAAGTCCCCATAGTTTTTATCAATCCTAATGATGTTCAAACATCCCCATAATCCAAGGACTTTTAATTGAGCCACAATACCAAAAAATCAAAAAACCAAAACAAAACATAATGGCACAGGATAAACACACTACAAAAGATGGCGCTGCATACAACAAAGAAAAATTTAGGCAATACAAGATTTAAAACAACCAGGGCAAACATCACTCTGTAACTTCAAGTCCAATAACTCTAGCGAGTGACAAATCTCCAAGTGTGATAATTCTAACCAGCAACAAATCTCTGGAGTTCCAATTCCGCCCCTCCAGCTAAGCTACTCACAGTCCTGGAAAACTTCATCCAAGGCTGGCAGCTTTCCTTAGCAGCCATCTCATGGTCCCAGCATCTCCACTGGGTCTCCATTGCAATCCACAGTTCATCCTCATGGCTCCATGGGGTCTCCATGCAGGCATCCAGAAAACCTGCTTCACACTACCCATGGCCATTTCCAAAACACAAGATCATGTTGCAAATTCAAATGACCCTTTCTTTCCTGCATTTCTTATACTCCACAATACCAGATAGGGTGCCAATTTGTCAATCCAGGGGGGAATAAAGCAGACTTTGAAGAACAGGACACTCCTTGAGCATTCAGACCCCTTCAAAAGACTGCATTTTTTCTGTTTTCCCAATGCAGGTCAGCTGGCCCAATCTCAATGGTTGTAATCTCTCATAAAGTTGCACCTGAACAGGCAGCAATTTCAGCCTAAAGAGTTCTTTCTGTGCCATATCCCTCTGCTCACACTATTTCTACGCAATGCAACCTTGCACAAATTCTCAGGACACAGGCATAACAGCAAGCCTCTCACACAAATTGTTTCTAGCCCAGTCCAGGCAAAGCTCTTTCTCACCCTCACAAGCCAAACTTCACAGTCCATAATTCTTACTGCATTCAGGTCTTTCAACTCTGACCAGAATAGTCCATCAAGCTGTACTTACAAAACTGTAAGGCGTTTCTTGGGCCAAGGTTTCAAATCCTTCCACATTCCTCTTGAAAATCAGCTCCAAAAGGCCAAAAGCCACACAGTCAGGTGTCGACCAGAAACCCCAGTCCTAGTACCACTTTACTATTGCAGTCAAGTTTGCATTGCTGGTAGAAATCACATGACCAGGAGCAGCTTGTGGGAAAAAGAGGTTTATTTTGGCTTACAGGCTCAAGGGGAAGCTCCATGATGGCAGGGGAAAATGATGGCATGAGCATAAGATGGAAACAGGAACAGGAGAGTGTGCCAAACGCTGGCAAGAGGACACTAGCTATAATAACCATAAGTCTGCCCCCAACAATACACTGTCTCAAGGAGACAGTGTATTGTTGTTAATTCACAAATCTCCATCAGCTGGAAACCTACCATTCAGAACACCTAAGTTTCTGGGGGACACCTGAATCAAACCACCACACAATCCTTCCAGCCCCCAGTTGCTTTTTTTTAAACTTTATTTTTTATTTATTTGAGAGAGAGAGAAAGAGGCAGAGAGAGGGAGAGAGAGGATGGGCATTCCAGGGCCTCTAGCCACTGCAAACAAACTCCAGATGCCCCCTTGTGCATCTGGCATGCGAGGATCCTGGGGAACTGGGGAACTGAACCAAGGTCCTTTGGCTTTGCAGGCAAATGCCTTAACTGCTAAGCCATCTGCCCAGCCCCCCACTACCACCACATTGTTTCATATATATATATATATATATATATATATATATATATATATATATATATATATGGCAAACTTTTGGAAAATATTAACTCATTTTACAAAAGTTTCTGTTCATAAAACACTAAAAGTATAAGATGCCCAGGAAAAAATTTGCCCAAAATTATGAAGCCTTATTGAAATATATTTTTAAAGACCTAACTCAATAAGTATATAAATTACAGTAATACATGGGAATAGAAAAATGGTATTTAAAAGGCGTCAGTTCTCCCACTGTAGATATTTGCTATAACCAGTAGATTTTTATTATTACACATTATACAAAAGAAAGTCTGTAGATTGAAGACCTAAATATGAAGGCAAGATGTTGAGACCTTTAGAAGAAATTAAAGGAGAATATCTATTTTCTTATGGTAGGGAAGTGTTTCTCAAATAAGATTTAAAGACAAACTACATAGAAAAATGCTCAATGTAGTTACATAATAGTTAAAGACAATGGCTAGGGGATTGGTCAGCTAATAAAGTGTCTGCCTTGATAGCATGAGGATCTGTGTTTGATCCCCCCAAACCCATGTAAAAAAGCTATGCATGATGGTGCATATTGGGGAAGTGGAGACAGACAGATCATCCTCAGGGCTCATTGGCCAGCCAGTCACCATAGATAGTACACAAAAGGATGGGCATGGCCCTGTTGCAATATAAACCCAGGTTGTATTAGTCAGCTTCACATTATTATGATGATATGCTTGAGGAATTTAACTTATAATGAGCAAAAGGTTTATTTAGCTCAAGGTCCTTGACATTCCAGTGAAGGGTAAGCAACCTTGCTGCTTTGGGCATCTAATGAGGGACCACGTGGTAATGGTGGGGAGCATGTTCCAGAGCAAAGGACTCCATCAGGAGAGAAGCAGGGACAGGACCAGCAGAGTCTCCCAACCTCCATGCCCTGAGGTCTTTCCAGAAAGTCACGCCTCTTAAAAATCCCTACCACCACCCTGAGGATCAAGCCTTTGACACGTGGACCTTAGTGGGACACTGTCCGTATTCAAATCATAGCACATGTGGCAGGTTGGGTTTGGCACAATGTCATAGTTTGCCTACCCTGCTCTTAATCCCTGAGGCTATGACCTCCTGGATGACAAAGAGGAACACTCTCACAGTGCTCATCAGAGGGTAGTCATGTCACCAATTAGAGCCTCAATCTTTATCTGAGGCTTTGGTTGTTCTGGACTTTCGTCCCTTAGATCTTTGTAGGGAATGACAATTTACATTGCTTCTCTGAACTCTATAATGTGTGGTTTTCAGGAATTGAGGTCAGGCATAAGGAATTACAAATCATGAAAAAGGATTTATAACTGAGCAGCCAAGTTTGTCTCAAGGAAATATCCAGATGAAGCTTGGGGAAAGCCTTTGCTTGTTTCATTTCAGAAATGGTGTGCTGAATGGTGAACCGCATCATAGCTAATGGGTGGGTAAGTTAAAATTTTTGTTTAGCAGAAAGAGCATGTGTAATGAATTTTAGTATGCACCAGGCATAGTGAGATCCTCAGCTTTTATTGCTCATACATTCCCAAGGAACTGTGAGTGTGGTTTGGGTTGAAGGAGGACAGCTGAGAAGATATCAGTGTTAGGAATTGGGCTGGTGGAGAAACAAGCTATCTTTAGTTTTTCTGGTGAGGACAGACTCATTCCTGAATTCAAAGGCCATAGGCCATTTGTTCACATGCACCCACATGCTTCATGGCGAGTTGGTTTGACAAGTATTTCATGGACACCCAACACATGCGAAGGCACTTCTAACTGTCACTGCATGCCTCTGAGGGATGCGACAGTACAGAATGGAAATGGACCTGGGCTGACCTGAGAGTGGGTCACACCCTAACGTAGACCTTGTAGAAGCCTCGTGCCTATCTGTGTGTGATCAAAGGAAGGACGCTGGAGAACCACTGTTCTGCTCCATCCCCTTCTGAGACCTTGTGCAGCAATGAAGATGGTTCAAATACACTGAGTACTTAAGACACATCCTGTACTGTGTGCTGAGTGTCCTGCTATACATAGGACCTGACAAGTCAACTCTGAATTCCCAAGTATGTCAGGATAGGCCTGGTCATTTTATCAGGCAGAACTCACATGCCAAATGCCTCTTGAAAATATTCCTTGGCAAATATCTCTCTTTTCAATACCTATAATACTGTGTGTCTTACTCAATGGCACATACGTGCCTTTTCAAAAAAAAAAATGCACCTTCATGCTTCCGAACCAGCTCTAGTAATAAAATTTTGCTCACTGTAAATAAACCAACCATAATAGTGAATTTTGTAAACACATTACACTCCTCTCAAGATTTTTTTGAAATTCCTCAATGACAAGACTTTCATTTATTCTTAAATCCATCCCCTTGAATCTAACCACTTTAGTGCCAGCATGTCTACCCCAGACTTGGTTCATAGTGAGAACTAAGTAAGTATTTATTCGGATGGATGAATTATGCTTGGATCTTTCAAGGTTAAGCCTAGAGCTGATTTTTAAAACTTATGTGAGATTTATGGTCAATGACGTTATTAACATGTCTTTATGTTATAACACTTCTGCTCTAAAACACAGCTAGTAGAATTATTCTGCTGTTAGATTATTAAGATGCCTGTGCTTTCTTGGAGTGTCCAGCAAATCCCTCTCTGATCATCTATCACTGCTGGAATTCCAGAGCCTCTATCTTCAAACCACTTTTGAGATGAGTTATTTAATTCACACGGAGAACATTTCAGTGCTTTGAGTTGTTCACCTTTCAAAGTTCCACAGGTACCTGTGAGAATTTGTGAGTTAAAATATTCCTGGGTTATAGGTCCCAACTTCATTGAAAATTGGCTGCACATTTTTATCATTAAATCGTGAGCATCAGGTGACTTTCACATTTATGCAGAAGGTATGTTTCTTATTAAGCAAAAGCCTTTCAGTCCATACAATTAATGGTTCATAGTACACTGGGGAGCATTTATTAATTTCCATCTTACTTGCTTTTTGAAGGTTATGGGGGTTAAGGGTTCTAAGTTGGAGTTACTGAAATTTTAAAAGGTGTAAATAGGTAAATATTATGGCTCTTGGAAAAGCAAGACTTTTTTCTGTTTAAGTATGTGATTAATATTACTAATAAAAATGTCATCAGCCCGCCCTGCCAGTGTAATGCAGCTACAAGCATGTGTGTGAGTGCGTGTCTCCATGTGTGTGTGTGTGTGTGTGTGTGTGTGTAGCCTGCTTTCCATCTCTAATAGGACATTTTGTAAGACTGCTTAACACAAAATTACCTTTAAAAGCAGCTTCTTGATGCTTCATTGGTCTTCTGCATGATTCTACAAGAACCTTCTTGTGCATCTGGTAAAGGCTTACCTAACTATAAAATTTATCCTTTAAAAAAATTTGTTTTGACCACCTCATACATATGCTTGATGTATTTTGATCATATTCACCCCAATTATCCTTTCTCTCATCCCCCTCACACTCTTCCTAAACCCCTTCCACTTCCCAATTAGTCCCCTTCCTACTTTCCTGTCTTCTGCTTTTTGACTCAATGGGTTTAATTGGAGTTGCTTTCATATGCATGGGTGGGGAGATAAATACTGGAGTATGAGCAACTTACCAGTGGTTACACCACTGAAGAAAATGTTCCCACCTCCCCCAGCCACCATTAACTGCCAGTAGCTCCTTAGGAAGTGGTGGGGCTTCATGACACCCTCCACCATCCATGACAGATGTCAATGGCCCAGTGTTGTGCGGGCCACCAAAGCCGCTGTGAGCTCATGAGCGCAGCCGCCACGCTGTGTCCAGAAGATGGCATCTTCTGGCAGGACTGGAATATACAGCAAAAGGTTGAACTTTGGCACAGGGCAAACAGTAATTTTATTTTTTTAAGATTTTTTTTTTATTTCAGAGAGAGAGAGAGAATTGGCACACCAGGGCCTCAACCACTACGATCAAATGCCAGATGCTTGTGCCTCCTAGTGGGCATGTGTGACGTTGCACTTGCCTCACCTTTGCCCATCTGGCTTCCATGGGATCTGGAGAGTAAAACCTGGGTCCTTAGGCTTCACAGGCAAGCACCTTAGCTGCTAAGCCGTCTCTCCAGCTCCAAACAGTAGTTTTCAGTTTTATTGAGATAAGATACTTTACCCACTTAGAGTGGAGAGCTCAGTGGAGTTTAATCTGTCCAGAAGTTGTGAAACAATCATCCTAATCTAATTTCCAAACAGTCCCACCACCTTGAGAAGAAGTTCTATGCCAACTAGTCATTCTCCATTTTGTTCACCCTACCCACCCTAGATATCACCAATCTGCTTTCTGCTCTGCTGTTTTTAGTGGACTATTTTTAGTTATTTATGTAATAGGTTTTGGTGTTGTGAGATGAGACCTCACTATGTAGGGCAAGGTGGCCTGGAACTCATGATCCTCTTGCTTTGATTCCTAAGTGCTGAGATATAAGTCTTGCATCATCATGCCCAGCAATGAAACATCATTTTAAACATGAACTTTAATTATCTTAAAGTTTTGGTGACTTATGACCTTATTAAAACTAATACACTCAATATTATAGTCAGGTAATAGCATTTTTACCTTCTGAGGATGTTTCCTTTAGAATGAAGCATCTGGTTTAACAAAACACTGAAACCCATTGTTATATTGCAGTATTCCTGCTTTTGCCTGTGCTAGCCCTCTATTAAGTTAGTTCTCTATTTATACCTACACAGATACAGAACTGTCACATTAGAAAGGTGAAGCATATTTGACTGGTCAGCATGAACCACACTGAGACTACACAACCAGGTCATTCCTGCTTTTTAATCAGGTTCCTTTCCTCTCACCAACATGAGTGGAGAGGAGAGGGGGAAAAGAAGAGGGGATAGGGGAGGGGAGGAGAAGAGAGGGTTGAAGAGTCTGAGCAGGTTTCCTGCAAGCACATGTATCAGCAATGCATGTCCAGTACTGACACCTTCTTATGCATCCCAGAGTATAACATGTTGTATGTTGCATAGGCTTTATTTCTAAAACACACTGTGAGTCACAAGACATTATCTAGAGGTTAGAAGTGCTAACACAGAAAGCAGAAATACACAGGTAGATGTTTGATTCTACTGATTTTATTCACGGCATTGTTAGAAAAGCTAAAGGCCTTTCAAACACTCACTCATTCCACACACTTCCAGATCAGTGACAATGGAAGGGCTTGGAGCAAGGCCCTGTGGCCCAGCTCATAGCAACATTCTCGCTGACTAGGAAGTGTTACTAGACTCTATCACATGAAGGGCAGGCTGTCTTCTTAAAAGGAAAGAGCTGAGAGAATCATGCATCTTTTCCTTTTTTTTTTTTTTTTGAAAAACTGCAGCCTATATTTTGCAGGAAAACTCAACATAATTGGCATATACCCATCTTTTAGGTGAATTAGGCTTTAACTGACAGATAACCCATTTTGTTCTAAAATTCAACAAACTCATGGAAAATCTTATTCCACACAATCTTTTGAATATGGCATTTGCCATTTATATTTGACGGCCTTAAGCAAAAAAAGTTATAAAAAGGTATTAATGCAAGTAGATAATAAAGCTGCATTCTGTAAATCTATAGCAGCTTACAGTAATCATGAAAGCATGCAAAAGTCTTTCATCTATTCAAAAATATGCAGTGCACAGAATGTCTGCTAAGGTGCATGACAAGTCAGAGTTAAATATATATTAATAAATGAATTAGCTTCATAAATAATAGGCATAATGACATTTTAGGAGACAATAAGTCTGAGGATTGTCAGAAAACGGTTGATGTATGAGCTTCACGTCCCAGTGATTCTTCAAAATGAATAGGCTTTGCGAGATAGTTCAGACCCGCGACCAGCCTATTTCCTTGAATAATTTACTTGTTGTCAATTTGTACAGCCACATTACACATGCAAATTGTGCTGCCTGTGCAAACACCACTTGGAGATGATAAAAACAAATTTACGAAGGCTATAGAAGGAGGATTTATTTCACTTTCTCACCCAGGTCAAGCAATACATGTATCTGACGATTGTGTGTACCCAATTTTGTTGTAATTATATCAGCAAATTATTCCTTATAATCTTATTATTTTTAGCAGTCTCCTTGTGCTTGGGATAATTAGCTTTCTTCACTCAGTGTAAAAACAATTCAACTTGCCAGCCAGGCAGGGCATAGCTCCATTATCTGTTTTGGGTTTAAATTTATTCCCTATATTCTTGGACACTTTGTGTAAATTAAAAATTTCATAGTCCCTAATACTGTACACGCTGTTCATTCAGTGATGAATTAAGGCCCCTAAACCTCTCCGTTTGCTATTAGATATCTCACCCACTTTATATGTTAATCTGTGCTAATGAATTCCACAACCCCTAGCCACAGCGAGATGACTAAAATTATTACCACTTACAGAGATATGCCTTTTTCATTTAAAGTTCAATTCAAATTGCTCCCATAAACAGTCTGCCACACAAAGATACCTCCTATAAAGGAGAGTTACTTACCTATAAGTAGAGTTCTCTGAAGGTAGTATTATCTTTGGATGCACATTCCTAGGTCACGTGCCCTCAGGTCTGTGGCATGGGGGGAAGCGGACTCAGAGCTAATGGGTAGGTCTTTCTTTCCTTGGGGCTCTTCATTAGCTCTGTGGCCTGTACTCCTGAGGGTTACTCATGCCACACCCCTTCACCGAACCAATTCTACCCTGAACACAAGAGGCCCCGTGGAACTACCAAGAGAGACTTGAAGGACCGGTTACCTTGAGCAACTGCTGATGGACAAGATGCACAGCCTGCATCTTCAAGAAGGTACCTACAAAAAATGTGCCTAGGAGTGGAAAAACAAAAAACGGATTTTTGCATACCGAATAAAATTTTAAATCTGTATTACTTCGTATCTGAATGATATTCTATTGTGGAAGTATTCACTACAGAAGAATTAAAATATATAAACAAAAACTAGGTAAAGCTCACACATGATCTCTCCACCCAGTGATAAATACAGCTGGTGTCCTATATCTATTTTTATAGTTTTCTGCTTAGATAACCTTCTTATGATGCCAAGAGCCAGGCTCACGTCTATAATTCCAGCACTCAGGAGGCTGAGGTAGGAGGATCATTGAGAGTCCTAGGTCAACCTGGGCTGTATAGCAAGAACCTGTTTCAAAAAAAAATGACAACAATTGCGCTGGAGAGATGGATTAGCAGTTAAAGCACTTGCCTCTGATGCTTGAGGATCCAGGTTCAACTCCCCAGAACTCATGCAAGCCAGATGCACAAAGTGATCCATGAGCACAGGTGGCGCATGCGCACAAGGTGGCTCACATGTCTGGAGCTCATTTGCAGTGGCTAAGGCCCTGGAGTGCCAATTCTTTCTCTCATAAATAAGAAAGAAGAAAAAAAGAAAAAATTATTTAAACAATTTTAAAGGTGACAACAAAATCACTAGTCTAACCATATCCCCCATCAACCCATTCCAACCAGGAAAAAACTCAGGGAACCTCTCCCATTTGCTCCTAACTATGACTTTGCCCATTTTAGGGATGGAATCTGCATAATTCTCAGAGTTCTCTGGGCTGAGCCCTTGGATCTTTCCACTGTTTTCCTGAATGGAACCACGTTCTCATGTTGCTTTGGCTCTAACATACTCTCTGTGGTTACTTCCTTCCAAAATAACCTTTCCTTCAAGAGACAGCAAGGTACAAAGTGAGGTATACTGGGAAGGAGGGCCTTTGTGCCAGACTTCCCCAGACCTTGTACACATGGAGGGTCAGCTTCATGTTTGCTGCAGGCCCTGCCTGTGGTCCCCACAACCTCTGTGGAGCCATCAGAGCATGCTCTGTCATTCTTGCTTTGCAGCCGAGAACCTCCAGGGTCCAGCAGAAGTAACTTGCCTAGAGAACAGAATCAGCACCTGGATCTTTGCAGCTCCTGAACAGCAATTCTTGCCCCTAATTGTTGCTTGTGACTTTGGTACTGGGGGAGCCTTGGTGTGTTTTCAGTATTTATCCTTAAAGAAATATCATTTCCAAAGGTAAATCCTTGAAAACCTGTTTGGTTAGAAATTCAGAGCTTCATACATTATTTTATTTGGAGGTTCCTTAATTATTTATTACCTTGAGAAGGCTATTTACATAAAGCAAATATTTTACCTCAGAAGAGTTTATAATAGCCTACCTTTTATAGTACACTCTGCTTAGAAGTCAAAACAACTTCTTGAGAATGAGATTGTATTTTCAGTCCCTGGTTAAGAAAATGTCCCCAGGGCTGGAGAGATGACTTAGCTGGGAAGGCACTTGCCTATGAAGCCTAAGGACCCAGGTTCAATTTCCCAGTACCCACATAAACCAGATGCACAAGGTGGTGCATGTGACTGGAGTTTGTTTGCAGTGGCTGGAGGCCCTGGTGTGCCCATTCTCTCTCTTTCTCTCTCTCTCTCTCTCTCTCTGCCATCTCTTTCTTTCCCTCTTCTCTCCCAAATAAATGAAATAAAATTTTAAAAAGGAAAAGAAAAAAAATGCCCCAGATTAACTTCACTCAAGATCACACCAGAGAGCAATGAGTTAGGACCGGCCTTGGCCTTCCAGCTCTTTGCTTTTGCCACAGGGTCACTCACAGCCTTACACACCATATAGCCAGGATGTCAAATACATGTGATATATCCTCGTATGGGCATAACATCCAATTAGGTAATGGTTTAAAATGCCATCTTCAACTGTGACAACGTGTGGATGATGGATAGACCCGTGACAATTAACCTGAGTTAATATTTGGCCAAGCCAGATGGACAGCTCTTAACACGTAATCTCCCACAAAATGCCATCGGCTCTGAGGTAAGATGAGATGTCCTTTAACCGGGCTTCTTCTGGGTACACAGTGTGCTTCTTTCTCATTGTCTCTTCTCTACCTATGAAGCCAGACCAAGCCTGGGAATGTGTGAAGCAGGCAGGGCAACCTCAGCTTCCTCAGTGCTGTGCCTAGCTGCCTGCTTCCGGGGTACCCTGTGTCTTCTGCTTGGGCCTGTTAGCCCTCCATCATCTCAAAACTATTTTCCTGAAGCCCTTTGGTCATCTAGTCTTAATGCCATAAGGTTGACCACAAAGCATAGGGAGTTTTCTTTATGACAGGGATTAAAGCCCAGAGAAAATGTTTAACAAACAATCAAATCATGTGACTTTACTCAAAGTTCTCAAGTGGTATAGACATTGTAGAATTACTGAATGCCAGGCAGAAGATCTGGGCTCCTTTCCTGGTCCATGTGTGACTTATTTGAAGCAGAGGAGCAGAGTTTACTCTTATGCAAAATGGGGATAATGAGAAATCTTGCTTATGCAATGGTTATGAGGGTGAGATTACACGTGTAAAGCACTTGGAATAATGCAGACATTTAGGAAGAGCATGGCCCATTTTTTCCATAGCCTTCTTCCCCTTCCTCTTCCTCCTCTTATTTTTTGATGGAGACAGTGTGGTATGGAGGAATGTTTATGGGCTGAAGGGTTAGATGTTCTTTGCCCAGATCTGGGCTCTGCCATCTGCTAGCTCTGTGATGGTGGTCATATAACCTTTCTGGACTTTATTTTCCTATAGTGTATAAAGGCGATGGTAAAAATATCTCACATTTTTGTTGTGAAAATTAAGATAATGTATACTTAGCATTACACTGTGTACTCAGCATATATTAGTTACTATTGTTTACGTTAATAAAAAATCTGTACATGTATTTAAGCTCAGTGGTATAATCTAAATATTAAGTTGCCTGTGTGCTTGTTCGGCAGCATATATACTAAAATTAAAAGGATATAGAGGAGAATGGCATGGTTCCTGCATAAAGATGCCATGCAAATTTGTGAAGTAAATAAAGATTGTCTACGACAGTTATGTAACTACTCATGGATACCAAGTTGTTTTCACTAAAACAGTTAAGTAGCCAGGCATGGTGGCACACATCTTTAGTCCCAGCACTTGGTAGGCAGAGGTAGGAGGATTGCTGTGAGTTTGAGGCCAACCTGACACTACATAGTGAATTCCATGTCAGCCTGGGCTAGAGAGAGACCCTACCTCCAAAAACATGAGCAAACAAACAAAAAACACAGTTAAGATTCTATGTTTCTGGGGCATATATGCCATTTCCTTTATGTGAATATTTTCCTGCTATCCAAAGCAAATAAACAAATACAAACCATAGTAGGATTGTTTGGAGAAAGCATTCCAATGAAGTACTGATCAGATACCAGAGCATGTATTGTCATTACACAGAAAGATTTCACATATGAAATGAAAGTCTATGTTAAAAGACTTCACTGAACAAAAATGTAGGGAAAGAAAATAAACAAATTCTGTTGTTAAGTATAACTTAGAAAAAGTTCCTTGAGTTTCAATGTCATTGAAAAAAAGAATGAACTTTAAAGTCATTTTTTCTCTCAACATTTTTACATTCTCATTACTATCTTAAAGCTGTTTATGATTATGTTAAAACATGTCAAGCAGAGTGAATCATAGGTATACTAAAATTATATTCGTAAAGCTAAACAATAATACCAATTACCTTTACAATGATGGTTTAACCATGTTTTAAAGTACTGGGTTCTTCATCTTACTATCATCTTCCCAAGTTTCACGTAGCTCATTCTTCCACAGAGCCAACTGCCAAATCTATTATATTTGTGTCCTTAAATTTTTTTTCACTAAAAGTTTGTGCCTGAAATGGGAAATACAGTCTTTTGCCTTTGGCTTTAATCCTATTGCTAGACTTTTAACTTTGATTATGACTCTGGTCTCTATGCCTCTATAAACATCTCTTGTGTAGGAGGCTCCAAAATTTGATGTCTATTCAACTTTTTCATGTTTTTTTTTTTCTGGTGATAAAAATTAAGTTTGGGGAATTTTAGATAATTAAACATAACCTATACATCTTTGTGACTCAAATTCCAAGGTCTTATCATTAAACCATGCTATTCTGCTTAAACAGAGCTTATAATTTCCCAAAATTTCCTGTAATGTATTTCCCTGTCATATGCATCTGTTCTTCACATCCTTCCAAGACCAGTGCTTATCGTGCGTCTATCAGGAAAGTCATTGGAAACCCAGCCAGCACTGGTCTCCTTCACTCAAGCACTTCACCCCTCTCTGCCCAGCACTTACGACCACCTGCTTGGCATTAGTGTTGTTTACATGTGTCTATCCCCCAACTAGACTTTGGATTCCTGGGTGACAGTGACCATGTCTTATCTGTCTTACTTAATCACCCACCTCAAAAATAGTGCTTCTCACAGTGATTTGCATTTAATCAATTAAAATCAACAATGAGCAAATTAAATTAAAATTCTTTTTGAAAAACAGAAGTGGGATCTTGCATTTCAATAAAAAGTTTGAATTTTGTTTTCAGTATTAGTGACAATTTTTAGGAAAAATAATAAAAATTTTTTCTCAACAAGAAGACATGTCGTATGGTAAGGAACAGTTATGCTAAGTTTAACCATTATTCTCACTTAAATATTTATCAAGCTCCCAGTGGCTAGTCTTGCAGATAATGCACTGTCGATGTGGAACTGAACATAAAATGTATCTCTCTTGATCTTAAAGAATATAAGCTAAATGGAAATACATTTCAACAATACCAACAGGATTCCATGAGAAATGCAATGAATGTTTAAGGAGATAAGCACCGGTGTGGAATGGAGAACAGTGCTACTTCAGACACAGCCAAAGATTCCTTTCTGACCAACTTTTCACAGTCAACAACTGCTGACTCTAGAAGAAGTGAGGTGGCTGTGTGAAAGTAGAGGGTGAAAACGAGGCAGGCAGGTGCTGGGGAGGTCAGATGCCCAGATCCTTTCCTTCCCTTCCCTCTTTCTGGAGCCAGCTGCAGCCAGCCAGCACTGCATGGGGAAGCTAGAAAGCGAACAGCAACCTCGCCTTAGCAGAGTGACACTGCTAGGAAGTACAGACGAACTTGAGAAAAGAGATAAAATATGTGCCTAAATTCTATATATGAATGGCGGCCTAATCTCTGGATTCACCATTACCTATGCAAGTGAACACAGACTCCAAGGAGCCTAGCAAGAAAAAGCAATGGCAAAGCATTATCTGGGCTGCTTTCTCTATTGGGAGATGCAGAGCTTGCATATTTGGCTCAGCTGCATTAACTGCCTGCTTTACACAACAAGTCAGTATTCTCTGGAGGAACATAATATAAGTCAGAGCCCGTATGACTTATTATTCACAATTCAAAATTACTTGTTGTGGGGCTAGAGATATTGCTTAGTGGTTAAAGGCACTTGTTTGCAAAGCCTATTGTCCTGGGTTCAATTCTTCAGTACCCATGTAAAGCCAGAGGCACATGTATCTGGAGTTCATTTGCAGTGGCAGGAAGCCCTGGCATACCCATTCTCTCTCTTGCTTTCTTTTCTCTCCCCTCTCATTTGTGTGTATAACTACGTATTTATAAAACAAAAACAGGTGGCCAGGCGTGGTGGCTCACGCCTTTAATCCCAGCACTCGGGAGGCAGAGGTAGGAGGATCGCCAGAGTTCAAGGCCACCCTGAGACTACATAGTGAATTCCAGGTCAGCCTGGGCTAGAGTGAGACCCTACCTCCAAAAACAAAACAAAACAAAACAACAACAACAACAACAAAAACCAGGGATGGAGAAATAGCTTAGCAGTTAAGGCATTTGCCTGCAAAGCCAAAGTGTCCTGGTTTGATTCCCTAGGACCCATGTAGTCCAGATGCACAAGGTGGCACATGAATGTGGAGTTTGCTAGCAGTGGCTGGAGACCCTGTCACACTCATTCTTTCTGTCTTATCTGCCTCTCTATATTTATCTCACAAATAAATAAACATTTTAAAAGATACTTCTTGTGATAGCTAATCTTGTCAACTTGACTGAATGGAGAAGTGCCTAGGAGGTTAGTAAAGATGTCACATGTCTGGTGTGTGTCAGGGTATCTTCAGTCTGGATGAACTCGAGGAGAGGCAGAAGAACCTTGCATATGAGGACCACGCCACAGGCTGGGGTACAGATGGAGTAAAGGAGGAAAATAGAGACACCCCATCAGTGAAAGATATTCTCTCTGTCTTTCTCTCTCCCTCCATCCTTGTAGCTAGAATGATGTGAGCTGCTCTGTCACACCCTCCCCAGCATGATGAGCTCTAACCACTGGAAATCAAAATAGATCGTCCCCTTTTTAAGGTGTTTGTGTCAGGTATTGACAGAAAAACCAATAGGCTGATCATATGAAGAAAGGGGACATGAACCATTTTCAAGATTAAAATCAATGAAGACTGGGCTGGGGAGATGGCTTAGTGGTTAAGTGCTTGCCTGTGAAGCCTAAGGACCCTGGTTCGAGGCTCAATTCCCCAGGACCCACGTTAGCCAGATGCACAAGGGGGTGCACGCATCTGGAGTTCGTTTGCAGTGGCTGGAGGCCCTGGCGCGCCTATTCTCTCCCTCCCTCTCTCTCTCTCTCTCTCCCTCTTTCTCTCTCTTTCGCTCTCAAATAAATAAATAAATAAAAATTTAAAAAATTTTAAAAAATCAATGAAGACTAATCCTGAGATTATCTCAATGTTAAAATAAAAGACAAGAATTTTAAAATAATTTCATGTTAGGAAAATATAATAATTTAAAGATAAGGAACCCCATTTGGAAGATATTAACAATCAAAAAGAACTAAATGGGATATAGAAAGCAGAAAAAATAAAATACATAAAATATTTGTTGGTTACCTTAAAATCAGAATGTATATGACGTAAGAAACAGAATTGGTAGACTAACATATTCTGAAGAACAGAGAAAAATCTATTGTAAAAGTAATCAGAGCTCAGGGTGCTCTGATTTTATAAATATTACATGTTAGAAAAGATTAATCAAAGAATGGAGTATAAAAAAGTATTTGAAGAAATAATGTGAACATTCCACAATCTGGTTAAAGACATCAATTTTTGGGAAATTTTGAGAAGCACAATGAATGTCAAGGAAAGTCCATAAAACATAACCTGCACTAGAAATATTATATTCCAACTATTGAAAACCAAAAATAGGTCATCTTACAAAAAGACTGGCCTTGAACTCACTCTGCAGCTCAGGCTGTACTTGAACTTATGTTCCTCCAACCATAACCTCCTGAGTAGCTGTGATCACAGGCTGGAAATAATGATTTGAAAGACCTCTAACATCTCTAATAAACAACAGAGACTAAAAGGCAATGAGGAAAATCTGTAAAATAATACAAGGAAAAAAAAATCATCAACCCAGGATTCTTTATCAGGAAAAAAAATATCCTTTGAGAATGAAGATAAGTCCCATATCTGCTGTCCTAAAACAAAGAAAGTGCTACATGAATGGAAAAACTGTAACTTTTCTTGAACTCACAGAAGCCCACAAGGCAAATAGCTAGACATCCAAAAGGATTTCTTGTAGGAAGTGATGATAAGGGAATTTCATACATGAGCATATTGCAAATTGGTCATATTCCCACTAGGTAATCCTCTTTTTTTCTTTTCCTCTCTCTGGCTCCATCCCACTGAAGGCCCTTTTCAGTGGGGGTATTCATAATCACTGTGGTCATGAATGCAGCAGTCAGCTCTTGTGGGGAGGACAACACCTCATTGCATGCTTTCTCACTCTCCGGCTCTTGCATTCTTTCTGCTTCCTCTTCTGCAGTGTTCCCTGAGCCCTGGAGGGCGTGATAGAAGGCTCCTTCAGTGTTGAGCTCTCTGTAGCCTCTTATTTTCTGCTTTGCTGTGTTTTGAGTCTCCTTAGTGTCTACCACCATCTCCCTGGAGAAGATTCTCTGGCTAGCAGTGAGAGCAGCACTCATGTTTAATCTGCTACTTCCTCTGTAATGTGAAAACCACAAAATCTTCATGGGAGAAATTAAAGACCTACATAAGATACAAAACCAGATCCTAAGTCTCAGTACTGTTGATATCAATTCTCTCCAAATTAATTTATAGATTCAATGCATGTCCAGCCTCTCTGCAGCATTTATGTGGAAAATGACAAAATCTAAAATTTGCATTAAAAAGCCAAGTAGAATAATCAAAATCGTTTCCAATATAAAACAAAAAATGTGGTTACAGCTCATGTGAGCCCAGATTGAAAATATAAAGCCTGTGCAATGAAGGCAGTATGATAGAGGAATGGCAGTCCAGTGAAAGACAGTTAAGGTCCAGAACAGGTATTTGCACCTATACTATCAATGTGACTTTCAACAAAGCTACAAAATCATCTTTAATGGAAGAGTTTCAACAAATCTTGCTGGAACAACTGAACATCTGGGTGCTAAAAATAACCTCTGACTTACACTTTGTACCACAGGCACAACTGATCCCAAATGAAGCACAGACCTAAAGCCATATACAACTATAAAAATGTCTAGATTATCTTTCTAAGCTTGGGTAAGGCAAAAATTTGACTATATACACAGACACACACATACCATAAAAGAATTTTAAGAAAAGTTCACCCTTTGAAAGCCAGTATGAAGAAATTCAAAAGCCAAGTCAGAGATAATAGAAATATTAAAATGTCTATATAAACAGCTAAATTTTCATGCTCATTCCAAACATGAATAGGAGTTCTCCTGCATTTCTGGTGGGATCACACAATGAAAACAGCCACTTGGAAAAGAGTTTGAAGTTCCTTATATAGTTAAACTTAGCATACATCCCAGAGACCTATGTGGGGGCATTTACTCAAGAGAAATTTTTTTTTTTTTTTTTTTTTTGGTTTTTCGAGGTAGGGTTTCACTCTAGCCCAGGCTGACCTGGAATTCACTATGGAGTCTCAGGGTGGCCTCGAACTCATGCTGATCCTCCTACCTCTGCCTCCCGAGTGCTGGGATTAAAGGCGTGCGCCACCACGCCCAGCTTACTCAAGAGAAATTTAAACATCTATTCACACAAAATCTAGTCTTGAGTGTTTGTAACATCTCTGTTCATAATTCATCATTACTGATCACCATCAAACTCTATTATAGCTATATAAGGAAATACTATTTAGTGATAGAAGGTACAAATTGCTGATACATGTGACCACATGGATGATCCTCACATATGCTAAGTAAAACAGGCCAGACCAAAAAGACCCCTCCTATTTGGTGCCATTCAGATTACTCTATTCAAAAAATGTCTGAGCTATGAGACCAGAGGATATGGCAGCAGCTGGGGCAGAAGTGCTTGACCCTAAAGAGCTTGAGGGAGCTTTCTCTCACTAGCTGTGGGAGTGTTTGCACATCCATAGCATCCTTACAATCTCACAGTGGACAAAGTGCAATGTGGTGAATGATACCCCAGTGTCTAACTTGAAAAAACAATAATTAAGGTAAGATCAATGTTCAGATAAGAGAAAAGTCCATAAAATCCGTTGCTTCAGACCTATACTGAATGGCATGCAAAAGGAAATTCTTTTGAACAAAGATAAATGAAAGCAGATGCAAACTCAGAAAGTATTGGAGATAGCTTGTATATGAATAAATTTGTCTTAGCTATTCCTACAAAATACATGCGTGGAGGGGGACCTGGGGAGTGGAGGGAGGGGGTTATGATTATGGTATATTGTCTCTATTTATGAGAGTTGTCAATAAAAAGTTTAAAAAACATGGCTCAGCATAAAGGTGTTTGCTTGCAAAGCCTGATAGCTTGGGTTTGATTCCCCAGTACCCATGTAAAGCCAGATACACAAAGTGGTTCATACATCTGCAGTTCATTTGCAGAGACAGGAGGCCCTGGTGCATCTGTAATCATTCTCTCTCTCTCCTTTCTCTCTATCTGTTTTCTCTCCCTCAAATAAATAAAATATTTAAAAATACATGTATGAATTAAACCAAGAAGTTACTTTATTATGAGATTCACAATGTATGTAGATATGAAACACAGGACAACTTTGAGTATGGGTTAAGAGCATCACATCACATGGATCTGTGCAGCTCCGTTTCTACATTCTACATGAACTGTTAAGGTAATGACTCTAGTTTGTGAACTGTTTAGGATGAGTTCTGTGACCCATTAGAGTGGCTTTAATAATTAGACAGTGGGGTACAGATACAAATCCAGGATATTAATTGGAATGAAGTTCCAGAAAGCTCCTGGAGGTGAGCTTGGGAAGAAGGAAGACATGGTTCTAAGAGGGGTCAAAGGCTCACAGCTAGCGGTGGGGGTGGGGGACTGGCTGGCAAGGTCTGTGTGACTGAGTACCTGATTTGTTTGGAAAAGCTGAGACTGTGTCAGTAGTTCAGGATCACAGGATGATGTGTGCTTTTCTTTCTGTCTTTTTTTTTTTAAATTTTTTTTTGTTCATTTTTATTTATTTATTTGAGAGTAACAGAGAGAGAGAGGCAGATAGAGAGAGAGAGAGAGAATGGGCACACCAGGACTTCCAGCCACTGCAAACGAACTCCAGATGTGTGTGCCCTCTTGTGCATCTGGCTAACGTGGGTCCTGGGGAATCAAGCCTTGAACCAGGGTCCTTAGGCTTCACAGGCAAGCGCTTAACCACTAAGCCATCTCTCCAGCCCTCTTTCTGTCTTATTTTTATTTTTGCTTGTGTATGTGGTGTGGGCCAGAATATGTGCCCTACAGCACCCCATATGTGGGGGTCTCTGGCTTTCAGTGGTCTAAGTGCACCATTGGGTGTAGGGCTGAAAACAAGATCAAGAGGAAGAGTGATGGAAAATCTGCTTCTGAAGCTTGCAGGGCTCTGAAGGTTCTGGGGCCTGCTCCCCTGTTGGAGTGGGGTCACAGGAGCTGTTTTACATGGGATCTGAAGACTTGCATTCAGGCAGTCTCAAGTCACCTCAGGCAGTGCCCTTCCTGGCTGAGCCACCTCTCCAGCCCTGATGTGTGCTTTTCACAGCTAAACTTAAGTGATAAGTATGCTTACCTAAAAATTTAAAGATAGAAAGTGTTATAGTTTGGATACTGAATGCCCTTGGTAGTTCTATATTCATCCTTTTCAGGAATCTCCCCATTGATTTCTACAGTGGTTGTACAAGTCTGCATTCCTACCAACAGTGAATGAGGGTTCCTCTTTCCCCACATCCTCGCCAACATTTGTTGACGTTTCATTTTTTTAATGCTTGCCATCCTTACTGGAGTAAGGTGGAATCTCATAGTTGTTTTAATTTGCATTTCCCTAATGATTAGGGATGTTGAACGTTTTCTGAAGTGTGTTAGGTTTTCCTCTGAGAATGCCCTATTCAATTCTCTACCCCATTTTTTTGAGTGAGTTATTTGATTTTTTTTGTTGTTGTTGTTGTTTAGGGTTTTTTTTTTTTTTTTTTTAGTTACTTGTAGATCTTGATATTTGATATTAGGCCTCTGTCGGTGGCACAGCTGGTGAAATTTTCTCCCATTACGTTGGTAATCTATTGGCTCTGATTATAGTATGTTTGTCTGTGCAAAAGCTTTTTAGCTTCATGAAATTCTATTGATTGATTGTGCAATTTCATGGCCTACTGACGTTTTGTTCAGGAAGTCTTTCCCCACTCCTATATTGTGGAGAGTTCCTCCTATTTTTTTCTTCCAATAGTTGAAGAGTTTCAGGTATTTTATTGAGGTATTTAATCCATTTGGAGTTTTTTTTGTTTGTTTGTTTATGGTGAGATGAGTGGGTCTAGTTTCTTTGTGGCGGTGGGGGGTTGAGGTAGGGTCTCACTCTAGCTCAGACTGACCTGGAATTCACTGTGTAGTCTCAGGGTGGTCTTGAACTCATGGCAATCCTCCTACCTCTGCTTCCCGAGTGCTGGGATTAAAGGCATGTGCCACCACGCCCAGCTTAGTTTCATTTTTCTACATGTGGTTTCCAATTTTTCCAGCACCATTTGTTGAAGATGTTGTCTTTTCTCCAGTCTACATTATTGGCACCTTGGTCAAAGATCAAGTAGCTGCAGTTAGTTGACCTAATGGCTGGGTCTTCAATTCTGTTCCGTTGGTTTATATTTCTATTTTTATACCAGTACCATGCTGTTTTTGTTAGTATGGCTTTGTAATATAGCTTTAGATTGGATATAGTGATGCCTCCAGAGGTGTTTCTTTTATTGAGGATATGTTTGGATATCCTAGGTCTGCTGCCATTCCATATGAATTTTGAGATCTTTTTTTCTATCTTTGTGAAGAATAATGCTGGAATTTTTATTGGTATTGCATTAAATCTGTATATTGCTTTTGGTAGAATTGCCATTTTCACAATATTAATTCAACCTATCCAGGAGCATGGGAAGCCTTTCAATTTTCTTAAGTCCTCATCAATTTCTTTCTTGAGCGTTTTTATGTTTTCATTATATAGGTCTTTCACATCCTTGGCTAGAGTTATTCCAAGGTATTTTTTTGTTGCTATTGAAAATGGGACAGCCTTGCTGATTTCTTTCTCTGTGTATTTGTCCTTTGCATATACAAAGGCTACTGATTTTTGTGTGTTGATTTTGTATCCTGCTACTTTGCTGAAGGAATTAGTCACCTTTAGAAGTTTTGAGATGGAGACTTTCAGGTCACTAATGTGTAGGGTCATGTTATCTAAAATAGGGCTAACTTGGCTTCTTCCTTTCCAATTTGTATCCCTTTTATTTCTCTTGTCTTGTTGCTTGCACTAGGACTTCTAGAACTATGTTGAAGAGCAGTGGTGAGAATAGACACCCCTGTCTTGTTCCCAATTTCAATGGGAACTCCTTGAGTCCCTTCAAGTATTATTTAGGCTTTAGGTGCTTTATATGTGACCTGTATTGTGTTGAGATATTAACCCTCCATGCCTATTCTCTCTAACATTTTGATCATGAAGTGATGGTGGATTTTTCCAAAGACCTTCTCTGCATCTGTTGAGATGACTGCCCTTTGAATTTCCATGTGTTGCTAAAGCTTTGGTTCCTGGGGTAGTACTATTGGATAAGGGGGTGGGGAACCTTTAGCTGGTAGGGCCTTGATGGAAGTTCATTAGGTCATTGGAAGCATGCCCAGTAAGGGGAAAGTGGGACCCTGATCCCTGCCTCTTCCTTTGACCCCTAGCTCATGATGAGATGAGCAGTTTTGCTCTATCATATGCTGGTGTCATGACATGCTGCCTTTCCACAGGCCAAAGCAATGGCATCAACATGTAGATGGTGACCTCTAAAACTATGGGCCAAGTAAGTAAATAAGGTAGTTATCTCCAGTACTTTGTCATAGTGATGGGAATCTAAGAAAGCAATTTGAAGAAATTTCTAAAACATCACAGTAAAGATAAGGTCATGTGAGGCAGATCATTCAAGATGTCCTCAACTTAGTAAATACATGGCTTCAAGTGTTTATTTTTGAAGAGACATAAGGCAGTCCAAATAGTCATTTCACTAGAGATAGTGATCTGGTTGGTGATGAGATTCCCAGGCCATAGAAGGTAACATCACATTGTGTGGTCATTTGAATATATGTCCCACATAGATTCAGGTGTTTTATTTATTTATTTATCTATATTTTTTTGGTTTTTTGAGGTAGGATTTTACTCTAGCTCAGGCTGACCTAGAATTCACTAGGTAGTCTCAGGGTAGCCTCGAACTCATGGTAATCCTCCTTCCTCTGCCTCCCGAGTGCTGGCATTAAAGGCGTGCACACACCACAAGCCAGCTTCAGGTGTTTTATTAAAGCTTGTAACTTGGGTCTCCAGCCACCTGGAGTGTCACTAAGGGCAGATCCTGGGGTCCAGACCAAAGGTGTGTTTGGGGGCAGATCTGAATTCTAGACGAAAGGTATGCAGAGAGGTCTGAGGTCTGCCTGGGTCCCTGCTTGCTGCTTTGCTGGCGTTTGCTGGCTGCTGGTGGTTTCTCTCTCTGCTTGGACTTATGAATGGGAGCCAGCTTCTTCTACCATTGATGGAACTTCTCTCAGATCTATAGTCTGGAATAAGTCTCATTCCTCCCATAAACTGTGTCTTTTTGGAAATTCATCCCAGCTTTGTGGGGCTGTGTACATTGCAATACCAGTCAAATAAAGTAAGAAACCATAACAAGTAAGAAATGACCCCCCCTGCCTACTTTGAATCTTGGATATTTTGAAACAGGTTCTGAAGGGATCTTTTGGCTACCTTCAAGGTGAGATTCCAATTCTATAATTAGCTTTTGCACTTCAACCTTACAGCTTTTTCTTCCCAGGTACATCACGTCCTTGTGCGTGTCAGTTCTGGTTAGTGTGATGGGGAGTGACACCTTGTGAGTCAGAGGGAGATGATAGAGAACAAGATGCAAATTACTTGATGGAAAAAAAGGTTCCAGATGATGTGCTTGGACCTGTACCCTTCTGTGAGGAAGAGTAGCTGACAATTACTCTAGAATGTGGAAAGCACTTTTTAGGTTGTCTGCACACCAAGAGAAAACAGTATGGACCTAGCCCCTAAGAGGACCACCAGGAAGTCATCTGTATGGTCACCACTCATCTGGAACAGCATCACTGTGGGTTAGAAAAAATTGGGGATGTGCCACTAAAGGCAGACAGGAAGTAAGAGCTGGTGAAATGGGCTGTCTGAGAATGATATTTAAAAGCCTGATTTAATTAAAGATGTTTTCTGGGCATTCACAGAAAGGCAGTCCTTGGAGTTGGGCTGAATTCACAAAGCTGACAACAATGTGAATGGGTAGAAAGAAGGGTGCAATTACAAGAGCAAGGGCATGAAAACAAGAATGGGAGGAAATGAGGAAATGAATGGGAAAATATTAGACCCAATGCTCAGAGCTGGCCTTTTCCTCTGTGTCCACCACCTTTGTCTAGATGCCAATCATGCCTTTTACTATGGCCTGCTAGCTATGGGCCATTCACATAGGTTCACACAGTGCCAAATCCATCTTTCAAATGTACAAGACTATAACATTAATATCCCTTGAGCAACTGATTGATTGTGTCATTCTAGTGATCAGAGTCCGATCATGCTTTCACTGTCTCAAGTAGAATTTGACTGTTTGCCTTAGGGAGTCTCCATAGTCTGGCCCAGAAAAATTTAGGCTTTTTTGAGTCAAGGACTCACTACATATTCCAGGCTGGCCTTGAATTGCAATTTTCCTGCTTTCACCTTCCAAGTGCTGGGGTCACAGATGTGCCCCAACATGCTCAGCTCCACACTGATTTCTTGTGTATTCACTAAACCATGCCATTTCCAGCTATCCACATTTGTTCATATGATGCTTCTACAGCACCTTCCCCCTTTCTCTCCATCCTATCCATGGACACCGTCACCTATTCCATCCATCCTTCCTGTGTGCAAATGCATACTGCGTACCTACCACATGATAAGCACTGACAAGTGGCGCTCACAACCAATTTCAGGAGCCCAACCCATGGCAACAGATTCTACTTTAACCAAATAGAGCCCAGACTGCTCTGACCTGACCAATAGGAAGACTTGGAAAAGAGAAGCATAAACTTTGATTTGGAAAAGTTTGACTCAGGAGTTAAGATTGATTGATCTAGCTTTTGAAAGGCAGAAGCAAGGTCAACAGCTATAAATGAGAATAATATTCTAAGAAAATAATACATATTGAATTCCATCAGCTTTCGTTCTTACTCTTGGGATTTCCACAATTCAAACTTGCATCATGAATCTCATAATGTTCATATGTGTGATATAAAGTATCATTACATGTCTCAAAGTTCTTTGTATGTGTGGTGTGTATGCATGTATGTTCACGTGTGTGTACATGTGTACGTGGGTATGCATGCACGTGTGGAGACCAGAGGCTTACCCCTAGGAGTGCCATTCTCTTCTTTTGAGACAGAATTCATCACTGACCAGGAGCTCACCAGTTAGCCATGCATTGCCTTAGTCAGCATTTCTACGTGGGTTATGGGGGCCAACCTTTGGTCCTCACGCTTGTGCAGCATGGTCTTTACTCACTGGGTTATCTCTCTTCACATGGTCCAGAGCAGTCTTGTTCCGTATCCTCAATCCATAGCACAGGGCTGGGCACCGGTCATTCAGTACAGCCCAGAAAGAACCTGACAGGTAATTGTAATCTATCAACAGTCATGAGCTCCCTTGTCTTCACACACCAGGAGAGGAAAGTCTTCACTGACCACTGGCTGTACGGCAGGCTTTGGACCTTTACATGTGTTGCTTCATTTCAAGATGTGTGGCCGGCAGTGAGATGTTTGGGAAATGAAGGTGCTAGAAAAACAGCAACTTTCATAGATTTCAGTGCAGAAAACCAGGAATGGTTGAAGAGGATACTTCCAACGGGTTGTGCTCACCCATCAGAAAAGAGAGGGAAGATACTTTGCCTTTGAAACATCTCTTTGCATCAGCTCCCACTGGATACACAATTCGCCTTATTAGCAGAAGTGTCTACCTACACTTTATTGGCTGCTCTGGACTGGGATTTATCAGAAACTTCCTTTTTATAAAAGTATGTTTATTTGTGACAGAGACATTATAGGCGTGCCAGGGCCTCTTGCCACTGCAAAGGAACTCCAGGCACATCATCTGGCTTTATGTGAGTACTGGGGAATCAAGTCTGGACTGGCAAGCTTTGCAAGGAAGCACTTTAACCACTGAGCCATCTCTCCACCCCAGAAATATTCTCTTGAGGCAGTATGCAACAGTGGAGAGTACAGTAGCTCAGCATACACAGAGTCCATTGTATTTCTCTGTTGACTGTATTCTTAAGAATTTGGGGTGGTGTGGTAGTTTGAATGGCTGTCTTGCGACAGATTTTTTTTTTTCAAGGTAGGATCTTACTCTGGTCTAGGCTGACCTGGAATTCACTATGTATTCTCAGGGTGGCCTCGAACTCGCATCGATCCTCCTACCTCTGCCTCCCGAGGGCTGGGATTAAAGGCGTGCACCACCACACCCAGCACCAGATTAAGTTTTATTAAAGCTTCTTGAATTTCTATCTGCCTGGCTGGAGGAGGTGTCACTGTGGGTGGATCATAGGGTCCAGCCCTAAGGTGTGTTTGAGGATAGATATAAATTTCCAGCCTAGGGCTAGAGAAATGGCTTAGCGGTTAAAGCATTTGGCTTCAAAGCCAAAGGAGGACCCACGTAGGCCAGATGCACAAGGTGGTACATGCATCTGGAGTTTGCAGAGGCTGGAGGTCCTGGTGCACTTATTCTCAGTTTCTCTTTCTCCTTCTCTCTGCCTCTTTTCCACTCTCTTAAATAAATAAATAAATATTTTAAAAATCCTAGCCTAAAGGTATACAGAGTGCTTGAGCTCTGCCTGGGGTTCCTGGGGTATGCTTGCTTTGTGGTGCTGCTGGTGGTGTTTCTCTCTCTGTCTGGACCTGTGAAAGGAGGCCGGCTTCTTCCACCATTATGGAACTTCCCATAATCTGTAAGCTTCAATAAATCCCTCCCATAAATTGTGTTTAGTTTGGAAGACCATCCCAGCAATAAGAAGCTGACTATAATAGGTGGTGTTTGTGTACATACATGATGTGTATGTATGGGTGCACGTATGTCATGGAGTGTATGTGGGGGTCAGAGGATAACTTCTGGGTGTTTGTCCTTACCTTTCACTTTGTTTGAGACAGGGTCTCCCCTGTTAATTTGCTGCTGTAGAGGCTATACTAGCTGACCTGAAAGCTTTGGGATTCTACAAACTCTACCTTCCATTTCTGTAGGCACCTTTGATTTACAGGTGACTTGCGTCTGGCTTTATGTGGGTTCTGGGGACTCCAGTGATCAGGCTTGCACAACAAATGCTTCTAACGACTGAGTCATCTCTCCAGCACCTTCTAAAACTCCTGAAGTCTTGATATCCTTATCTGTAAAAGTGTTGCCTCCATAGCTATCTGTGATAGTTTGATTCAGGTGTCCCCCACAAACTTAGGTGTTCTGAATGCTAGGTTCCCAGCTGATGGAGATTTGGGAATTAACGCCTCCTGGAGGCAGTGTGTTGTTGGGGGTGAGTTTATGGGTGTTACAGCCAGTTTCTCTTTACCAGTGTTTGGCACACACTCCTGTTGCTATTGTCCACCTTATGTTGGCCAGGGGGTGATGTCCACCCTCTGCTCATGTCATTGTTTTCCCCTGCCATCATGGAGCTTCCCCTTGAGTCTGTAAGCCAAAATAAACCTTTTTAGCCCCTAAAGCTGCTCTTGGTCAGGTAATTTCTGCCAGCAATGTGAATCTGACTGCAACACTACTTAATAGGATTACATGAAATATTAGAAGCAAAACACATATACATACATAAAAGCTCGACAAGCATGCCTCTTCTGTTCTCTCTTTCCCTACAACCTTTTGGACCTGAAGAATCTGGAATTATTACGTGAGTAATAAGGACAGAGGGCTTTTCTTTGGTGATATCCTGTATTACAGAAATTTTCTTTCCTCAAATGTCAGTTCTTGTTAATGTTACAATGTTAGTTATTGAGCATATTACTGGAAGAGTAACATTGTTTTTTAAGTGTTTTAGTTTGCAAATATAAAAACTAAATCTAAATAAACTGTCATTCTTCAGTCATGAGGGATATCAACACAATTTATGAAATTTAGAACTCCCTGGTTTCATGTCTTTTTTTTAAAGTTTATTTATTTGAGAGAGAGGCAGATAGACAGAGGGAGAGAGAGAGAAGAGAATGGGTGCACCAGGACCTTTAGTCACTGCCAACGAACTCCAGATGCATGGACCACCTTGTAGATCTGGGGAATCAAACCTGGGTCCTTAGGCTTCATAGGCAAGCACCTTAACCACTAAGTCATCTCTCCAATCCTCATGTCTTTGACCTATCTCTAGATCACTTTTTTTTTTTTGTAATTGAATAGAATGAAATTATTCATCCTCAGTTTCATCCAGAAGCACATTTATTATGTGTTCAACAAACCTGTATTCACTTTATACAACTGAGAAGTAGTTAAAGAATTTTATTATAGCTAGGGATATTTTTCATCAATCAGAGATTTAGCTGCCACGAAAAAGAATTCCACAATTAATCTCTTATACTATGGGTACAAGTTATAATCTCTACACTATGAAAAAAATATTAAATATAATAAAAAAACTATTCATAAACCTTACTATTTCTTGGCAAAGATAAAAGCTCTTTGTGTTTTTAAAGATATGGTGAAGAATTTAAATGAAACCTACAAGTTTGAAATGAGTGCCAGATGTAAACATTCAAGCACACTCACTGGCTACATCAGGAGTTTCACTGTGATTTACTAAAAAGTATTCAGCAGTTCTATGTTTCACAGAAATCTCAAAATACAAGTATTTCATTCACAAAACACGTAGCTTGGCAGGTTTCCAGGGCAAGAATTTGCTGGAGAGTAGGTCAATTTATTGATTAAAATAAATCAGATAACTGACATTTGCCTCAGAAAATTGACAAAACAATACTATTCAGAAATGGGAAGTCTTACAACCGGAGCTGGAAGAAAACTCCAAGCTATTATTTATGTTTATTATCAGAATTCATTGATATCACAAACTAGATCTTTGAGAATTCTTATATTGTCATTGAGAAAAGATACATGTAAGGCCAAAACCTTTGATATGAAATTTGGTCTATATTCCTTCTTTATCCAGTGCATATTCACATGGACTAAATAATGAACACTCTTGAGCAGAATGTATGTCGAAATAATTTAGACTCATGGGCTGGAGGATGATTTAGTGGTTAAGGCACTTGCCTGGAAAGCCAAAGGACCCAGATTCGGTTCCCCAACGTTAGCCAGATGCACAAGGGGGCACGTCTGGAATTCGTTTGCAGTGGCTGGAGGCCTTGGCACGCTTATGCTCTCTGTCTCTCTCTCTCCCTCTTTCTCTGTCAAATAAATAAAAATAATCCAGATTCTTCGAGTAATCCAGTCCTTAAACATGTTGATATTACTTCTTACTCCATCATGTTTTTTTTTTTTTCCTGTCTGTCTTCTTGTTCACTATTCTGGTCACATTTTTGCCATCACCAATTGTTATGCACTAAATGGTTGAGTATTTCCTCTGCCCTCCCCTTCCCTGTATTTGTGTTGAAGCCTTAACCAACATCATGGCTATATTTGAAGATGGGTTCTCTATGGAAATGATTTAGGTTAAGTAAGAACAAAAGGGTAAGATCAGCGTCCTTAAGAGGGAAGGGACGTCAGAGAACTCCTATCTGTGCTCAAAAAAGGGTTATGTGAGGGGCTGGGGAGCTGGCTTGGTGGATAAATGGCTCGCTGCTCAAACCTGAGTATTCAAGTTAAATCCTTAGACCCCACATAAGAGCTGGAAACCATGGTGAGCTTCTGTAAACTCAACAGTCTGTGAACAGGGAGGATGACAGGAGAATTTCCAGAGAGCTCTTGGAGAGTGCAGCAAAAAGAACAGCAGCAGCAGGAGAGGTAGAGAAACCCTTTGTCAAACGGGGTGGACTGGTAAGAACAGACTGAGAAGTTGCCCGTGCGCTTCTACATGCACACTATGGCACTAATGCACCCACACTCACACAGACATATATCCATATGTGTACACACACAAAAATATTTTTTAAAAGGTCATGTGAGCACACATTGCAGTTGTCTACAAGCCAAAAGAAGAGAGCTCAAATCCAACCTACTTTGCTGGTAGACTTTCTAGCATCGAGAATCTAAGAAAAACATTTATTTTTTAAACCACCCAGCCTGTGTAGTTTCTTATGGCAATCCCCAACAGACTACAGCAATTAAGAGGCTCAATACAAGTGATACAATAGTTTTATTCATTTCCTTTAGCTGCTCACCATTTTAAGGGTTTGGATTAACAAAATGTATTGAGAAGCTAGGCAGACTTCTCAGGAGAGTTTCAGATAGATCTCTGAATTCATCAACTTTACTTTTAGTCTAGAATCAGGGAATGCATGAAACGGGGGCCTCAGCCAAATAAACTCATCAACTCTGGTCTATCATGGTATCAGAAGCTATAGAACACCAGTCCACAAACTTGGCCTATCTTCTAGAAGAATGTTTGAGGTATCAGAGTAATGGATAGTTAAAAAGTTGGCTTAAACACCAGGGGATGCTAAGTCAAGGTAGAGAATTACATGTAAGAAAAAAAATTATGCTATTTGAATACTCCAAAGGAAAAAAAAAAGGCTAAGAGTGAAAATTATCGTGGACCAAAGTAATATGTTAAATTTGGTCTACAACTAACTCCTTGAGTATCTATAGCTTGAACTAACACCTAAAAGTACATTCTTATAACATGTAGCTGAATCTTGTACATAATTATAGCAGGTGACTTTCAGCCCATTAGTCTGCCAAATGATCTATGTCTATATATGACAAATGCCCAGCTATGATCAATCAAACTATTGTCTCCGTCGCTTCTTCCCCCTCCCCAACTCCTCAAATCTGCAAAAAGATGCCTGATGGAGCTCTCTGTATCTTGAATGGTTCAGGAAACTAACTCCATTCATGAGCCAATTATTTGCTCAAATAAACTCTACTAAATGTAACTTGCCTAGATTTTTTTTTTTTTTTTAGCTGCTAAGGCGTTATTTCCTTACAACCATCACAATAGTAAAGTATACTAAATTTGATTACAGACGCTAGATTAGCAAATGGAAACATTTCTAAAATATTCCTCCTTACATCCCTGTTGCATTGCCAGCTTTCATTTTATTCACAGTGCTATTTTCTTGTAGCTTCTTTCCTCTTTTTTTCCTCTTTTTCATTTTCTACGCTCCTGCAAGCCTAACCCAGCGCCAGCCACGTAAAAAGACTGCATAAACTTTTGACCAGGAGCGCACATCTGGAACACAATGGACATTCAAATATGCGCAGACAGGGAAAATGGCAAGAAGGAGGAAAAAGCATGGGCGGATGAGAACGTTCCTAGGAGGCCTGGAGAGCGTCTCTGCAATGATTTTTTTTCCCCTCCTTGCGCGAACTCAGCTCAATTTTTGGAGTCAGCACTTTCTTCAGGCAGACGCACCAACGCGGGCATGTGACGGAGGAAAGAAGAAAGCATTAAAAAATAAACGGTCGGATAAAAAAATAAAAACAACACGGAAAACGGGAGGCGGCGGGAGATGCGAGGAAGCGAACCGCCTCTCGCAGGCGGCTGGAAACGCGAAGCCAAGCCAGGCCCGTTGCCGTGGCGACCCAGGATCAAAACGGCCGCCGACGATTGGCTGAGGCGCCGGAGCCAATGAGAAGGCGCGATGTTGGCGGGGCTCTAAGATGGCTGCCGCGCGGCTGCTTCCTTACCGGTAAGTTCGGCTCATCGCGGAGCTAGTTCGCGGCGGTGTCCGCGGCGGGCCTGACGGACTTGGGTGTCCCGGGGCAGCGGAGGAAGCGGGGCTGCGCGCGCGGTCTCACCGGCCCTTGACCGAGGCGCCCGGGACGCCCTAGGAAAGCTCCTGGGAAGGACGGCGGAGCGGCCCTCGCTCGGCTCGTCCCCGGCGGCGGAGGCGCCTTCCCCGGGCTCCTCGGTCCCGGGCTGGGCCATGGGGAAAGCGGGGAGACAGACGGCTTTCCGCCGTGGAAACGGGCTCTCGTGTACGCTTGTGTCCGGAAAACAGCTTGGTGAGGATGCGGTGCGGCCGGGCGGCTGGGCCCTCCGAGGCCCGGGTCCGCGGCGCGAGGTTCCGGGCGGGGGCGGCCCGGGCGGGGATCCGCGTGTGGCTTTGCCCCCCGCCAGCCTGCGGCCTCCCGGCTACCGCTGTGATCTTGAACCTGTAAGTATCTACCCCCCGCGGGCTCCACTTCAAACGAGGCTTGGGTGTTACTGGTAATTGTAGATCTTTGCAGCCAAGGTCAAGGGTCTGGGCAAGTGTTCCCCCCACCCCAAGCCTCGGCTAACCAAACGTTCCCTTTCGTTAAAACGCATTGACCCTCGGAGAAGCCTGCTAAATAGTTTATCCGAACGACCAGATGGGCAACGTCAATCTGAACTGGGGCCTGATTTTCTTGTATTCTCTGTACAAAGGAAAGCATGGATTTCATAAAAATAAGCTCACTGTATACAGTAATGCTGGTATTTCATGCTTAGGAGTATTTAGTTCACAATTCCAAAGCACAAGAACAAACTTGTGTAATTATTTAGCCATGTCGTTCAGATTACAGGATGGTGGTTATGACTATTTTACAAATAAGATTATATTTGGATAAGATTAGGATTTCTTTGATTGTTTTTAATTGAGTACTAAATATAGGTTATAATCCTCATTCCACACACATGTCATTTCTAAACTGGACAGGAAACCTTTATCCATTGAGATGCTTTGATTGTGTCTTTTGGGTTTTATTTATATAATTGTCTGATCTAGAAAGTATGATATTGTTATCCAGGCTGCTGAATGTGACTCAGTGTATGCAACTTCATCTAATATCTTACATAGCTTTTCATATCTTAAAAAAGTACAGAAAAAAATCTTATTAACTAAATGTTAGCCATTTTATACTTACAGCCTAGAATCATTCTTTTGGACCTCCAAATATCCCCATAGTTTAAGGCACCAGGTTCTTTTTTTCTATTAAAAAAGGGGATCACAATTGGTGAGGCAAGGCAATATCTCATCTGTAAGAAGGTATCGATGTGATTTCTAGTGGAAGGGTTGTGAGGAGTCATCAACGCTGCATTGTTTAGATGACATGAGTGACAGTGGCCTGCTTTGTTTCATCCTTCTGGTCTGTGTCTTGGGCTGTAACTGGGTTTCCTTTCCTCCTCAAAGTCCTGAGGTAACCTTGTGAGGGAGAAGTGGAAACCTTATATATACAGGGGTTTAATCAGAAGTGCATGTAATTGAGAGAGAATGGAATGTTAACTTCACAGATTGAGGCAGCTCTAGTCATTTAGAACACATAAATATTAAGATCATAGAGAACAATTGTAAAGGTGCAAGACATCTCAGATGAGTTTGAGCATGGAGACCCAGGCAAATGCAGTGGCCTGCTCAGGGCTAGCAATCATCAACTTTCAAGACTGGTTTTGCCCCCTCCTCCCCCAGTAATGTGAACCCCAGTCCTTATACAAGATTTGATATCGCTGTGGATTTGATATTTTGAAAGGTTATATTTTCTAAGCTCTAGTACTTATAAAAACCAGTTCATCTCTGATGAACATGTGGTAAAGAATGATGCTTAACTGACGCTTGCCTAAAACTGGGTGATTTATGTCTCTAAGAGGAAAAATAAAATAGGATAATTTAAAAAATATCGATAATTAGTAGCGGCCTCCATTACTTTCATCATAAAACCGTAAAATCACATAGTAGCAACCACTGACCTGCACTATCTTCTAAATGCCTTTTTTTTTTTTTGCCATGGTGCACTAAATAATGACAGTGGTTATATTTCAAGGATGAAAGAAAACCTAGCATATTCAGTCTAGGACAGTATAGAAATATTTTCAGTGCATAGTAAGTTGTGTTAACTCAAGACGAAGATGTGTTCTGTGTAGTACCCATGATAATTTGTGTGATAAATATTGCATGGAATAAATCTTTACTCGAGAGGTGATGGGGATATGAAATGAAGAACAGTATGATATTCAAAACCACAGAGAAAGGGATGGGTAATTATGAATCATTTGTATCTTCCTGATTAAATTAAATATTACTGGTTTACAGGCTAAAAGCTGAATGTTTACAAATTGTATGTTATATGGGCCTTGCTATAATTGGTATGAAAACCTTTTCTACTTATCTGGTATTCCCTATCTCTTGAGAATGGCTGAGTGAATTTCTCAGTTAAAGGGTAATTAATTTGGGCTCTGCTTTAAAGTAAAGAACTAAATTTGGCAGGGAATATGAGAAAGATTCATCCTTCAGAGAAGCCAGGACAGGAATGAAAGGACCAGACATGGTGCTACTTGGAAAACATGTGAGTGGCATGTATATGCCATGAACAGGAAGGTGTGTTTCAGACACCAGCCCATAGCAGAAGTCACTAAGCAGCCCCTGCATGTTGGCTGGTGAACAGTTGAGCTGCTTCTTACATGGGCAGGCTCCTTAGTGAGGGACTGTGGTTACCTGAATCTCCCATACATACATGTGTGCGAACATACGTGCATGTGTCTTTTTTAAACAACCGTGGGAAAATGGCATGTGGCTTTAAAGATACTCAAGAATTGAGTAAAAAAAAAAAAAATACCTTACTGATTTTTGCTTTTGAAAGTGGAACCTCCTCTTAGAATTTTTTTTTCTTAAGATAAACCCAAGAAATTTTATGTCAGGTAAAGGTCATATTAGAGACAGTTTTAATGTCCAAGAAGCAGGCACTAAAATAACTTTGAGAAAGCTCCACAAGCCATGAAAATGGGTTAGCTGCTTGGAGACTATGAAGTAAAGTACACCTGTTTTAGGGCAACTGAGACTGCCCTCCACGGAAAAGCACATTTGGACGCCCAGAGTATAGATTGCTATACTTCAGAAATGCTAAGAAAGTAGTCTAGCAGGACCCCTGTGCCATTGAACCCGGTGGGAGACACATGCCATCTGACATTTGGCTGCTGGTGGGTGTAAATGTTGTCAATAATTTTTGCTTGTTTTGTGTACATCCTTCTCCAAGCTCTTATGTACTGTCTAGCATGTAGTGAGCATTTTAAAAATACCATGGGCAGGAAAAGAAATAGTGCTTCTTAAAATAAACCCCAAGCATACTTAAAAAAAAAAAAAAACTTGAGTGAAATTCTTAGTCTTTTAAGGCCTCAAATGGATAATGAGTCTAAAGATACTTGCCAGTGGCAAGGTAATGGAGAATATTTCTCTCCTTTCTCTGCTCCTGAGAACGTAGACTTTTATTTTATTAATATAATAACAGTCATTTTCCAGTATTGGCATATTTTTACATAATGTCCTTTGTGCTATCAAAGTATCTTAGGAATATCTTTACCCCCAACTTGTAAAACCTGCAAATCCTACAAATCCAGTGTAGGGATGGGTGCAGGTTTTATGGGGCTTAATGCTTTTATAAATTTGTGTCTCTCCTTTTAAAGATGAATGCAAGTTCTGGATAGAAAGTGAAGCACATGCTCTGGAAGAGCTGTAAGAATGAGGAGCATTGAAACTTGAGTTCCATTAATTTCTTGGTAATTAGTCTTGTTTTGTTGCTCCATTCAGAAGACCAAACACCAGGTTTATTTATAGAAGCATTAATCTGATGTGGGAGTCAGGGAAGAAGACACTTTATATCCATTGCTAAATGAATGTACTACAAATACTAGAAACTACACAACCTTAGGAGCCTTCCTACTCATAACAGAAATAATAAAAATGCAGCACATGGCCACAGAAGTGATGAAAGTGAGAACATTTGTTATTGGAAATATTTACTGAGCCCCTAGAAGCTCCTGAACACCTCAGACTAACCCTTAACCAGTAATTGTCCTGTGTTACAGATGAAGAAACTGAGTCTCTGAGATATTAAACATTTTGTTCATTCCACTAGTAGGTAGTGGAGTCTGGAGCCTAGTTGGAGCAGGAATCTGGACTATAATCAGTGAGTCACCCACCCACCCACCCAATTCTTTAAAGCTGAGAGGAGGTCCTTAAGAGAGAACAGAATCTGTTATTCAGGGTAATGTGAAGATCTTTTATTCCTCTGTCCCCAAGAGAATGAAGATGGTTTTCTTACTAGGTTAATTGCAACATTGGACAGAAACTCAGCATAATATCTGTCCTTCCATTTCTTCAGGTTGAGAATAACTCTTGAGAGTTGTTTTTTATTTTAGACATCTTTTGAATGAACTAGTTTTGGTTTATCTTGTTTGCAAAAATAGACTGTACTATGGAAGCCCTAGTGAAATTTTACCCCACTGTTATAACTTTGCAAATGTTACATTCTTGTTTTAAGAATTGTTCCTGAGATTCAGTAATAATGACTCTAACCAGTGGGCTGCACAGATAGTTCTCAGGACTGTGCTGGACTTGTTGTCCCCAAATTTAATGCTGTTATTACAGAAAGTTACGGGATGTTTTAGTTACATTGTTAGAATTATATTTCATTTAGTATTTTAGCAAGCAGTGTAAGATTTAAAACCGGGGTATCCTTTTCACCTGCCACAGCTATATGCACATACATACATCTTTTAGGGAACTGTTTCTCTACATAATCCATTGAAAGTTGATTATGGTTAAATGTGAGACATCCACCTTTATTCTCTTAACTAGTATAGCTCAAAGCATAGTATTTTAAGTCTTGAAGTTGCTTGTGATTCCTCACACCTACGAACTCAGCAGCAAGAAGCTAAGGCACGAGGATTGCCAAGAGTTCAAGAGTAGTCTAGGCTACGTAATTGAATTTCAGGCCAGCCTGACTTACAGAGCCTCAATAAATAAACCAATAAATGCTACTTTAAGTTTTAAATTCTTACAGACTTTTAACATTCTTGAACAATTAATGTTTTAGTGACTTTCATTTTTAGAAAAATTATCCATCCATTGGAGAATCAAAATTCTGTTTTATCTGTAGATGTATATTATAACACTTGTAGTTACTTCAAAACTTTAAATATTTTTATTTTTATCATTTATTTATTTGGGGAAGAGAGAGAGAATTGAACTGGGTCCTTTGGCTTTGCAGACAAGCACCTTAATTGCTAAACCATCTCTCCAGCCCAAAACTTTTTTTAAATGCTTTATTTATTTATTATTTATATGAGAGAGAGGGAGAGAGAGAATGGGCATGCCAGGGCTTCCAGCCACTGCAAATGAACTCCAGATGCATGCACCCCCTTGTGCATCTGGCTTACATAGGTCCTGGGGAATCAAACTGAGGTCGTTTGGCTTTGCAGGCAAATACCTTAACCACTAAGCCATCTCTCCAGCCCCGAAACTTTTTTTAATACAAGTGCAGATATAGATACTAGTTGTTATGGTCCACTCCAGTTTTTGACTTAGAAACGTTTAGCTGGACTGTTTTTAGGTCATTGGTCGACTTGCTAGACTCTTGGGGTGTCTTTGAGTGGTTTGAAATTGTTTCTATGACTGCTATTTGTTTTAAGTTCAACTTTTTTTCTCCTAGAAGAAAAGATGTGGAGTGGTCTGCTGCCTCCTGGCCTAAGTGAAAGTGATGTTGAGTTGAATTCTGAAGATGAAGCCACCTTGGGGAACTCAGAACGTCATTTACAAGAAGGTGAAGAGGCTGGGACCAGTAAGAATCCAGAAATCCCAGTAGATGGGCTAAAAGCTGAAACAGAGACCAGTGCAAATGCATATGAAAAGTGTCCTTCTGGAATCCCCTTAGAAATGTGGAATGTAGGTTTTCTCTAATGTGCTATTACTACATCCTGTGTGTGCATGTGTGTTTGTCCTCTCCATTTCTTGTGGGCAGAATATGTATGTGTTGGTATACAACAGATAGCACCAACAGCTCCAGATACTTTCTCTGTACTTTGAATCATTTAGATGCATTTTTGCTTTGTGATAAAAAGAGGAAGGGCAGACTACATAGAATTAGCTGGCTTATCTGCCATGATAAATGAACTTGTCTTCATTTTATATTTTTTATAAGTATAAATCAGTGAGCCTCATTTTCAAAGTATGAGATAGTGTACATTAAAACAAATATGTAAACTCTAGAGAAGGTTTGTTCATTGTTGATATCTATAAACGCCAAAACATAAGTATTTTTCTTATATAACACATTTTGTTAGTTTTCTAAATGCATGTTTTTAACATATATTTTTTTCAATTTTTTTAATTATATAGAAATTTCAAGAATTACATAAAAAGCATTCTGAACAGAAAACCTCAATGCCAAGATTCAGAGGGAAAAAAAGGAAACGCTCCAGAAAAGGTGCTTGTTAATTTATTTTAATATTTTTATTTATTTATTTATTTATAAGCAGAGAGGGAGAGAGAGAAAATGGGCACACACACATCAGGGTCTTTAGCCGCTGCAGTTGAATTTCAGATGCATGCACCATTAGTGCATCTGGTTTTACGTGGATACTGGGGAGTTGAACCCAGGTCATTAGGCTTTGCAGGCAAGCACCTTAGCCACTGAGCCATGTCTCCAGCTTTGTTAATTTATTTTAAATGTAAGTTTCCAATGGTTATGATGCTAGATTGTGACTAATTGAGTTAATTTTTAAAAAACATTTTCAAGTAGTTGAATACTTAATGTTTGACATTCTGAATTCTTTTCAGATAAATTGAAGAATGAAAAAGATTCTCAAGGGTAGGTATGATTTAAAATAGGTACCTTTTTTGAGCAGTATTGTAGAATTTATCCAAATAGCTGATTACCTGTCTTGAGTAAGAACTAGTCATTGTAATGTAATTGTAGCATCCAGGTTAAAATAAGTCAAAGTAAAGATGGGTAGCTTGTCTACACAGCAGTTCTTAATCTGTCTTGCAGGGAGAAGCCTTCAAATGAAACCCAGTGGAAGGAACTTACTCAATATTTTGGAGCTAATGATAGATTTGAGCCCCCTGTTAAACAGAAAAAAGTTGACAAGGTAAGATCTTTTTAACTGTATCTTATATTAGGTGTTTATTGCTAGCTTTGTCTAAGGGCCTTGTTTATTAATTCTTGTAATTAGACACTTAAAGTGCCTACTATGCACAGAAAGGCAAAAGAAACAACTAGTTATGTAGTCAGAACTGCTAAGGAGAAGAACAGCTTGTGAAAATTAAAATGAGGGCTTCCCTCATTTCATCTTGGGTGGCAAGGAAGAGTTTTTCTTAGGTCATTTCACCAAGACCTGAAGGTGGTGGAAGAGTGCTCACATAAACAGTGATCGTACCAAGGCTGTGACACACATAAAGACCTTAAGGACAAGTCCTCCTGGGACCTCTGAGTAACTCTAAGAAGGCTAGCCTGGCTGCAGTAGGGCCAAGATAAGATTGTAGAAGTGACAGAGTTGGGCGGGGGGTTCCTCAGAGAGCAGAGTAAGGAAATGGGTTAGATCTAGTTTGTGTTTCAAAAGATTCCCCTTGCTTGTCTGTGGAGACTAGATTGTGGTGTGGCAAAAGTGGACAAGAAAACCACTGTTAACCAGACTCATCTAGGCACAGGGTGATAGTCAGTTGAATGGAAAAGGTACTGGTGATGATGGAGAGCAGTCTGGATTTGAGGTGCAGTGCGGAAGTACTGATAGTATTTGCCTGTGCATTGCTTGTTGGGTGCTAGGGAAGGTTTGGGGCATAAAGTAGGGAAGGTTCAGATTTTGTCCTAAGCAGCGGTGTACCCAGTAACGCTAGTTACATGGTTGAGAAAGGTTAGGAGGAAGAAAGACTTAGATGCGTATTCAGAATGCAGTTTGGGTCAGGAGTATTAATTATAATTGAGGAACAGAATGGTTAGTATAGCAAGGTGGGAGCTTAGAGGAGAGTCCGAGTGTGCAATACATACATACGTGTAGTTGTCAGCCTATAGAATTCAGAAAAGGCTTGAATAAATGTTGGTAGGCTCCAGGAGTTTGAAACCCAGGTGGTAGGGCTGAAGGGTTAGTGAAGCCCAAGTTCAGTGTATGGGGGTCATTACTGTACATTACTGTGTATGCTTGGAGAATTTGCTATTTTCTGATCACTTGGTATTTCTTGCGGAAAAACCTCCCCAGTTGTATGAAATCATGTCATTGAGGGCATGCACATGAGAGGCCTGTCACAGTAGAATGTTGCAGATGCTTGCTTGGGCTTGTTTGGTTTTGTTTTCTGAGATGGGGTCTTGTTACATTGCTCAGGCTGGTTTTGAGTTCTTGGGCTTATTCAGGTGATCCTCCTGCTCAGCCTATAAGTAGCTGATATCATGTGACCTTTTTATTCCAATTTTGTAAAGAATTCTTATCATCCAAAATAGTCCCTATAACAGTGAGTAATTGCAATGGATTACTTCTATTGAGCAATAACCTTCAAGCAGGCTCAGCGATCATAAACTTTCTATAAAGACTATCCATAGAGTTGAAAGTAAAACCTGGGCTCAGTGGAAAAATGGGAGTGAACTTTGGAAAGTATATTTGCATATTGTTGATACTTGTTGTTCTAGTGGTCTTGGCGCAGACCATGTGACTTGGACTGCTGCTGGCTGTACCACCCAATCTGTCCTAAAGCAGTGGGGAAGAGGACCATGGGTGGGAGGCATCTCTTACAGACTACTGTAGAGTCCTACCCACTGACTCACGTAAGGGAGTGATTAAATATTGGCTCTACTAGGGTTTTGTTTTGACATGTGAGTTAAAGGTTCTTGGTTTAATTATTTGTATTATTTGTTACTTTTTTCTGATAGCTATATTGATTTTAGAATGTCTAACTTGTTTCTTAAGAGAAACTAAAGCCATAAATGAACTTTTTAGCCATTCTCAAAAGCAGATTTAGAGATTAATTTTCACAGCCTATTAGAATTTTATTACCCTACATCTGAAGTTGTACCTTCTTGACCCTGGTCAGGTATGACTGGCTCTTATATCTAGAATTTGGTCTATATGGAGTTACAGAGCTTCTTTGTACAGAATCTTTCACATTTTTATTTTTTATTGCTATTTTCATTTATTTATTTGAGATCGACAGACGGAGAGAGAAAGAGGCAGAGAGAGATAGAGAGAATGGGCGCGCCAGGGCCTCCGGCCACTGCAAACGAACTCCAGACACGTGCGCCCCCTTGTGCATCTGGCTAACATGGGTCCTGGGGAATCGAGCCTTGAACTGGGGTCCTTAGGCTTCAGAGGCAAGCGCTTAACTGCTAAGCCATCTCTCCAGCCCTGTACAGAATCTTTTAAAGAACTTGGTTTTAAGAACTAATATCTTATTTCCCATTATGCATTAGATATATTCTAGAAGAGAAGTTAAACACTATTAAAAATGGTCTTTCTGTTTTTGAGAAATTGTTATAAGTCCTATTGTAATTGCATGTCCGTATAGTAAGTTTGACTTCTCTTAATGCCTTACACAGACAGGCATCTGCATAAATGACACCTGCCTGAGAACATCATGGCCATCTTCTAGCCAGGGAAACTGTTGCTGACTAGGCTTGTCCACAATTTTGTCTGTATTTCACAAATAAATGCAGGAAGGATGTGGTGGCAAAGATTGTGTGTTCTCTTGGGAGGTGGGTGTAACTGCATGCCAGCAAGTCCATCCTCTTTCATTGGCTCAGGATTGTGGTTTTTATGTGGCGCTCCTTTTGCTGTTGTGTTGAAGTTGACTGTGCACCATCAAGCAAAGAGTATTTGTAGGCCCAACAGATAGCTACAGTCCTCATGAAATCTAGTGGGGAGCCTGCAGAGCTGTGTGTGCTGTGGACAGAACCAGCATGGCTTTCCATCGTCGTTCTTTCTGAGCCTCAGAGGCTGATCTGTTACATAGCCCAGAAAGCCTTTTTTTTTTTTTGTTTACATTCAACCCTCAAGAATAGTAAAGCAAAGCAGACTTCTTAATCTTGTGTCCATCACACAGCCTTTCCTCCCCTTTTTGGCATGTTTCCAAGCTGAAAGTGTTGCTCAGCCCAGAGTGTATATTACAGCGCTGTGTCACCTGCTTGCCAGACAATGCAGAGAGTCTGGCATTTTAAAAAATATAGTCTTCCTAATATCCGGAGCTCTTTTAAGTGTTCTTTATATTAAATACAGCTATAGTGGTGTTTCTGGCAGCAATTCTGGGACTTACTGATAATTCTATAATTATTATTATGAATCTATGTGGGAATTTCTGTAGAATAAATTTCAGTCATTGTAAATATCTCAAGTATTCTCCACTTAGTTTGATTAGTCAGCGGTAGTGGTTGAAGTAGTTCTGTGTGTATCTAGTGGATATTTTTGGCATGAAAACTTTTATTACTATTTGGAGGTGTACTGTCTTTGATGTTTTTAAACTTGTTTATCAAAGGAAACTGTTACTGAATAGAGTAAGTAGCTTTAAACTTTAAAATTTTGTTTTTGTAGTAGAATTCTTTTTCCATTAAGACTCTTAAGTGGAAATCTAGTACGTAGATCAGATCAAAGCTAGTCTGCCTTGAGCAGGGGGGGAAAGACGTGCAGGGGCTATGGGAGTGTTGGGGTACCATGAAGTTTTCCTGGTGCTAGTCACTGTTGTTCTCTCAGAATCTTTATGGCGCTGTCTGTGGAGTGGTTGGCAGGGTCAGTGTTAATCTCCTGATAGAGATGAAGAGATGGAAAGCTCAGTGCAATTACCTGAGCAAAATGAACAGCAGGTAAGAAGTAAGACTCAGACTAGGGAGATGGCTCAGTGTAAAGGCAAGTGCTTGCTAAGCCTGACAGTCAGGATTCCCCAGGACCCATGTAAAGCCAGATGTACAGAGTGGCACAAACATCTGGAATTTGCAGCAGCAAGAGGCCTTGGCTGCCCATTCTCTCTCTTTCCCTCTCTCTCAAATAAATAAATACATATTTTCTTTTAAAGGGAGACTCTAAACACAACAAGTCATTTGGTCCCATTTCTAGGTTTTTAAAAAATATCTGAGCTTATTAAATAATTCTTTTCTATTTTATTTATTGATTTATTTAAGAAAGGCAGGGAGAGAATAGGTGCACTGGGGCTTCCAACCACTGCAAAGGAACTCCAGATGTACACACCATCTTGTACATCTGGTTTTATGTGGGCACTGGGGAATCAAACCCAGGTCCTTAGGCTTTGAAGGCAAGCGCCTTAACTACTGAGCCATCTCTTCAACTGAGTTTAGTTTTTAACTTACCTGACTCAAGTGGTTTATGCAAGTATGACATACATATTTACATATATAACACATATATTAAACAATCATAATTACATGACTTTAAATTACTGTTTTATGCTTATATTTAAACATAATTCTCCTCCCCTCTTCTTTAGGCATAAATTGTCTTATTTTCAATATACTTAATTTCAGTCATAATAAAGGCAAATTTTAGTAGGCAATTTATATGTAATATGTTTTAAATATTGAATGTGTTATCCAAATAAATAAATAGTAGTGAGAGATTTGTAGAAATGCATTGTATTAAAGGTTGACTTAGAGAGCTTTAGTCTCATGTTAAGAGAGCTTTTAGATGGGCATATATGAGGTGAATCTATAGTGTCAAGCTTCGTGTCCATAAAGTCTTACATAAATGGTTGTCATTGTGCTGGTTGGACATCTGTAGCAAGTCTCTGTTAAGTGGAATGTTAGTAGTCATTGCCTTGTGAGAACCTGTTAATTGCTGCCTTTGGGTGGATTTTCCACCAATGGGCAAATTATTGTTTATTTGTTCTAACACATATCATATGCTAAATTCTGATTCAAGCCAAAAATGTTTGGAACACAGTAAGGCTATATAGCTCTCAGCAGAACCCTGTAGCTCATGCCACTCTTCAGGTGTGGAAGGTTTCCTAGATAAGTCAAAACCTACTCTTGGGTCCACCTACTGTTTTTAAAAACTTAAAATACTCAAATCCTGTCTTGTGAAGCAACTTACTGACTCAGAAGCTGAATTCTTGGGACCTGAGCTTTGAATCTGAGACTCTGGGCCTTTTCTTTGTACAGAAGGCATCTTGATATTTAGACATGTTAGAAACAGTCTGTCGCTTGCCGAGTGCTTGTTGGATTCTAGATATTTGTCTATATCTTTATGTATCTTTTCCTGACCCTTGCCGTTGCTTGCAGAGAGTATGGCTTTATCCTCCTCTTACTTCATGCAAGGTGACTGTAGCCCTCTTTACTCAATGATCTGTGGATCTCTGGTCACCCTGGGCCTTGGTATACAGGAGGACAGTATAGAAGTCTTCATACTCTTGGTGGCCTGAATGATAAGGGAAATGGTGCTGCTGTGTGAAACCTGGTGGCCAGGCTGCTGAGGTGAAAGAGTGGAGCAAATCTGGGGTGGTTGATTGCTAGGATCAACTCCAAGTTGAGGTATCAGGTATTAAAACTCCAGAATTTCTGATACAGAACAGTTGAATTTGATACTGATGTTTATTTCATTTGTCTCAGTGACATTTGAGGATGTAGCTGTTCTGCAAAGGGAAGAAAGGCTAATCTGTAAGCATTTTTTAAATAAAATAGTTTTATTACCAATGTAAATTAAATATGAGGTTCTAGGTTTAGAACCTACTAGCTTCTGATTGTATTAAGCTCTGAGAGCCCAAGATGGGATGATAGTCTCCATCCCTTGGAGTATATGTTTTGTTTAGTAGTCAGTTAGATGTATATAAATAAGCATAACAACATGTGATCCTTCTTTAACTTTTAAGGGCATTATCACCTCAATATTACTACTGTGGAATTCTTTTGGAGACTTGCGTAATAAATATTCACAGTGTGTAGGGACTCCTTTTAATATTGATGCAGACATGGACTACTGCTCTGTGAATGTTATCTCAATAGCACAGTCCTAGCAAGTGCCTCCTCTGTAGAAGGAACTAGGCTGAATTTTCGGACACTCCAAGCTAGTGATATACAGTGTCTGTCTTTATTGAGCATAGAACCAAGAAAAGAGAAAGAATGTTATATCAGTAAGTGTTGAGGAGTACACACTGCACAGTGACAGCCTGGACTGGAGAGCAGTCTGGTGTGGGATATGGAGAAAGGAGGTAGGCCAGGAGGTCTGTCAGATGACAAGGTCATATTTGATATATTGATATAAGCCTAGCAGGGTGATTAGGATTTATTTATTTTTGGAAGGGAAGCATATCAAGCACGGAGTACATTGGTCAAATGACAAATGTGGGCAGGGACTAGGGAGCATAGCATTGCTGAAGATGAGGCTGAGAAAATTAGTTTAACATAAAGATGATCTGCATTCTGGCACAAGCTCCTTAGCTTTGTGTGAACCAAAATAAACAGTTCCAAAACTGGCACTAAGCCGGGCATGGTGGCTCACGCCTTTAATCCCATCACTTGGGAGGCAGACGTGGGAGGATCACCATGAGTTCAAGGCCACCCTGAGACTACAGAGTGAATTCCAGGTCAGCTTGGGCTAGAGTGAGACCCTACTTTGAAAAATAAAAAATTAAAAAACAACCTGTCACTATTCATATGAGACTTCATAGACCTCAGTTTGAGTGACACTGGCCTGGAGTATAGAATTCTAACTAGAGTTACAGGTTCCAGACAATGAAAAGCATTGAAAAAAAGTCTAAGGTAGTGTTTGGACCATCAGAAGATGAACTCTGAAGAAATACGAGGCAGGGAAATTTCTGGAGATTGGACAAGAATGAGAATAGAGAATTAGAACCATTTGGCCTAGGGTCAGATTATGAAGAGCAATTGATTGAAGGTCTCCAGCTACTGTGGAGGAGCAAGTTAGGAGAAGGACGTCTTCCCTTAGTGCTGGATATAAGTGAGACCTCATTGGTTTTGTTTCTGTGATCTTTTTAGGCAAATTATATTATGGTTACTTGAGTCTTATTTCAAGAAAGGTTATAAGACAAAATTTTTGTTCACTGACTGTTTAAATTGAGAAATATAGAAGAGCTGTTTGAGCATTTTTGTCATAAGGAGGAGAAGCATGTAAGAGAGAGACAGCTTTAACTGAGTGCTGGGATAAAAGGCATGTGCCACCACGCCAGGCTTCTCCATGAAAATTTAAATTATGATTTCTTGAACTATCATGAGTAAATTTTAAACCATTGCCATAGGAAAATAAAATTATTCTCATGTAGTTTCCTCCCTTGTTTAGCAGCCAGCATAATTGTAGTGTTGAAGATGGTGAAAGGCTATTGAGTGAAAGTCATGAACTATGGGATTGGGCCGTGAGTATAGGCTCTGGGCAAACCTGGATTCTCATGCTGGCTTTAAACTTCTGACAGGTCGGACATGTCAGGCTCTTTTTCCTCATGTCTAAAATTAGATAACATGGGCTTGGTCAGTAAAGTGCTTGTCGTCAAGACACCCAACATCAGTCTTTGGCCTTCACATACAGGTACACCCACACACGTGAACATGCATACACATTCATGCACACCACACACACACACACACACACACACACACACACACACGGGTGCAAAAAAGAAAACAGGAAAACCAAGTTAACACTTTTCATGGAGTTATTATAAGGATTAAATGACTACCTTAACAGTACTAAGTCTAGGGTCTGTCATGTAGTGAGTACTTGATAGTGTTAAAGTGTTATCACAATGTTGTTGCAGTCGTCTTCCTGCTGCCCACCAAAGTAGCTTGTGGGAGGAAAGGATTTATTTTGGCTTACAGACTTGAGAAACTCTATGATGGCAGGAGAAAACTGAGCATGAGCAGAGGCTGAACATCACCTCCTGACTAACATTAGATGAACAACAGCAGCAGGAGAATATGCCAAACACCGGCCAAGAGAAACTGGCTAACACCCATAAGCCGTCCACACCGCCTCCAGGAGGCTCCAGTTCCCAAATTGCCTCCATTTGGGGACCTAGCATTCAGAAAACAGGAGTTTAGGGGGAAACCACAACAGTTGTTGTTAGGGGACAACAGTTTTTAGATTCATAAAAATACATGAATTCTTGTATCCTATCATTCATTATTTACATATGGGGATGGGGTACCAGGACCCCTTGCCTCTGCAAAGAAATGCCAGGTGTTGGGGTGCCACTTTTTGCATCTAGTTTATATGGGCAGCCTGGGAATTGAACCCAGGCTGGCAGACGTTGCAGGCAAGTACTTTTAACTGTTGAGGCATCTTCCCAGCCCCTTCTTTGTATTACTAGCTTCAGAAGTTACATGACCTTGGATAAATCATTTACTGTTTCTGAAACTTCTCATCCTTTAAGGGTTATAGTGGCAACTGCCTTACAGAGTCATTAGAGGTAAACACATATAATGGGTTTGCTGTAGGCCTGTGACATGCTGTTAGCTAGCAAGTGGTTCATTTATTCTTGCCCTTAATTCACAGGTTTCTTTTCTTTCTAGTCAGGGCTTGAAAAAAGGATAGACCAAGCTGTGGATGAGTGGGATGTTGAGAAAGCAGAAGAACTCAGCAACCAGCTGGCGACTCGAGAGGTGAGTCACTGATTACACACTGTATTTCCAACGTTTCTGAAATGGAAAACATTCTTTCTGTGATCATTAAGTTTAGTATCAAAATATTTTATCTAAGGTATTTTCTTTCCTCTTTCTCTGCTGTTTGTTTGAAATGCTAGGTTCTGTGTTTGTCTTTAATGTTTGTAAATTACTCTGGTCTAAAATTTGGGCTTAAAATAATGCAAAATTAATATTTGACCCTAGTTTTACATATACCAGAGAATTTTATTTTCAGGTCTGGTTAAAAGACCAGCTTTCTTTTTCTGGTTATGACTTTAACTCAGTTGGATCCTCACTGAGGCAGATGTATGCCCTGAAGTCACTTCCTGCAACCTTTCTTAACCCTTGCTTACGTCCTGTATCTGCCCATTCTACACATGCTCCTCAGCCTTAAGATGGTTGAGCCATTTTCCCCATAGTTGGTAGCATTAATACTTTGTTTGCAAGGACAGAAGGTCACAAGAAACTTGATTTATGTCTCTGAGGGTGAGGTGGGGAGCCGAATAGACTAAAGAGCTTATATTGGCATGTGCTTTGTGGTTATTCTCTATAATTCCACTTTGGTCTTTCTAAGAAAAAACTAAAACCCTCTTCAAATTCTTATTTTTAGTGCCTGAATCCTTACCTCCTTCTTAAATTAGTCATTCTTTGATGCTTAGTTACATATAGAACATTGTAGCTCATTTTGTAAACTACTGGCCATGCTCAGTATTTTTTATTTCATATATATAATTTTTTACATAGTTTATAGTCTTGTATCTCCTCACCCCTGAGGGCTCTCCTCAGTAGGGTCCAGTTTCAAGTTGGGGAACGCTGTGCTTCAGAATATTCCTACCCACCCTATGTCTCTTAAAATCTTTTCACTCCTCTTCTGCAACAATCCCTGAACCTTAGCAGGTATGTTAGCAGTTTGTTTTAGTGTTGACTTCTCTGTATCTTCTGTACTGTTAGGATGTGTTTCAGTTATCCACAGTGTTGGTTGCTATTTCTCTGGAGGTGGTTGTCAGGCTAACATTGGGAGCAATACTTGTGTCCCTGCTTCCTCCGCAGTTTTTTTCTGGACCCCCATAAATGTGGTAGAGGTGGTGAATCTCGTGGTGTCATGCTTGGTATTTTAACCCTAGGAGAATATTATTTTTTTTCTTTGTTTATTTATTTATTTTTTTCTCAATTTTTATTAACATTTTCCATGATTGTAAAAAATATCCCATGGTAATACCCTCCCTCCCCCCACTTTCCCCTTTGAAATTCCATTCTCCATCATACCCCTCCCCATCTCAATCAGTCTCTCTTTTATTTTGATGTCATGATCTTTTCCTCTCAAGGAGAATATTCTTTTACTAAAATGAAATTAGAGATAAATTTTTTATTTCAGTAGATTATTCTATGGAAATACTTTTGTAGTCTTCTATCATCGAATGTCAAAAAACTTCACCATTGATGGCTATTGTGAGTTTTGTGCCTGCTTTTTGTTCACCCTATTTTTGGCTATGGACTGTATGTATCTTTTTTTTTTTTTTGTAATTGGCCAAAACCATTTTCTTTTTTAAAACTTTTGTTTATTTGCGAGAGAAAGAGGCAACTAGACAGAGAGAGAGAATGGCACTCCAGGGCCTTCAACCACTGCAAATGAATTCCAGATGCGTGCACCACCTTATGCATCTGGCTTACATGGGTCCTGGGGAATCGAACCTGGGTCCTTTGGCTTTGTAGGCAGGTGCCTTAACCACTAAGTCTCTCTCCAGCCCTGTTGTTTTTGTTTAGATTTATTTTTACTTATTTATTTATTTAAGACAGAGAGAAGGAAAGAATGGGTGCACCAGGGCTCCAGCCACTGCACAGCCTTGTCATCTTTTGCATCTGGCTTTTGTGGGACCTGGAGAATCAAACCTATATCCTTAGGCTTTGCAGGCAAGTGCCTTAACCACTAAACCATCTCTCCAGCCCCAGGTGTTTTTTTTTTTTTTTTTTTTTTTTTTGAGACAGGATCTCACTCTAATCCAGGCTGATTTGGAACTAACTCTGTAGCCCAGGCTGGCCTCATGCTCACAGTGATCCTCCTACCTCAGTGTCCGTAGTGTTAGGATTAAAGATGTGTACCATGCCCCACTAACGTTACATATTTACGTAGAGAGAAAACAAGTTCTGAGGCTGGGAAGATGGCTTAGTGGTTAAAAGTGCTTGCTTGCAAAGCTTGTCATCTTGGGATCACTTCTCAAGCCACCCATGTAAAGATTGATGCAAAAATGGCTCAAGCTTGTGGCTTAATGGCAAGAGGCTGTGGAACACCTATATAACACACCCATGTAGATGAATATTTTTTTTAATTCAAAAGAGGGGCTGAGGGATTCCAAAATTGTCTTTTCTTTCCCTTTATTAGGCCTTTTAAAACAATTGATCACATTAAATATTTCCTTATATAATGTGTGTGCATGTGTACTAGGGACTAATATGAAGCACATTATAAGGTAGTGGGCATTAAGGACATTGACAGGAAGTAGCAAGATTAGTAGTTTTGTGGCTTTTAAAAAAAATCTAACATTGCTGCAGATGATGGCTCACACCTGTGGTTTCAGCACTTGGAAGACTGAGATGGGGTATTGCTGTGAATTCAAAGCCTGTCTGGGCTATAGAATGAGATCCTGTCTGAAACAAAACAAAGATCCTTGACATTTAAGTATTAACCAAATTAACAAAGTTAATTATTGTGAAATATACATAAGGTTCACAATCTTAATCACTTTTGAGTTTATGGTTTAGTGGTATTAGACATTTGTATTTTGCAGCCATTACAACCATCCAGCCCCAATACTTCCCTCATCTTGCATGTTAGACTGAAACTTCCCACTTTCCACTCCACCCTGATTTTCACAGACACACCACTCTGTCTCTGTGACTTTGACCCCTGCAGCTACTTGATACAAGGGAATCATATTTGTGCTTCTGTCTCTGGTGTATTTCATGTGACATGATGTCTTCAGAGTTCATCATGGTGCCATATGTGTCAGAATTTGTTTCTATTTTAAGACTGATTAATAATCCACTGTATCTATCCAGTACATATCTGTGTACTTTTTGACATTTTCCTTGTGCATTAATTACTGATAGACACTTGAGTTGTTTCTACATTTTGACTGTCTTGAAGAGGGCTGCCGTGAATATGGTATACTTACATCTGCTTAAATCCCTGATTTCACTTTTTTTCATATATACCCAGAAATGGGAATTTGCATCATTAAAAAACAAGTTGTAGTTCATGTGCTTTTAGTTATGTGACTTGGCATGGCCAGTTACCATATAGCTAAGCTTTAATTGAATATTCTTTCTTTGATGCTTTTTTGTAAAATATTCTCTTCCCATCTCATAAGGCTTCTGTGCACAAGGTTTGACTGTTAAGAGTATTTGGGCATAGTAACAGTCCATTGCTTCTGGAGTAGAAAAGTAAAGGTTCTACATTTTGATTAAATGGATTTGAAAGTGTATTAAATGATGCCACAAACTTAGTTAAAAGTATAGTTAACTCAGGAGATAGTAAAATGTTACCAATATTGTATTTTGGTGAGTTGACCATGAGAATGTTCAGTAGTGGTGGGGAGGAGCAGTGCTTGGGTTGGAAGGTATTGTAGGTGGTAGACATCTATCATAGTTCTAAGGATGCTGATATATACTACGACATCATGATGGGGATAGGGAAGAGTGGGACTTCACATAGCTTTCAGGGACCAGAAAAGCCCATCAGGCAGCAATAACCAACTACTGGGCAGTATCCCACTAGGTAGGGTATATAGAGCCTGTTGGCATTCAAATTTGGATTAGGAAATGACCTTTGGGAGAGCTGGCACTCTACTATGTCACACTGGTGGTAATGTATTTCACATTGTACTGTGTTTGAGACAGGTGTGTTTTGAATTGCTTTCAAAATCCTGGGAGTAGTCTGGTTGCTGTGGCATGCCAGCTGGCCTGCTGTTGGAAGACAGTTTCCAGTGAAACCCAAGATGCACACATAAGAAAACCCCACACCCCACAGGGCTACAGAGTATGGCTGCCCTTCCATCTTAGAAATGCTGCCTGTGAATTTGCCATGTTCACTGAGCTCTTCAGCATCACAGGGTTCAATAACCTCATATCCCATTCCATTTCTTGTCCAGACTTCTTCACGACCCAAGAGTTGTGTTCGTATGATCTCTTTCAAACACCAAGGCAGCTGTCACAGCAGAGCCCTCAGAGTCACTGCTAGAGAAAGAAAGGAGGGGGAGAGCGTAGTTTATCATTACATGAAGGAGCTCCTAGAGAAGCAGTGATGTCATGGCAGGTTCTCAGTTCCTTTAATCAGAATTCGTTACTTCAGGCTTAAGTTGCAAAGTTTGTAAAAAAAATTTTTCCCAATCTGTGCACTTTATTTAAATTTGCAGTTACCATGCTAACTTCTGTAATAGCAAAAGAAAATTTTGTTTTTCTTAGTTTTTGACATCATGTTTTGTTGCCATATTTTGTTAACGTGGAATAGTTCCTCTGGCTTTGTGTCTCAAGACCTTAATGGTTTTGAGGAGCAGAGACCAGTGAGGGCCTACTCTCAGTTTTGTTCTGCCTTCTCTAGTGTTTCCTCGTGCTGAATCACGTAGTGATGGTGTGGTCTTCTCATTCAAGCTATGCAGAGGCACCTACATCTCTTTGTCCCATTTCTCTCCATGGTGTTACTTTGACTTCAGTGCTGTCTGGGTTTCTCCATTGTTCAGTTTGATTTTCCCTGTCTGGTGAGGAAGCATCTGTGGAGAGGTGGGAGATAACCTGAGATTGCAGATGCTCTTGTACACCGTCAGCCACTGCTGTTAGCATCCGATGCTGATTCTTGTCTTTCTTACGTCAGTTATTACTGTGAATGCCAAGTGTCCTTAGTTCTTTAAAACATCATTTTTTACCTTTTTTTGGTACTTGGCAAACATCATGATTATACTATTTGGTACTAGGCAAATCAAATCTAAGATGTAGCCTAAGTAAGGTATTGGACCATAGAATCTTTTCTGAATCCGTATCAAATCTCTCATGATCCTGGACAATTCCCTAAGTTGATATACTGGGCTGGAAAGGGCATGTCATGTGACATTCTGACTCCACCCTGGTCTGCCATACCAGTCTTCCTGAGCTTCTCCTGCTGTGTGTACTATGTGACTGCCAGGAAAGTAGCCAGAGGCAGTGTCTCAGAACTCTCAAAAATGGCAACTTCTTTGAGAACCCTGGGGTTTTGTTTTGTGTTTTGGGATTCTCAGGAGAATAGTTTGAGCTTTACATTTTCATATTCACCCTCTTAGTTCCAGTCCTCTTGACTGATGAGTGATGATGAGATTTTTAGAAGTGTGAGTCTGGAGCAGAAGCCCTTTGTGAATGAAGTGTATAGGTCCATAGTAGGTGTCCTTTGCAAATGAAGTGTATAGGTGCATGGTAGTTGTCCTTTGTGAATGAAGTGTATAGGTGCATGGTAGTTGTCCTTTGTGAATGAAGTGTATAGGTGCATGGTAGTTGTCCTTTGTGAATGAAGTGTATAGGTGCATGGTAGCTGTCCTTTGTGAATGAAGTGTATAAGTGCATGGTAGCTGTGCTTTGTGAATGAAGTGTATAGGTGCATGGTAGCTGTCCTTTGTGAATGAAGTATATAGATGCATGGTAGGTGTCCTTTGTCAATGAAGTGTATAGGTGCATAGTAGGTGCCCTTTGTCAATGAAGTGTATAGGTGCATAGTAGGTGTCCTTTGTCAATGAAGTGTATAGGTGCATAGTAGGTGTCCTTTGTGAATGAAGTGTATAGGTGCATAGTAGGTGTCCTTATGGAGTCCAGGTATATTGGTTTTTAATAACAGCACCATTTTCTTTTTTCAAGAAGCAGCGACTGGGACCTGCTGATAAAGACTTTGCTCAGAGGCACAGATCCCAGAGTCCTTAAAGTCCTTTCCAGCCATAATAAGTGAAACTAATTTTTGATGTTTAACATTTATAAGCCTGTGAAACCAATAGGACAGCATCGGTTTTGAGGAAAATGAAGTCAGAAGTAGAACCATATCTCTGAATAGTCCTTGAAAACAGTTTTTCAGAAAAAAAAAAAATCTGCTAAAATAAGGCTGTCGGCGCTATCATTGTGACACAGCAAGTGCACAGTTTTTAGAAGCTCATTCCCTTGATAGAGAGCGTAGAGTCTGGTTTCAGGGGATGACTGACTTCATGTGTTTGAAGCCTAAATTTGCTGTCATCTGTGGGTTTGCCATGTTGTGGTGGATGGCTTTGAGACTGCCCTTCCTAGTGGTTAAATACTTCTTTGTTAACAGTTTGAAAGAGAAATAAAGTCAACATATATCAAGTTTGTGTCATACTGATAAAACTGTCCTAATTTTTAAAAAGTCTTTTGTATCTTTAAACAACTATATGCTCGTATTTCGAGGATATTTGTGGTTTAACCTCAGACTTACTCAGACTTGAAAGTACATTCTGTTCATTGACAGTGATGGAAACTGCCATCCTTTTGGTCCTGTCTTTTCTCATATGTTGTCTTCATTATAATACACATCCCAGTCTATACAAAGCCATCGAAACAAAGGTTTGGAAATAAAAGTGCTAAAGTGAATGAAAGAGGGCAGCAGTTAGGTTGAATCTTACACTCTATAAAGAGGATTTTTTTCTAAGCATCTTCACCTTTGCTTGTGGAAATAAACGCCAGTTTGATTTGAGCAGCACATATGTGTCCTCATCATCAAACGAGGCTTCTCTATATTAAGTGGATGGATCACTCAGGCGGATTTCAGTGCTGCCTGTACAGTGTCAGGACAGAAATGAATATGAGGTTGCCTGGAAGTTTCATTTAAGCTTGATAGGGCATATGCCCTTCAAGATTAAGCTTTTTATTTTATTTGTTTATTTTATTTATTTATTTATTTGAGAGCAACAGACAGAGAGAAAGAGGCAGAGAGAGAGAGAATGGGTGCACCAGGGCCTCTAGCCACTGCAAACGAACTGCAGACGTGTGCGCTCCCTTGTGTATCTGGCGTAAGTGGGTCCCAGGGAATAGAGCCTCGAACCGGGGTCCTTAGGCTTCACAGGCAAGCGCTTAACCACTAAGCCATTTCTTTTTTTTTTTTTTTTTTTTTTTTTTTTTTTGGTTTTTCGAGGTAGGGTCTCACTCTAGCCCAGGCTGACCTGGAATTCACTATGGAGTCTCAGGGTGGCCTCGAACTCATGGCGATCCTCCTACCTCTGCCTCCCAAGTGCTGGGATTAAAGGCGTGCGCCACCACGCCCGGCCCACTAAGCCATTTCTCTAGCCCAAGATTAAGCTTTTCTACAAGAGATGGTCTTTAGCTATACAACCTAAACTTAATTTCTTGGAAACATCAGTACCTCATGGTACAACTTTCTGACAATCTTGTGCAACCTGGAAACAGTAGTCAAGTCAGTGATAGTTCACAAGATATTAATATTCACATCTTAGGTACTTTGTTTATAGTCCATTTTTGCCAAGGCCAAAACATTTCAATTTAATGGTATAATAAAATGCTTCGTATTTTACAGCTTATTTTCGTGGATTTAAATGAGGGCCAAGGCAATGATTTGCAATTGAATATAATATTAATTTAGAATCTAACCAAAATATCACATGCAATAATGCTTCTACATGTATGTATGTATTCCTCTATAACTAATAAGTAAATACTGTGTTTGTACAACATAGTAAAGCAAGAATTTCATTTCATTATAGATTTCTTACATTTTTGAATTGTAATTAGGACATAAAGTTAACAAAATATTAACAGTTTGTTAGCATTTTGATAAAAAAAGATAGTCATGGCCTTTTTTAAATTTTATTTTATCTTATTTTTTGGTTTCTCGAGGTAGGGTCTCACTCTGGCTCAGGCTGACCTGGAATTCACTATAGAGTCTCAGGGTGGCCTCGAACTCTCGGCAATCCTCCTACCTCTGCCTCCCAAGTGCTGGGATTAAAGGTGTGTGCCACCACGCCCGGCTCTAGTCATGGCCTTTTTAAAAACTAACATTTGACCTTTATTTTCTCATAACTAAGTGAATTCACTGCTCTCTAAATTTGGGTAAACTGTAATTTGTAGACTACTCTTTTTAAAAAGAGTAATCTTGTAAAAAATCGGAAGGTATTTTTACGAGAGAGCTGTATACACGCATCTGGGGAGGTAGGTTTTACATGCCTAGGTTACATATGAGAAGTTGTGCTTTCTCAGAGATGCTCTTGATCCCATACTAGCATTCAAGATATTTTTCTAAGTCAGTTTATGATTAGGGTTTCATTTCCTGAGTGTATTTGATTACAATTTACCATTTCCATTTCAGTTACCAGTTTTATGTAGTTACTTTTTGTGATTACTTTTGGTGGGATAGGAGCTGAGTCCACCCAGAAAAAATAACAATGAAAATCTCAATACAATATTGACAGATTTATCTATTAATGTACTTGGGGTATTATTACATGTGGAATTCAAAATAAAAGCATTTGCCTAAATTTTTAAATTTGAGATGCTCTCAAACCCAAGTTTAAAGTCATATCTAGTTAGAACTATTACATTTGTAACAAAACAAAAAGAAATTTTTATTTCATAGGTAATGGCAAAGCAAATGCTTTGGTTTTAACCCCTATATTTTATAGTCCAGATAGAAAAAGTTGCTCTCTTCCCATTTTCACAAATACTTTCCTTGACAAGAAGTACCTTAAATCAAGTTTCTGGGGTAAAAACATTTTGTTCAGCTGTAACATAGACCAGTATATTCTTTGACTCTGCTCAAGAAGGGCAGATCCTAGCCGGGCGTGGTGGCGCATGCCTCTAAGCCCAGCACTCGGGAGGCAGAGGTAGGAGGATTGCTGTGAGTTTGAGGCCACCCTGAGACTACCTAGTAAATTCCAGGTCAGCCTGAGCTAGAGTGAAACCCCACCTCGAACCCCCACCACCACCACCACCAAAAAAAAAGAAGGGCAGATCCTTTTTAGAGTTACAATTATTGTGGTTTCTAGCCACTGAAGAGTGAGTAAACACAGTAAAAATGTGTTATATATTATTTACATATGCTGAGGGTATGAATTTAATACTTACATTTATCATTTGAGTTTTATAGACAGGAGATTACCTTCCTGCTATTATCAGGGATGTATATGACAGATACAGTCAACCATGAGTTTTCTCTAAAAGCAAGTGGTTGGTTTTTACTTAATCATTTCGTAGTCATTTGACATCTATCTATACACTCTGGCAAAGTGTATCTTATGTCTCAGATGTTACTACTCTGCCTTCTTTGACTGACTTCTCTTTCCAGTTAGGCAGTGCGTAGTGTTTAGGACCATTTTCTTTTTGGCACATTTCACTGACAGTGAGAGGGAATGTGCTGCACTGGGGAGGAGGAAAGGCTTCTCATGCAGTGGTGTTGTTCCCCTGCAGCCCACCAGCCATCCAGGGGAGGTGGGAGCTCCCTGCCTTTGGGAGGTGTGTGTGCCTGCCGAGGATCATCTGAGACTGACTCCTTTTCATTAACTTTGGTCATCTCTCAGTGCTTTTTAATTTAAACATTCCTTCGTGGATCATTTTATATTTTGCACAAAGTCCAGGGAGCTTTAAAATGGTTGTTTTAATTCTTTGAAGCCTCATTCTCCTTAGTTCTTATATAAGACAGTTGTCACCTGTAGATGAAGGCTTGGCACAGTGCTGTACCACAATAAACAAGCTGTGTCAGTCTAAGTGAGGGAAGGCCTGTGTGCATTCCTGTACATCAGTATAAAGATAGGCTCGTGCCCATAAAACATTGCAGCCTTGAAGTTGAAATACGTTAGCGTAAGAGAAGGAAGATGAGAGCTCCAATGATGGAGTTTTCTCTCGGTGTCTAGGTGTGCTTACACAGATCTCACTGCATTGTAGATGTTTTCTTTTAACCTTTGGGGTCTGGTTGGGTGATCACCTCAAATGGTATTCCTTATGCTCTCTTTTAATTATGTTTATCTGTGCTTTTAACTAACCTTAAAAAAAGATTTCAGATGTTACAAGTCTAATTAAAGA